>JANAVB010033011.1:7652175-8252175 GCA_029216955.1 Iris pallida | reverse complement strand
TTTTCAGCAGGTGCAACATCAGCAACAGAGAGGGCAGCAGGCACCCCGTTAGCAGCAGGTAGTCGTTTGTGCCTTCTGTAAGAAGCCAGGGCATATAATCCATGACTGCAGGAAGAAGCTAGGCAAGTGCCTACTTTGTGGTGCGGAAGATCACCAGTTGAGGGATTGCCCTGGGGCTTTTGGGCGTGGAGCTCAGGTAGGTGGAGCCAAGGCTCCAGCAGGCCAGCTGAAGGGGCCACTGTAGACCCAGCAGCAGAGGTTCCATCAGCACCAGCAGCAGGCACGAGGTGGACAGCAGGGGAGAGCTTTCTCCATGGCGGCCGAGGATACAGAGGCCATCGGAGAGCTGATAGCAGGTTCGGTTCTTCTCGACTCCCTTCCAGCATTTGTACTCTTTGATTCCGGGGCTTCCCACAACTTTGTGTCAGTATCGTATGCTATTAGACACAGTCTGGTTTCTGAACCATTGCCTAGGACCTGCAAGATCACGACCGGGGGTGGGGTCATCATCGTGAGTGATGTTTGTAGAGGGCGGAGCGTCATATTGGAAGGCCGAGAGTTGAGAGTGAGTTTGCTGGTCATGCCATTACCGAACTACGATATTGTATTCGGTATGGACTGACTGAGTAGACATCATGCCCGCATTGATTGTCGAAGGAGTAGAGTTTTGTTTAGGGCGCCAGGAGAGCCAGAGTTTGAGTACACCCGACGGCAGGCAGAGCAGGATGGCAGAGTCTTCTGTGGAGCTTCAGTTGAGGAGCAGGTAGCTCCGCATCCCTTGATCGCAGAGTTTATGGACGTATTTCCAGAGGAGTTGCCAGGGCTTCCACCAGACAGGGATATAAAGTTCTCGATAGACTTGGTTCCCGGCACGGAACCTATTTCTCAGCATGTCTATCGAGTGAACAACAGTGAATTGGTGGAGCTGAAAAAGTAGGTGGATGAGCTGCAGGACAAGGGCTTCATCCGATCGAGTTCTTCACCTTGGGGTGCACCGGTACTCTTCGTACCCAAGAAGGATGGGTCGGTACGGATGTGTATCGACTATAGGGCACTTAACAACCTGACGATCAAGAACAGATACCCACTGCCGCGGATCGATGATCTCTTTGATCAGTTGAGCGGAGCCCGGGTGTTCTCCAAGATTAATTTGAGGTCAGGTTATCACCAGGTGAAGGTGAAGGGGGAGGCTATTCCCAAGACTGCTTTCTGGACGCGGTACGGGCAGTTTGAGTTTTTGGTTATGCCGTTTGGGCTGACCAATGCACCAGCAGTATTTATGAACCTAATAAACAAGGTGTTCCACCATTACTTGGACAAGTTCGTGGTGGTATTCATTGATGATATCCTGGTGTATTCCAAGACAGAGGAGGAGCACGAGGAGCACTTGAGACTGGTTCTGAGACACTCAGGAGGGAGAGATTGTATGGCAAGCTCTCAAAGTGTGAGTTCTTTTTAGACAGAGTTGACTTCTTGGGTCATGTGGTGACTGGAGATGGTATCTCAGGACCCGAAGAAGATCACAGCAGTTGAGTCTTAGGCAGCGCCGACTTCAGTGCCAGAGATCAGGAGTTTCCTGGGGCTGGCAGGATATTATAGGAGATTTGTGCAGGATTTCTCCCGGGTTACAGAGCCGTTGACTCGGTTGACCCAGAAGGATGCTGAGTATGTTTGGTCAGAGGAGTGTCAGGCAGCTTTTGATGCGTTGAAGAAGTGGCTTACGACAGCTCCAATTCTGATATTGCCTTCAGGATCAGGTGGATTCACTATTTATAGTGATGCTTCAGGGAAGGGGCTAGGTTGTGTCTTGCAGCAGCATGGGAAGGTGATTGCCTATGCTTCCAAGCAATTACGTCCCCAGGAGAAGAACTACCCTACCCATGACCTGGAGCTGGAAGCGTTGATTTTTGCTCTGAAGTTGTGGAAGCACTATCTGTATGGCGAGAGGGTGGAGATTTTCACAGACCACAAGAGCTTGAAGTATGTATTTACACAGAAAGAGCTCAACATGAGGCAGCACAGATGGCTAGAGTTGATGAAGGACTTTGACATCTCACTTCAGTATCACCCGGGGTAGGCTAACGTGGTTGGCGATGCCTTGAGTAGGTATCCGACAGCCATGTGTTTGACCATGGATCGGCACCTGCTTGCAGACTTGGAGAGCTTGGGATTGAGGTGATTGTGCCCGGAGTACAGATGCAGTTATGGGGCCTTCAGATACAGTCGGACTTGATGGAGAGAATAAAGGCGACGCAGTTCGAAGATGTGGCTCTGCGGTGCATCCGAGAGCAGGTTCGTGCAGGGTTGGTGGATGGCGAGTTTTTACTTGCAGAGGATGGTGCCTTGCGGTACGATTCCAGGTTATGTGTACCTAACGGGGAGCTCAGGGAGCAGATCATGCAGGAGGCTCATAGATCGCAGTACTTTATATATCCTGGTGCCAACAAGATGTACAGGGATCTTCGAGAGCATGTCTAGTGGTACGGGATGAAGCGGGAGGTAGCCCACTTCGTAGCTAGATGCTTGGTCTGTCAGCAGGTCAAGGCAGAGAGGCAGAGGCCCGGAGGATTGCCCATTCCAGAGTGGAAGTGGGAACATATCACCATAGATTTTGTATCTGGGTTGCCGCGTACACCAGGAGGGAAAAACACGATTTGGGTCATCGTTGACAGGTTGACCAAATCGGCCCACTTTTTGCCATTCAAGGTGGGTACATCTACAGAGAGGCTTACAGAGTTGTACATGAGGCAGATAGTCAGGATTCACGGAGTTCCCGTCAGCATTGTCTCAGATCGAAATAGTCGCTTTACTTTCTATTTTTGGAGGAGTCTGCAGACTAGTTTGGGTACTCAGCTTAAGTTTAGTACTGCATACCCCCCCAGACGGACGGACAATCAAAGAGGACTATTCAGACACTTGAGGACATGCTGCGAACGTGCGTCCTGGATTTTGGAGGTTCCTGGAAGGATCATCTACATTTGGTGGAGTTTGCTTACAACAACAGTTATCAGGCCAGCATTGAGATGTCACCTTTTGAGGCTCTGTACGGGCGTAGGTGTCGTATAACCTTATCTTAGGATGATGTTGGAGAGCGAGCTTTATTGGGACCATAGATGGTTGTTGACGCAGCCGAGAAGGTGAAGCTCATCAGGGACAGACTTCGCATGGCGCAGGATAGACATCGGCACTGGGCCGATAGCCACCGGAGGCCGTTGGAGTTTAAGGTACAGATTTAGAGATAGGATTAGAAGTAGGTTGTATTTTATTTTGTTGATTGATCGTGTTTAATTTTTAGTAACTTGAGACCTTGCTTGTGATTAGGTTGGAGACATAGTTTTTCTGCAGATATCTCCGACTCGTGGTACGATACATTTTGGTGGAGGTGGGAAGCTTAGCCTGCGCTTCATCGGTCCTTTCGTTATCAGCGGGAGAGTCGATAACGTGGCATACAGGCTAGACTTGCCACCTGTACTAGTGGGAGTTCACAACGTAGTCCACGTATCCTAGTTGAGACGGTACGTGGCTGACCCTAGCCATGTGCTCGATCATTCGAAGATTGAGGTTGGACCTACTCTCAGTTATCCAAAGCAGCCTGTGGAGATTCTGGATCGTCGGGAGAAGGTACTGAGGAACCAGGTGATACCCTTGGTACGCGTCACATGGAGGCATCATTCTCCAGGAGAGTCTACCTGGGAGCGGGAGGATGAGATGCGCGAGCGGTACTCCTATCTTTTTGGACCTTAAGGTATACTTTTCTTTCCTTCTTAGCAGTTAGTTTCGCCTTTAATTTTGAGGACGAAATTATTTTAAGGGGGGTAGATTTATCACTACCACTTTACTAGCTTGAGGGTATTTTGGTCATTTTTAAAATTTTGGAATTATTTGGAATTATTTAGTATTAATTATAATTATTAGAATTTTCAGTGATTTTTAGTATAATTGTTTTGGTGCTATTATTTGACCTTGACTAGTGTTGACTTAGGAGACTGTCCTAGAAGCTAACCTAGGTCATGACTACTTGGTTAGGTTATGAAACCCTAGCTTGACCTAAGTTAGTGAAATCAAACCCATTAGAATTATTTTAGGGAAATTAGGATTTGATTTGAATAAAAAATGGCTTGTGGTTTCACAAGTCATGATTATGACTTAAGCCCATAGAGGCCCAACCCAACACCATGTAACCTAACCCTAGCCCAACTCCCTATGGCCGGCCAACCTAGTCCCCCCTTTATTTAATGCTCCTAGAAATTAGGGCTAGCCTCCTTAGAAATATTTGTAAGTTTAAGAAAGAGGTAAGTCTCCATCTTCAATAATTCCTAGAAATTCCTATTTATTTCTTTTTTCCCCAAACCAATTGCAATAGGTCCTAAATTTGTTTTACTTGCTGTTTGCATTGAGAAATTTTAGGGGAGAAACAATTTGGAATAGTTTTGGAGGATTGAGGATCCACACACAAAGGGGTTTTTTGAGCCTTTGCAAACCCTAGGTAATATTCTAATCCCTTCCATAAAATATTGTTTTTATTGCATATATAGGAAGCCCTAGGCCTACCCTAACTGTAGGTATAGCTAACCCTAATTTTTGAGTCCTATACGTGTCCGTATCGGACACGTATCAGTCCATGTATATAGGTGTTTGATGAAATGCCCCAAAGGGCATTTCAATTTAATTTCAGGAATGTATTTGAATAGAAATTTAGGTTTTAACCTTGCTTAGGGGTTTCTAGGGTTCTGAGCACCTATTGGTGTCGTGTCATATCGCCACGGACACGGGAACATGCGGGTGCACATGAGTGCGCGCGGGCACTGTAGCTCCCCTGCTGCTCGGGGTCTTTTGCGCGCAGGATACACCACTAGGACACGTGATACTTGACACACACGATGGGGCATTGACTGACACCACGTGTGTCAAGTTTCACTACCCCTCGTGTCGTGTCGGATACGGTGTCGTGCGTGCACAGGGTGTGCACTGTGCGTGTATCAGTGTATTATTGGTTCACTGTTCTAGTTCAGTTTTTAATACTTTAATACATGTTTTTATTTGCTAATTTAGATCCTAACATGTCTAATTATCTATGTTAAATTAGTTTACATGTTAGTTAAAGGTTGGATGGAAATTGGTTTCGAAATGGGTTAAATTTCATTGTTAACTGATACTGTCCTGATACATTCAGTTCCACTTCTGAACACTTTAATTCTATTCCTATTGATGTTGTTTTTTACTGATTAAATGTCCCCACATATTGCTAGTATATGTTAATGTAGTATTTCATTCGAAAATGGGCTTTATGGTTTGAGAATGAGGATTTGGACTTGGTGATGAGTTTTGGAAATGCTGGAAACTGGAATTGGTTTCCATTCCCTTCTTCAAACTAAATTTTGAATGAATGTTTTGTTTCATTACCTTAACTGAGATTTAGTTTCCTTCTTTCCTGTAAGTTAAATTGAATGTTCATTCATTTCTTAAAATACTGATTTCCTTTCCTTTTTGAAATACTGTTAACTGAGTTTGGTTCCTCCCTATTTAACCTGAGTTGTATGTTGAACTGAAATGAACTGAGTTGTGCATTGGGTATCTAGTTGAATTGAATAATATTTCCTTCTTAATATACTATATTTCCAGCCTATAACCTGAGATCTTGTTCTACTTAATGAACTGCAGACTGAAATGGTATCTCTAAACCTGAGATTAAAACCATTTGAATTATAACCTGGACTGATAGCTTATGGCCTGAGTTTTGGCTCTTCCCTCTTAACCGAAATGTATTCTAGTTATCACCAAGTTGTTCCTGTTATTCCCTATTTTCTATTCCTTTTGCACACACAAATATATATACACTGTTTATATTTTTCCAGTTTTTCACTATAATATACTCACTGTTTCCAGGATATAACATACCATAGCTCTTCCTTTCCTTAACTGCAACTGAGATTTGAGTTATAGATTAATGTAACTTTTATTCCCAGTTTTTTCTTGTTTCACACACTGTTCTCATAATGTATTCACTGTTTTCCCTTCACTGTTTTTTTCTAGTATTCACTGATTTCCCTGTTTCACATAAACACAAATGTACACTCACAGTTTTCCTCTATGTGGCACTCACACACACTCTTGTATTCTCACACACACTCTTGTATTCTCTCTAACACACACACACTTGAACACATCCGCTTTCCTATTCTCTATGTATATATATATATGTGATTGAGATGTATATATATATATAGGTATCCTATATATATATGTGTGGTATGCATATAGGTGGCCTATATGCTAGTGTATGTTTCTATATTATATTATATAGCTATATCAATATGTGTATTATATATTAGATATATATATATATATTGACGTGTGGTCATGTGATTGTAGGTTGGTTAGGCATGGTATTGCCAAATAACCTATAGCCAAGGCTCTTAGCCTATGGGTGTATCTGTTTGTCAGTATAGAGTCTAGATAGACTTGTATAGCCTTGTTAGACCTAGAATAGACTAGTTAGACTAGTATAGACTTGTTTGACTTAGGTTTGACTTGGTCGACCTAGTTTGACTTCTAGGGTTGACCATAGTTGACTTTGGTCTAGATTGACCTAGATTCATGTAGAATATATTGTAGTTCATCTTATTGTAGAAGCATGGAAAAGACTAAAGGAAGATCTATGCAGCCAGGGAACCCCATGCGGCTCAGAAAGCCCATGCGGCTCAGAATCTATGCGGCTCAACGGGACTATGCGGCTCGATACGTTCCATGCGGCTCAGAAGAGAGGTGCCACGTAGCATACAAACAACTCTTCCCTTACTGCATTAATTGCCTTGACGGCTGACAGCTCTGACAAGACGACAGCCCTGACACAAAGATATAATTATGACTCTGTCATAATGACAGACTCCTAGGAAAACGAAGGAGATCACTAACACAATCCCCCGAGATCTAGAAAATGCCACACAGCCTAGACACGTGGACAGTCATATGTGGCTCGAGCGGAGACTCCCCATGTGGCTCAGGCCGAAGTTGCCCTATGCGGCCCAGATCGAAACAGCCCTATGCGGCTCAAGCGGAGGCTCCCCCTATGCGGCTCAAGAAGACGCTCCCCCATGCGGCTCACGAGGACCATCTCCATGCGGCTCACGAAGTAGTTACCCGTTATGCGGCCACCTACGTCCATGCGGCCCAGATTATCATGTGATTCGAACGTTCGTGGGCCACTCCCCAAGCAGCCTTGACACGTGGTCGGGCTTATGCGGCTCAATCCTCATGCGGCTTAGATCCCCTCAGTGGCTCCCCGGACACGTGTCATAAAGCCAATCAATTTCCCAGATTTACTGCAATCAAAGATTGGGTCAAATCCCAGTAATCTGGGATACGTGGCAGGAGAATGAATTAAACTTATTCATTCAGATTCGCAGACATCAGCAGATCATCATAAGGGAGATTTATTCCAATCAGCATTAATTACTGAGAGGATTTGGCACAATCTACATTAATGGCGCAGATTCATCACACCCAAGATTAATGGCCCAGATTGATCAATCAATAGGCCGCCGCCACTTCAAGGAATAATCATTGTAAACCCTAATAATTGCATTCCCTTCTTATAAATAGTAAGGTGCCATTCCCTTGCAAGAGAGGACCCTTTTTCGAGATCAGAGAGCACCAAAATACTTGGAGAGAAAGAGCAGAGAGAGAGCAAAGAAAGCATTTCTTCAACGCCAAGCAATCTTCTGGAGCCAAGGCTGCATACCGATCGTCCAAGGCGTAAGGCAGAGCTGCCATCGCTTTCTCGAGTCTCTATCGTCTCCCCCAGAATCTAAAATAAATAATTGTACTTAGATTGCTGTACCTAGGTTTTCGTCCCTAGGCTTTCTTTGTACAAGCGAGTTTGTAACGTGAAGTAAAAGTCCAGTCCTCCGATAATTGTTCTGTCTTTTTATATTTTATGGCAAACACGATGGCGACTCTGCTGAGGACAAACTTCTCTACGGCTGAGGAGTTGGTGACGCAATCGGATGCAGCCAAACTTGGCTCCACGCAAAAGAAGATGGTCGTCCGCTTCGACCAACAGGCGTTTGAAGAAATGCTCTCTGAAGGAAGCGCTAGCCCGGTCCAGAAGCGAGTGGAGGCCAAAATTATTTGCTCCTCTACAAGCTCTGGATGGGGTACTCTCGGCTACCCAAGACGGCGAAGACGACTCTCATACGGCTCCAATTCGAGCCGTAGAGAACTCTGCTGTCCCCAAGTCCGGCAGAGGAAAGCACTACGATGCTGGACTTACAGGGACAAAAAGTGATTCTACACGCCCCAAGAAGAAGCCGAACACTCATGTGGCCAAGTCTGCCAACCACATACAGGATGCTCATGCGGCTGAAATTGCCAACCGCATGAAGGAGGCCTATGCGGCCAGATCATCCATCCGCATGAAGATAACTCATGCGGCCGAGACTCCCAGCCGCATGAAGAAAACCTATCCGGCTACGCCTGCCAGCCGTATGAAGGTTATTGATGACAGCCGTACGACGCCTACTCCACGTGGCTCTGTCTTCGACCGCCTCTCCTATGGTCCTGATCTCTTGTGCTCTCAAGAAGACATGTCTGATTCCCTCCAGCACCACTTAGACTCTTCCTACTATGTGCCCTCACGCACTAGAGTGAAGAAGTCTATGGCAGCACGAGCTTGGCAAGCTCGGTCTGCTGATCCGCCCACATACTGTTATACGGGCCTCTGATAGGAAGTTGTAAAGAACCACTCGAGTCCAGGCCCCGGCGGCAAATAGACAGAGAGGTTCCCAAAAGTCTCCTAAAATCTAGGGAGCAAACATGGTCGATCCGGACCCATCCGACTTGCGTGAGGCCATCCTCAATAAACGCAAGGGAAGAGAAGGTGCCCCGGGGTGCAAAGAGTCCTCCCACGGACGTCATTACACCCAAGTCATCGTCAACTGCTGTTGCAGCAATGCAACAGTACAAGAGGACTGACGGTCCGTCTTCCAAAGACTGCAATGATCAAGCTCAGAAGACGAGGCGCCTCCTGTTGTCTTCTGCAACTCTACTCAGAAAATCTTCGCCGATAGGAGAGGGAAGAAGACCAATGTTCCCAGCCCGAAGGTTTCAACCACTGCGACTAAGAAACTGTCATCTAAACGGTTGTCCTCCACCGGAGTTTTCCAAGGAACCCGTTCGATGACAAAATATGCTACAATAGGAGATTCGTCATCTGCACCGCTGGGGGTTGCTGGATTGGGGGTAGCACTCCTCCAAACATCCACGACAATCCGATTTTTCAACAAGATGAGCCGGGGGAAACAACTCTCCTATCAGATGCAGCAGACCCTGACGTCCCCGAGGACATCCAAAACTCCCAAGACGAGGCGAACTCGGAAGCTGGGGGTACTGTTCCTTCTGAATCCGAACCCGAGGAGAACATTCCCACATATCCCGATGACTTCTCGCTATAGGGGTATGACTCGGAGGGCGCTTCCTCCACCGTTCCATCCACCTCTCCTCACGTAAGGACGGTATTCATGACGAACAGCAACCAAGGTGGTTACAGTGATCGTCAATGCATCGACACTCTGGAGGCCATACTACTTGCCTTGGTCAAGTCTGTGGACGAGATCAAAGCAGCCCTTCCAACTCTGCAAGGAGGGACGCCTGGCCAAACAAGTACGGGTCCTGCGGTCAATGCAGACTCAAACTCGGCAGCACCGAACCCGGGCAATAATCCTCCTGAAACAACGGCTCCCACCGCTGCAGATGATGCCAGGGAAGCAAGAAGAGAGGTCCAGGAGCTCCGAGCCTTGTTTTACGCTCGAAAAAATTCTTAAGACCTCAGAATACGGCAACCGTACCCGGCTGCATGGAGGGATGTCCCCTTTCCGCCAAGATATAAGCCATTCAATATCAATCCTTATGATGGCAAGACCTCCGCAAGTCGATACATCACTTACTTCGAGGTCACCACCGACCATCTGCCCCACGATGATGCCATCCTCACACGATTATTCATCGGGGCATTGGAAGGAGTCGCCTTCGACTGGTATCGCAACCTGCCAGACAACTGCATCTACTCCTTCGCCGGCTTCAAGCGCATGGTCTTGGAAAGATTCTATGATATAGGGCAGGACATCACAATGTCGACCCTCATGGACGTCATCCAAGGGGAGAAAGAGCTGACAAGGAACTACATTGAGCGGTTTTGCCAAACCGCAATGAAGCTGCCGTCTAGAAATCCGGATTCCTCCCTGATTGAAATTTGCCAAAAGAGATTGCTCCCATCAATCAGTCTCTAGATGGGCGAAAGTCAATTCAAGGACTGGAAGACGTTTATCATCAGTGCCACAAGCGCCGAAGAACGATTGAAGAAGGCTCGCCAATTAGGATTACACATCTCGGACGGAGAGAACAAGGACAAGCGTCCTAACACCAACAACGACAATGGGGGCAGCCCCTCCAACAATCGGGACAGCAGGGGTAAGCAGGCTATGGTTGCCGATACAGCACAGAAACCTGAGCCAAAGCCGGCAGACAAACAATGGCCGCAAATCACATACTCCTTCGAAGATGGTCACTTCAAGCCCATATTGGATATGCTCATACAAGGAGATAGAATTCAGCTTCCTCCACCAAGACTGGAACCTCGGCCGGAAGACATGGAGAACCCAAAATACTGCCATTACCACCGCTACGTCCACCATGCTATACACGACTGCTACCAACTAAAATGGTACATCCAAAATCTCATCGATTCGAACGCTCTGGCCATCGACTTCAAAGAGGTAACTGTGGCAGCCAATATGGTGTCAGTACAATTTGGCAGCTTTCCTCCAACCGAAGCTCAAGACGGTGTGGTACCCATCCATCTGGCGACAATAGAGATTGCTAATCTTCCACCTCCTCGGGATCAGGCTGCTGGTCTAGTCCCCCTCACCATATCACGAGGGAAGGTCATGTGGGTCCATCCAGATTTAGTATCAGAAGTGACTCAGCCCACACCATCTTCCATTCGTAAGAAGAAGAGTGGAAAAGTCAGGTCCTGTCGCACAATCTCGACAGATATCGAAGAAGCTACAGCCGTCGTCACTCGGTCTGGGGCACAATCCCAACATGTGGCTGATAACTCGGCTGAAGATCATCAGCTCGCTACAATTGACCCTCCGGGACTGGCTCAGCCTCCGACGACCGACAAGCCTAGGCCGAAGGAGACTCGCTTTGACAAAATCCTCCGAAAAGAGGTACCACAGGGGCTAAAAAAGCCCTACAACTTCGACATCTTAGCACAATTGGCCAATACACCGGCCAAATTATCCTTATACGAGCTTCTCAGACTCTCAAAGGATGTTCGCGCGGCTTTGAGCGATGCACTCCAAAATGCCGATGCCTATCTGGCTCAAGTCAACCTCTCGGGAGAAAGCCCGCCTGCAGATCTCTAAGACAGCGCTTGCACGGAAGCGTGCTCAACATTTGTCTTCACTCCACAGGATATGCTCATCAAAACCAACCTGCACGATCGCCCATTATACTACACCGGATACATCGGGGACGTAAAGGTGGACCGGATGCACATCGATCATGGTTCTTCCATAAACATCATCCCGAAGGGTCTGCTACATCATCTCCGTATCCCGATGCATCGCCTGACGCCAACAAGCACCGCCATCAGTAGTTTCAATTCGGGCAGGAGCTACCCAATTGGAAAGATTCGTCTGAAGTGTCAGAATGGCGATCTTCAATCAGAAGTCACCTGCTACGTCATAGATGCAGATACTTCTTACAACATCCTCTTGGGGCGCCCTTGGATACACGATTACATGATCGTGCCTTCCATGCTGCATCAGTGCTTTAAGTACGTCGACAAACACGGCCTCGTGAGGACAGAATTTGCTGATATCGATCCCTTCAAAGGGGTCGAATCCTACTACTCAAACTCCTGCCAATATGAAAAGTCAAAGAAACACCTTTGTGAAGGAGATGTGCAAGCTCGTACCGAGACAGCCACAGGATCAGAAGAACCTCTGATGATGCACCTCCAAGCTCGCAAACCTGGCAAGTCTGCACCCCTTACAGCCACTCTGCGTAAGGACGCAATCAGCCTCTCGGCGCAAGAAGAGTAGATGATAATCCGGCTGCCAAGGTCTGGCCAAGTGCTAAGACCCACAACGGAGCCACTGACAATCAGGCTGCCGTGAGTCGGCCAGCCACGAACGGAGAAGTTCAATCCCTCCGACAAGCCAATGACGATACGTCTTCCCAAGAAGAGTCGTCACCCCGATGCAAGGTCTGGGTCTTCTAGCGAACCAACCACTCCCCGCCCAGCATCGAGTACCAAGCTGGGGGTCGCTAGTCTGCCAACAACTCCACGCTCTGCTCCACCAGCTGAACCTCTGACGATCAAGCTGCCCAGGTCGTCCTCTCAGTCTTCGTTTATACAGGGGGTAGCCGAAGAGGAACCGGAGCTAGCCAAGTATGTGGCTGCCCACACTGACGTTCCCTCCGCAGATGATGTAATCCCCCTAGAAAAGATACCTTACTTCATCAATAAAGGGCTATCTTTGAACTACCTCGAGCTAAATAAGCTATGTACAATGTATGCTATGGAACACGTTATAGGCACTCACCTACACACACAGGTGACAAATATGTACACCGCAATCCAGCTTACTCCAATGGAAGACGCTTACCGCATAATCGAGGGAGGGGATCATCCAATCATCTTCGGCCGGAAGGACGATCCGCAGCCCTTCACCGTAGAAGAAGTCGACCTTGAATCAGATGCCGGAAGACTGCCTCTGTATCTTTGTAGCCCCCAATCCAAATATCTCATGCAAAAATAAGGGTACAATCTGGAGACTATGCCAGGCTTGAACTACGGCACCGGGCGATGATTACCTTTGAAGCCACCGGTCCCGGCTGGCAAACCACGGGACTACTATAGCAAAACTCGATGTGGATTAGGGTATGTAACACCCACGACGACCCCTGAGAGTTCAGATGAGGAATGTGACTGGCATTCACATTCATTCGGGTCACCAACTTCTGATTCGGATACCAGCATCGGAGACGTATTTAGACAAGTCATGTCAGTTAATATGGCATTCACCGATGCCTACGAAGAAGATAAAGACATTCTTAAAATCCTCGAGTTAGAACCGTAGGCCCAACAGCTGGATGCCTAATGGGAAAAGCGGTTCGAACAGAGAGAACCTCCTACAGAAGACGAGGTGATACAAGTAGACCTCGGTAACGAATCTTCTCCAAAACCAATCTTCGTCAGTAAAAGCCTAACAGACGAAGAGCGAGAAATGCTGCTGGAACTTGTCAAAGAATATATTAATGTGTTCGTGTGGAGCTATGAAGACATGTCGGGGTTAGATCCCGATATTGCTCTCCACAAACTCAATATTCGGACAGATGCAAAGTCGGTCAAGCAACAACAGCGACGCTTCCGCCCAGGCATCATGGATGCGATCGAAGCCGAAGTCAATAAACTAATAGCCAGCGGCTTTATTTGTGAAGAGAAACACCCGGATTGGGTCGCCAAAATAGTATCCGTCCTCAAGAAGAACGGGAAGATCCGAATTTGCAACGACTTTCGCAATCTGAATGAGGCATGTCCAAAAGATGAATTACCCCTCCCTATCACAGACATCATGATTGACAACACCTGCGGCTTCGAACGTATGTCATTCATGGATGGCTTCTCGGGGTACAACCAAATCAAGATGTCTCCTGACGACGAGAAGCATACATCTTTCCGAACGCCGATTGGCACGTACTGCTACACGGTCATACCTTTAGGTTTAAAGAATACTGGCGCCACATACCAAAGAGCCATGAGTATCATCTTCAGAAACCACTTGCGTAAGACTGTGGAGTGTTATGTTGATGACATCGCCGTCAAGAGTCGCTGTAAGGGAGACCATCTGCATGATCTGAGAACAGTATTCGACCTGATGCGAGCGCACAATTTAAAAATGAACCCTACGAAATCTTTCTTGGGCGTATCCAGCTGAAAATTCTTGGGTTTCATCATCACCGCCCAGGGTATTCATGTAGACCCTGAAAAGACGATGGCAATTATAGAGATGGGTCCCCCAAAAAATCTTCGCGAACTCAGAGGCCTTCAAGGGAGGTTAGCTTACATCAGGAGGTTCATTTCTAACCTCTCCGGGCGATGTCGACCATTCACCTATCTCATGAAGAAAGGCGTCTCATTCATATGGGACGAAGAATGTCAGCGGGCCTTCGACAGCATCAAAGAATATTTATCGAACCCTCCAGTCCTAGTGGCTCCAGTTGCTGGAAAACCATTCCTGCTCTACGTACGAGCAATGGAACATTCCCTCGGGGCTCTGCTGGCACAAAACAACGATACAGGCCATGAACAGGCTATATATTACCTCAGTCGAATGATGGTTGGGCCAGAGCACCGATACACCGCTGTGGAGAAGGAATGCCTCGCCCTGGTGTTCGCCATTCAAAAGACGCGACACTATGTCGCAGGGCAAACTATACATGTAATATCACGAGTCAACCCTCTCAGGGTCCTCATGACTAAACCAGGGGCACTCAGCTCTTGCCTCACTACATGGGCAATATTGCTGTCCCCTTATCATATGATCTTCGTCCCGCAAAAGGCTGTCAAAGGTCAAGCCCTGACAGACTTTTTGGCAGCCCACCCGGGCTCGGAGTCGTCCAGAATATATGAAGAAATCCCAGATGAGGTCGCCGACTCGTATGCAACCTCTCACGATGATATATGGCGAATGTTCTTTAACGGTGCTTCGAGAACTGGACCCAAGGGCAATATCGTTGTCGGAGTCGGGGTGGTGCTGGTTTCTCCTTTCGGATTGGTGATCAATCGCGCTTATTCTCTCACAGAATCCTGCTCTAACAATGTAGCCGAGTATAATGCTTTGGTCATTGGCCTCCAACTTGCAAGAGAGCTGGGGGTAGAATATCTTGAGGCATACGACGATTCTCAGTTAATCGTCAATCAGATCCGGGGCTCATATAAAGTCCGCCACGAAGACATGATTCCCTATCACCAAATAGCGATCGACATCATCTCGTCGTTCGAGGGGTTCTTCATTGAGCACGTTCCCAGACTCCGAAATATTGAAGCCGATGCCTTAGTCGGCCTGGCCGCTTCCTTAGCAGTGCCAAAGCATACTCATCAATCGGTAGATGTGATAGGCCACGAACTGGTCTGCTCCAAAAACAACGTTCAATTTGTGGCAAGTTATTCTGCCCAGACGATTGACGATGTTCCAGATTGGAGACAACCATTTATTGACTTCATCGTCTACAATATCCTGCCCAAGAACCCAAAGGAAGCCACTTTCATCAGACGGCGTTCTCTCAGATTCTTTTATGATACAGAGACGAAAATGCTGTATCGCCGATCCTATGATGGATTATTGCTTCGGTGTCTGTCAAACGCAGAAGCCAAAGAAGCCGTACGAGAAGCTCATGACGGTGTCTGTGGGGCCCATCAGCTTGGCCCAAAATTGTAAGACCGTTTTCGCCGAATGGGCTACTACTGGACCACGATGGTAGCAGATGCAATAGACTATACGAGAAAATACAAAGCCTGCCAAGTCCACGCGGACTTCATTCACCAGCCATCCGAATTTCTACATCCGACAGTGGCGTCCTGGCCGTTCGAAGCATGGGGAATGGATATCATCGGTCCAATCACTCCACCTTCCTCCCGAGGACATCTCACAATCACAGATTACTTCTCCAAATGGGCTGAAGCTGTTCCGCTTGCAGAAGTCAAAACTTCAAACGTGATCAGCTTCCTCAAGCATCATGTCATCTATCGCTTTGGACTGCCCCGAAGGATCATCCACGATAATGGTCCGCAGTTTGCAAGCCACGCCTTCTATCGGTTCTGCAACAAGCACCGCATCCAGAATATTGCTTCGACACCATGCAATCCAGCAGCAAATGGGTTGGCAGAAGCATTCAACAAAACCATCATCAAGTTGCTCAAGAAGTTCGTGTCGTCCAGCAAATGCGACTGGAACGAGAAGCTTGGTGAATGCTTATGGGCGTACCGTACCACAGTCCGAACAGCCACAGGGAACACACCATTCTTCCTGGTGTACGGGAGTGAGACAGTTCTCCCATTGGAGACTCAAATACCCTCGCTCCGCGTCGCCCTCACTTATCAATTGACGACGGATGATAACTACCATCGTCGGCTACAAGAGTTAGAGGCCTTAGATGAAAAGCGCCGCCTGGCTCAACAAAGGATCGAGCTATACCAAGCACGCATTTCTGGAGCCTTCAACAAGAAGGTCAAAATCAGAACATTCCAAGTAGGCGATCTCGTTCTGGCAGTCCGGAGGCCGATGGTCATGACTCACAAAACCACCGGCAAGTTCCAGCCAAAATAGGAAGGTCCTTTTATCATCGAGGCCGTATTCTCCAATGGCGCCTACCGTCTCGCAAAGCAAAATGGGGACTTGCTCATATTGCCCGTCAACGGCAAGTTCCTGAAGAAATATTATGTCTGAACGATATTCCAGATTAATGAGTTATGTACTCGCTGGTGCCGCTGAACTCACATCAATATTTTCCAGATCATCGAATCATGTACCCGCTGGTGTCGCTGAACTCGCATCCACAAACATTTTCCAGATTATCGAGTCAAATACCTGCTGGTGCCGCTGAACTCACATCCACAACATTCCAGATCATCGAGTCATGTACCCGCTAGTGCCGCTGAACTCGCACTTTCACAATATTCTAAATTATCGAGTCATGTACCCGCTGGTGCCTCTGAACTCACATTCCGGTCACTCTTTCAGATAGTAAGTCATGTATGATCATACCTCTGAACTTTCTTCCTGGAAGAGATCCTCCCTTATGATCCACTACCCGCACTCCCAGTGCACAAAAAGGGTAACAGATCCACTAATTTCCAAAACGGCCATGTCCTCATTACCTCTGAGTCGTTTCACTTCCGCCAAAAAACAAATTACCCCTCTACATAGAACTTCCATGTCCTCATTACCTCTGAGTCATTCTTTGTACCCCCCTTCATTGAGCCCACTCCTGCCATGTCTTCATTACCTCTGAGTGGGAAGGCTACGTCGAAGAAACCTTGATGCTTGCCATATCCTCATTACCTCTGAGTAAGTATGAAGATTCCCTTTCGACTTATTATCTGTACCCACAACCGGAGTACACCAAGGATAATAGGTCCACAAATATTCCCCGCTGAGTCCACTCCTGCCATGTCCTCATTACCTCTGAATAGGAAGACTCCACGATAAAACCTCCGTACTTACCATGTCCTCATTACCTCTGAGTAAGTATGTTGGTCCTCTCTCGTCTTATTACCCGTACCCTGAACCAGGGTACGCCAAGGGTAATAGGCCCACAAATGTCCTCTGTTGACCACAAAAATCCTCCATTGGGTCCACTCCTAACATGTCCTCATTACCTCTGAGTAGGAAGATTTTGCGGTGAACAAAGCCTTCATACTTGCCATGTCCTTATTACCTCTGAGTAAGTATGAAGATTCCCTTTCGACTTATTATCTATACCCACAACCGGAGTACGCCAAGGATAATAGGTCCACAAATATTCTCCGCTGAGTCCACTCCTGCCATGTCCTCATTACCTCTGAATAGGAAGACTCCACGATAAAACCTCCGTACTTACCATGTCCTCATTACCTCTGAGTAAGTATGTTAGTCCTCTCTCGTCTTATTACCCGTACCCTGAACCAGGGTACGCCAAGGGTAATAGGCCCACAAATTTCCTCTGTTGACCTCAAAAATCCTCCGTTGGGTCCACTCCTACCATGTCCTGATTACCTCTGAGTAGGAAGATTCTGCGGTGAACAAAGCCTTCATACTTGCCATGTCCTCATTACCTCTGAGTAAGTATGTTGGTTCCCCTTTCATCCTATTATCCGTATCCTAAACCAGGGTACGCCAAGGATAATAGGCCCACAAATATCTTTTGCTAAGTTTCTCAGCACAGGCCCACCATTCCCCATCATGCCCCGGGAGCCCAACTGCTCCATGGCATTCTTTCTTCCGATACCCGGAACGTCCACGACCACGTTACCGTGGAACCGTTCTAGGTATCCCCAATCAAACTTGTTACCCGTACCTAAAACAAAGGTATGCCATGGGTAGCAGGTCCACAAATAAGTCCCCCATGCGGGGCAAACAACACCACATGCACAACAAGCAATACAAATGAAGGGTAGAATCAAAAGTACTCTTTATTTGAAGGAAGAAAAAAGTATTACATCTTTTGGGACCACGTCCCTCTCAAAAAAGAAAAAAAAAAGAAAACAGAAGAAGAAAAGGCCGACTATAGTTCGGCATTACACAATTCCAAAAGGCGATTCTTCACTGAGATGGCCGTCTGTTCGAGTCGCTGTTTAGCTCGACGCTTAGCCTCCTGGGATAACCGCTCCACATCATCCAAGCCCATGAGCTCCTGCCAGTCATCTTCCAACTTCTTCAGGGCAATTTTTAGGTCGGTCGAAGCTTGATTGACTCTGTCAGCCTCCTGAATAATCAGCTCCCTGTCAATACGGGCAGCCTCAAGTTCAGACTCCAAGAAAGTCAACTTCCTCCGAAGCTCAAGGATCTGCTCCCACGTGTCAGTGATCCCACGGGAGGCATCCGCTTCCCGAGCAGTGTCATCTTCACTCTCGTGGCTCAATTGATCATATCGATCAGACAAATCGCGAAGGTCCTTCAGTACGGCCGGCTTGGTTTTATCCCGAGCAGCCCTTGTCTTCTCTATAGTAGCAGTGAGAGAACCGCACTCCTGATCTACAACAGCAGACAGATCTGCCTGCCGCAGCACCTGCAGCTGGGCCACCAACTGCTCAGTCTCCAACAACTTCGCCTCCATGAGCGCAGCCAGCCCTGCACCACCAAGAAGAGTCTTAAGGATATCAATTTGACCCTGGGCGCATTGCCGGGACAAGACGAAAGAGGTCCCTCTTTCCACAGCAGCCGTTATTGCCCTCTTCAAGTGACGATGAAAGCTATCAACCACGTCCTGTAACATGTCGTCCAGGACCTCTGTAGAGGATGGCGTCAGAGGAAGCGTGGCCAGCAATATTGGAGGAGTGATGCCAGAACATGCCACCAGGGGGGATAGAGTCCGAGCAGAACGATACGCGGATAGCGGATAACTCTTCCTCCGCCACCCGAAGAGCCTGGATACTCGGTAGGGCAGAGAGGTCGACTCTCGGAGCCATCAGAGTAGAAGAGGATGCAAGGACCATCGTCCCCTTCCCTGGCCGTCCCATCACCCGACTTTCCGAACTCGAGCCCGGGGGAGGCCTCTCAAGACGAGCCGGAGGGGGAGGACGTACGCTCCTCCCCACCAGTGCCCCTTCGGCATAGTTCGTCTCAATAGTGTCCATCCTCAGTACTGGAGAGGCAGGACCTGTATGCCCAGAACAATAATCAGTCGACGTGACCTGAAGGATGTGATGATAGAGCAGATAGGGCTCCTCGCAGGTTAAGATTCGGCTTATCTTACCAGGGAAGGAACATGGAGGCTGCAACTCGTGCGTAGCTGACATGACCTCCTTACCTGCTACCTCTAAGTTAAATTTGGCAGGTTCTTCTATTCCAGCCACCCTGGAGGGAGGTACGACGCGATCAACGTCATCTTGATGAAATTCAGCAATTTTAGGGACAGGTTCACTGAAGCCCCCGTCATCTCGAGTTGCGACCTCGGCAACTTGAGATTCCTCTTCTTTTGACACCTACAGAAGGGAAGAAAAATGACTAAGATCAAAACTGGAAGAAAAGAAGAACTGAACAAAAATGGTAGTAACTCAATTTACCTCCGAAGCGGGATCGACTTCCTCGCCTCTCTCCGTAATAGTTAGCCTGCGATGTTTGGTCGCAGCCAATTTTCTGAAGTGAGGAATACCGCCAACATGGGAAGTTTGTCTGCTACGCTTCCGTACAGAGCCAGATGCGACAGATGGCTGATCCTCCATCATCTCATTTAATGAAGTAGGCGGCTGATCCGCCCCAGTGTCTTCTACCGGGAAGAAAGAGTTGTCTACATTACGCTCATCATCCTCATCATCCGCAGCATTGGAGTCTGAGTCGGGCACTTCAGCTCTATTCTTCTTCCTCGTCTTGGCCCCTTGAGGGGCCTCATCCAAGCCAGTACCAACGATAAAACTGACACCCGAGCTAAAACCGATAGGGTGCTTGTTAGCCATGACATGGTACAGAGCCGCCATATACAAGATCTCTACTGATGCCTTAATAGCAGGGACCGAGAAAATGGTACGGGTGTGGAATGTATCATAGTAATGCCACGCCCTGATGCCGTCAAGGAGACTACCTTCAAAACCCAGACATAAACTGGGACGGTCTAGAAAGAGCTGGCTATATCTAAACTGTCGGACAAACCTACTAGGCAGATAAGGCTCCAGAAAGACAGTATTACGATTACAATACACCAGATAAGAGGGGCGGATATTACGCAGCCACAAGAGCATCTGGCCCTCTAGAAGTTGGGGGGGCGCAATACCGTCAAGATGAACAGCCGCTATTTCCTCAGCAGTAAAACGAGGGAAATACGAAAATATTGTACATATCTGCCCTCGCCAGGGCCATCCGGCAAGCACGCATGGTCTCGTACTCCCAAGGCTCATTACGATAGTGGAAGATGAAAGCGTCGTTATCAGTTACGCCGTCTTCAGAGCCCGGTCTCATCAAAGACGGATAATGTATCAACAGCCACACCATCAGGTAATGATAGGGCAACTCAGTCCGTTCAAAATCTTTGGTCACGTCGTGGGCAATGACCTTTGATGTGAAAGTACGAAGGCTACGATGTATGCTGCACAGTATGGCCGGGAGGAGAGCTAGCCTGACTCGCAAAACTAACTTCACAGCCGGAAGGATGAAATTACGACTGATCCTCTCGATAGAACCAGCTCCTCCCGAGACTACATAATTTCGTAGCCATATCATCAAAAATCCTGCCAGGAGCGCCTTCTCTGACAATTTTTGGGTATCCTGATAAAAATAACCAAAAGAGTCAGTTTGACTCCCAAATCGGTCATTAGTAGTGGTCACCCTCTTGTCGACGACATCAAGGCTTTAACCTCCTCCCGGGACTGAGGACGTCGGGAAGTAACTTGGCCAGAAGCATCCACTGGGAAGAGATAGCGTACCCAATCCTTAGTATGGGGGCATTCCCTTCAGAGCTGCTTTCCTTCTTGGCTATTTGCTGACACGTGCTATAGTGGCACAATACCTCTTGATAAAGAGCCACGAAGCCTGGATACCGTCCTTCCAATTCTTCGAACTCCTCATTCGTGGGAGTATATGCCTCAAAAGCTTCGTCCCCCCAGGGAATCTTGGAGATCGCATGCATTTCATGGAGCGCAAGTCCCATCTCCCCTACGGGTGTATAGAAGGTTCCCGGACGACAGTTATACATCTCCAGCAGAGATATAAACAATCTCTTATTTATGGAAAAGCCATGGTTGGTGCCCCGAATCGCATGGTAAAGACCAATCTCACACAGAAAGGCCTCATACTCTCGCAAGATCCACACAGACAGATTGGTCCACGAGGGAATGGAATGTATCCAACTGGGAAGCATCAGCCTGCCAATGGGATAAGAGCCCTTCCGAGCATGTTGGTTCATGAAAGTGTCGGCTGTAGAAAACGTGAAGTTGGGACCCGGCACATTCAAGAAAGTAACTAGGGCTAATCCCATAACAGAACAACTGGTGTGCACCTTGCCCGTGCACACCGACTTCAGGCTGTTGTTGTAATGGATGTCTCCCACAAACATCCCATTGCGGGTATGAGTTAAAGACTCTTCCATCTTCCGGTCCAGTGGGAGCATATTGAACCAGGATAACGGGAAGTGATGCTCCATTTGGGGAATGCGGATCGCCATCCCGTTAGAAACGAAACACCAGTTCTCTGATACCTCCAGAAGCTGACTATTCTTCACAGTCAAGGAGTCTCCGAAGAAGAACGCAAGCTTCAAGTATTCCTCTTCGAATTTCCCTGAGGTCATCATAGCATTGAGAAAATAGAAAGGCTGGTTCTTGATGGCCTTCAACCTCGTCGGATGCTCGTCACTAGGAAACTGATCTGCCACACGCCTAACTATATGGTCGTACCTATAGCCCAGAGCAGATTGGGCACGACCCACCAAGGGTTCTCCAGCAGCATTAACCGGCAAATTCACTGAGAAGAAGACAGAAAGAGATAAGTTAAAAATGATAGACAAAAAGAATTGATGAGGTGTTAGCAAGCTTATGTGGCTCCAACTTAACAGAGACTCATGCGGCTTAAGAGAACGTTTATGCGGCTCCAACTTAATGAAGCCTCATGCGGCTCAATCTCAGAGGAACACTTATGCGGCCCCGCTCAGTGAAAGCTCATGCGACAGTGCTCTCATAAGACCCTTAGGGCTCGAATAAAATTCGTACTGACTGCGTGACAGACAAGATCTGTGCGAATCTGTGCGGCTCAGTGAAGTTCATGCGGCTTCGTCGACGAAGCACGTATGCGCTCACAGCGGTTATTCTTATGCGGTGCGCAACTCGGCCATAGGATAAGCATGCGGCTCACGAAGGCTCGTACATAAAGCATGCGACGTAGCCATAGCAGTTAGGGTTCTTTAACTCGTGCAAAGTCCTTACCAACAATAGGGGATGAACTTCGGGGTGAGCCGCGGGGACGACGACCGGTGGAGGAGCAGCCGCAGTCGAAGTAGAAGCCGTTTTGCCCTTCGACGAAGACACTGCCTTCTTCGCTGCAACAGTCTTCTTGGGAGCCATTTGCTAATCGAAGAAGAAGATGAAGATCGGGACGGGGAAGATTTGAAGTAAAAGAGAAAGTAAAGATGTTCTCTCTCTCTCCAACTCTTCTTATTTGTAGGAGGACGAGAGGGGGAGGACACGTGGACTAATAACCGCCACGTAAAAGGCAAAACCGACTCCTCGGATTTCGTCCCCGAGATTCACCCAGAGCATAAAATCCAAAGATTTAATGAGCCGACCCTTGGGATTTCCCCTAAAGACGATGCTAAAATGAATTTGAGGCAATTAAAGCCCCGCACACGTGGCAAGGAGCTATGCGGCTGAGCCATCCATGCGGCTGAGACACCCCTGCGGCTCGAAAGTCCCTCCGGCTAAGCCATCCATGAGGCTGAAACATCCATGCGGCCAGGACTTCATATACGGTCCGAAGAATTTACACACAGCCATGCTTCTTATTCAAAGTATTTCAATTTTACAAATTAAAAACTTTGAAGGGGGTCTTATAGAAGCATGGAAAAGACTAAAGGAAGATCTATGCGGCCAGGGAACCCCATACGGCTCAGAAAGCCCATACGGCTCAGAATCTATGTGGCTCAACGGGACTATGCGGCTCGATACGTTCCATGAGGCTAAGATGAGAGGTGCCACGTAGCATACAAATAACTCTTCCCTTACTGTATTAATTGCCTTGACGGCTGACAGCTCTGACAGGACGACAGCCCTGACACAAAGATATAATTATGACTCTGTCATAATGACAGACTCCTAGGAAAATGAAGGAGATCTCTGACACAATCCCCCGAGATCCAGAAAATGCCATGCAGCCTAGACACGTGGATAGTTATATGCGGCTCGAGCGGAGACTTCCCATGCGGCTCAGGCCGAAGTTGTCCTATGCGGCCCAGATCGAAACAGCCCTATGCGGCTCAAGCGGAGGCTCCCCCTATACGGCTCAAGAATACGCTCCCCATACGGCTCACGAGGACCATCTCCATGCGGCTCACGAAGGAGTTACCCGTTATGCGGCCACCTACGTCCATGCGGCCCAGATTATCATGTGATTCGAAGGTTCGGGGGCCACTCCCCAAGCAGCCTTGACACGTGGTCGGGCTTATACGGCTCAATCCTCATGCAGCTCAGATCCCCTAGTGGCCCCCAGGACACGTGTCATAAAGCCAATCAATTTCCCAGATTTACTGCAATCAAAGATTGGGTCAAATCCCAATAATCTGGGACACGTGGCAGGAGAATGAATTAAACTTATTCATTCAGATTCGCAGACATCAGCAGATCATCATAAGGGAGATTTATTCCAATCAGCATTAATTACTGAGAGAATTTGGCACAATCTACATTAATGGCCCAGATTCATCACACCCAAGATTAATGGCCCAGATGGATCAATCAACAGGCCGCCGCCACTTCAAGGAATAATCATTACAAACCCTAATGATTGCATTCCCTTCTTATAAATAGTAAGGTGCCATTTTCTTGCAAGAAAGGACCGTTTTTCAAGATCAGAGAGCACCAGAATACTTGGAGAGAAAGAGCAGAGAGAGAGTAAAGAGAGTATTTCTTCAACGCCAAGCAATCTTCTGGAGCCAAGGCTGCATACCGATCGTCCAAGGAGTAAGGCAGAGTTGCCGTCGCTTTTCCGAGCCTCTATCGTCACCCCCCAGAATCTAAAAGAAATAATTGTACTTAGATTGTTGTACCTAGGTTTTCGTCCCTAGGCTTTCTTTGTACAAGCGAGTTTGTAACGTGAAGTAAAAGTCCAGTCCTCCGATAATTGTTCTGTCCTTTTATATTTCATGGCAAACACTTATTACCATTCTGGACTTGTTGTGACTTGTACTGTTCTAAATAGGAGCCAGACACCACTCCTTGGACAGTACTTTTATCTTGGACATTCAGATAGCAGGCGAGTATATTCTTCGACCTTTTCATACCTGTCTGGACTATATTTTTGCTCTAGATTACTTTACTTGATGCTGACACGTATCTTCACGGATTAGTACTATATGGATCCTTTCCTGAGATGTTATCCCTCTACGGGTGCATCGGGTATTTCATGTTCATGTACTTTATCATGTGCATCAGGTACTCCTTGTACTCGTACTAGTTCATGTATTTACATGTTCTCATGTGCCTTCATGTACTATCATGTGTCTCATGTACTACTCATTACATGAGTTCACGTATCTTTAGCTATATTCATGTGCCAATAACGTAACTTGAATTGATCCTTGTGTATTGATTGGGGCGGGGTGAGTAGAATTGGTTATGTGATCATTATCCCCAGTAGTTATTCATGTGCCTCTTAGTTGTATTCATGTGCCCCTAAGCCATTTACATAACCATATTGTACTCTAAATCACTAGCCACTTACAGTCTTTACTTATCATGTATTTACTTTCAGTTATAAATATCTTCTGTTTTCTCGTACTTCCTTTTCAGTATTTCCTGTATTTTACTCTATTGCATGTTTTGTACTCCTAACATGTTATGAACTGTTTTGAGAGATATATGCTCGTTCCCATCCTGATTGGACCTGTTGTAAATTTTACAGAGGACGAGAAGGAGGCCTGCTTAGATACTTTCTATGGGACAGCCTTAGAGGACACTTACGATCCGAACTTCCAGTCGGATCCCTTAGCTGTAGAGACTGTTGCTCCATAGATATCTTTATCTTATTTCATAGTATTGGAGATTGAGTTGTATATTTGGATCTATATTATTTTTGGATGTTAGTGGAGTTTATCTAGACACTTAGCTTTCTCTCTATTTGTATTCCTGTGGATTTAGATCTTGCATCTTTTATATCATTCTATCTTATCGTATTCTACCTTAGATGTGATTGAGATATATTCTGTTATGTCACCCCCATTCGAAGAGTAAAACTGTTATTACCTTAAACTGTTAGATGTTGTGACCTAGGACAACGTTCTACCGTCGACACTACGGCGTAGGCTGGACGTACCCACGTCTCGTACCCTTACTCTAGGGTGCGAGTCATAACACGGGTTGCCATCTTCTCATGCGTCCAGAGTCGATGGGTACACATCTTCTTATGCAGCCAAAGTCGATGGGTACACATCTATGCGGCAGGGTCGTTGGGGTGCCATCTATACGGCAGGATCGATGGGGTGCCATCTATACGGCAAGGTCGATGGGGTGCCATCCATGCGACAAAGTAAACAGAATCCCATGCGGCAGGGTCGATGGAGTACCATCTATGCGGTAGGGTCGATGGGGTGCCATCTATGCGGCAAGGTAAACAGAATCCCATGCGGCAAGATCGATAGGGTGCAATCTATGCGGCAGGGTCGATGGGGTGCCATCTATGCGGCAAGGTAAACAGAATCCCATACGGCAAGATGGATGGGGTCTCATGCGACAGTAGATGGGTACCCATCCATGCGGCAGGGTAGATGGGTACCCATCTTCTCCGAAAATCTGAGAAGGATGGCCATGGAACCCATAGCTTCCCGGCTCCATAAACCTTTATCGTCAGTCCAAATTTGGACTTCTATAGGTCAAAATAGGATAGAACGAAATTCTCTACAACATAAAACAACTAGATTTTGAAAACAAAGAAGTTTGATAGATCAAAACCCAAGAAAACAGAAAATGACATAAACTTTGATCTACAAGAATCCACCCATGAAAATCAAAAACTCCAAGTTCTAAAGAGGCTTATAATCATGTAAGGAAGAGTTTAGAACAAACAAAATAATATTTGTCCAACATTTGGCAAGATGTACTTGCCTTAGGTTGGAGTAGAAAATAAAGAGGAAGAAGATGAAGAGAATGAAAATAATGGAGGAGAGAGAGAGAGAGAGAGGAGTTGGGTTTTATACAAACCTTCTCATCTCAAACCCACATAAACCAAACCAAGCCCAATACCAAGTTGAACCGAACCAAATTAAACCAAGTCAAGTTAACCTATACTTTGAATTTTTTTAAAATATTCGAAAACCAAGAAATACGAAATACGGCTCAAAATATGTACCCGTACATAAATACTGATACAATGAGACGGGTCTCAGAACTCTCTCATCCTTAGAAAAATTCTGTCCTCGAAATTTTCTGAAGCTAGTCGAGTAAGATAACTAAAACAAAAGCTCAAGAAAACAAATCATCTCTATAAAATATAGCATGGCATATAAGTAATAGAGGCAACTGTAATATAAATAAATGCGTAAGCAATAACACAATCAGAATCAAGAAGGGCTGGAGGCATATGAATAAATATGTCTCCTGAGACAGTTGAGTCGGGACCAACGTTCTCGCTGGCCTACGCTGACTCTAAAATAGATATGGCTCAAGTCTCAAAATAAGTCAGTACCAATGACTTAGTCTAAGATAGGACTCTACCCAGGACGTATCATCGTAGTCGATACCAATAAAGTTATCACATGCCTCGACTACGAAGGCAGAAGAGTTGGGGACGAGAAACTCGCCTTCACTCACCGAATAAATCAAGCTGGCCTTTGTACCCCATTCGTGGATAGAGTACAAGGTCGCCTGCAAGAACCCAAGATATATCTCGACTCTTCGTCTGAATGCTGAGACTGATCCTCTACAACTGGCCTGACAGAATATTGCTGACCTGCCATCGACAGAATACAAACAAGGTAATCAGAAGGATTAGGAACAGTATCCTAGAAAGTTAAAGGATACAAGGATCTAATCGAGGGAACATGGGAGATCAACGATCAAGACAAATATCAGGTCAAAGGATCAGAGATAGAGAATAATACGAAGGATATCAATAAAGGATAATTGTGACTGAGATAACTAAACATTAGTAACCCCCACATATCTGATAAATCAGATCCTGCATGGGCCACCACTAAAACCTATGTTATGTCCCAGAACCATAATGCTAGCAAGTGGGGATGGACAAGGCCAGCTACGCAAATCCAAAGTACACCAGTACTCTGAAATTACGTATAAGCTGTCGAGACATGGGGGTTACTTCTACAAGCCAACAGTCGATCCTAGGTTAAACAATTCTAGGTATCTCAATCACAGACAATTATACAAAGTACAAGAGGTATGATCATCAGACATACAATAGTAAAGCGTCCCAAACCATTTATACATGGATAATCATGAAGCTAGTCATACCAAATTAGAGAACTAGCAAGAGTAATAGTCATACATGATAAGCTCTAGCTATAGTTTAGAATATGTACATCATGTTTAGGCCCGTAGGCTAAATATCAAGAACCAAAACACGAGCTAAACACGTACTCGGAGGCTAAACTCCACAAAAGAATAATGTACATATCAGGTGGGAGAATGAAATAAGAAACCCACTCAGGTACTCTGGTGCTCTGGATGGTAACTGTCGAGTAGATGGTAGAAAAGATCCTCTGGGCTCTTCTATCAGATCTGGCCAAACAAAACCAGTGGTATCAAACCCCCAATAGCAAGTACCACAAAGGAGACAAAACTATGAACTAAAACTAGCAATCACTAACATCAATAATTAGAGATACAAATGAGTAAGAGCAGATCGAGACTCGTGCACTACCAATGCACTTATCCCGAACATAGAGAAACAATAAGTAAGCATCTTAGAGCATAAAGTAATTAACATGTGACATAATGTAAGTGTAGACATGTTAAGTAAACAGAAGCTTGAGAATATATAAAAGCAATTGAACATGTGAACATGTGAACTTGTGAGATAGCCGGGTCATAAGAGCATGGTGACCCGACATAGGAAGTCATGTATAGCTTGTGAGATAAATGAACATGTGAGCATGTAAGAATTATATAGAAAGAAAATGATAAGTGGACTTAGGAACTAATTCGGAAGTCAAGTTAGAACCCTTAAACCAAACAAGGACCGGGATTGTAACCCTTCTCCAGAACAGAACTTAGCCTCCGATCATTTATTGACAAAAGCAAAGCATAAACCATAGTGCACTGAAATAAACATACAGACACTGCCTAGACAAAACTAGACTGGACTGGACTGACTCCATCCATCAATCACGGCCAAACAATGAGTATGGCTTGATACTTTAACTAACTAGGTTATCACAAGCCTAGTTACTAGCGAGATACAATGAGGTATCCCTACGGCCACAAGCCCTGCAGACTATCCAGGTTATCCAAACGCAAGTTACAAGGATTTATAGTGGATACATCGCCCAGGAGACAAATGTACCCAAAGAGAGTTATTAGGTGACTTGGGGGTATAACACATGACAGTGTGTATATTACTTGTTTCATGAAGTGTCCCATATGGCAGTAGGCTAAAAATGTACCCTACTCGTCGGCAGGCTACAAGTCCATCAGAGAAGGCGCCCATATAACGGGATTGCTTATAGCCGGAATTCCTCCCTATATGAACTACTTGATCAATCTAGTCATTAATCCTAGCCAGATTTAGTATGAATCCCTGACCGTGGGAAATCAGGAATTCCTGTCCTAGACATGATGTAATACAGAACATATAGATTGTACAAACACACTCAAGAAAAACACACACGGTGTCCAAATCATTCATTACTTGCAAGCCAATAGAGCCGTAGCAACAACATTCATGGTTCATGTCATGTCATATCATGTTACTTGTCTAGAGTACACCACGACGGGTCACTATCATGTTAAGAGTACTTGTTAGGGGTGCACCACAACGGTCCACAATCATGTTAAGAAAAGAAGTGACATGTGACTTAAGTGCACCGCAATAGGTCACTATCGTGTTAAGCAAAAAGGAAAGACATACATTATGAGTGCACCACAACGTGTCACTATCATGTTAAGCAAAGAAGTGACATGTGACTTGAGTGCACTGCAACGGGTCACTATCGTGTTAAGCAAAGAAAAAAGACATACATTATGAGTGCCCCACCATGAGTCACTATCATGTTAAGCAATCATAGACGTAAGAAACCTTGTAGATAGATCTCGATAAAAGGTGAATCATAATATATGAGAAGGAATAAATGAGGTAACTACTTGGCCTAAAACACCAATTGAATTTGTGCTAGTGTTAAGGGTATGAGAGGGGTACAATCATTCTCTAACTGTACAATATTATCAAATCATGTTAAGAAATTCATTTATCAAAGAAATATCAAGCTATTATGTAGGGTCGTCGCAATTTAGGCCAAGTTAGAAAATATGCAATGCAATCATAAGCTCCATATCAAAAATAAAAGAATGTAGCATAAAATAGTTGGTAACATATTCTTCAAGCCAAGGAAAAGATCTACAACTTTCATGTTGGGATTGGGAAAAATTCTGGCCACACATCAGCCAAAAATGACATAAAAAATACAAAAACTGCCAAAATAAGCACTATGCGGCCAAGGGTGGATGGGTGCCCATCTTCTCATACGACCAGAGTCTATGGGTACACATCTTCTCATGCGGCCAGAATTGATGGGTACACATCTATGCGGCAGGGTCGATGGGTGCCATCTATGCAGCAGGGTCGATGGGGTGTCATCCATGTGGCAAGGTAAACAGAATCCCATACGGCAGGGTCGATGGGTTGCCATCTATGCGGCAGGGTCGATGGGGTGCCATCTATGCGGCAAGGTAAACAGAATCCTATGCGGCAAGATCGATGTGCTGCCATCTTTACGGCAGGGTCTATGGGGTGCCATCTATGCGACAAGGTAAACAGAATCCCATGCGACAAGATGGATGGGGTCTCATGCGGCAGTAGATGGGTACCCATCCATGCGGCAGGGTTGATGGGTACCCATCTTCTTCGAAAATCTAAGAAGGATGGCCATGGAACCCATAGCTTCCCGGCTCCATAAACCTTTATCGTCAGTCCAAATTTGGACTTCTATAGGTCAAAATAAGGTAGAACAAAATTTTCTACAACAAAGAACAACTAGCTTTTGAAGACAAAGAAGTTTGATAGATCAAAACCCAAGAAAACAGAAAATGACATAAACTTTGATCTACAAGAATCCACCCATGAAAATCAAAAACTCCAAGTTCTAAAGAGGCTTATAATCATGTAAGAAAGAGTTTAGAACAAACAAAATAATATTTGTCCAACATTTGGCAAGATGTACTTGCCTTAGGTTGGAGTAGAAAATAAAGAGGAAGAAGATGAAGAGAATAACTATAATGGAGGAGAGAGAGAGAGGAGTTGGGTTTTATACAAACCATCTCATCTCAAACCAACATAAACCAAACTAAGCCCAATACCAAGTTGAACCGAACCAAATTAAACCAAGTCAAGTTAACCTATACATTAGAAAATTTTAAAATATTCGAAAACCAAAAAATACAAAATACAGCTCAAAATACATACCCGTACATAAATACTGATACAATGAGACGGGTCTCACAGTCACCATGCTCATATGATCCAGCTATCTCGTAAGTTCACATGTTCAATTGCTTTTACATATTTCCAAGCTTCTATTTACTTAATATGTCTACACCTTACATTATGTTACATGATAATTACTTTATGCTCCAAGATGCTTACTTATTGTCTTCCTATTTTCGGGATAAGTGTATTGGTAGTGCACGAGTCTCGCTCTGCCATTACTCATTTATATCTCTAATCGTTGTTATATAAGTTATTGCTGGTTTTAGTTCATAAGTTTGTCTTCTTTTGTGGTACTTGCTATTGGGGGTCTGACCCCACTGGTTTTGTTTGGCCAGATCTGATAGAGAAGTCTAGAGGATCTTTTGCACCATCTACTCGATGGTGACCATCCAGAGCGCCAGAGTGCCCAAGTGCGTTTCTCATTTTATTCTTCCACTGGTTATGTATATTATTCTTTTGTGGTGTTTTGCCTTCAAGCACGTATTTAGCTTGTATTTTGGTCCTTGACATTTAGCCTACGGGCATAAACATTATTTGCATTCTAGACTACAGCTAGAGCTATCTTGTATGACTAATACTCTTTTAGTTTCTCCATTTTGTATTACTAGCTTCATGATCATCCATGTATATATGGTTTGGGACGCTTTACTATTGTATGTCTGATGATCATACTTCTTATACCTTATATAATTGCCTGTGATTGAGATACCTATGATTGTTTTAACCTAGGATCGACTGTTGGCTTGTAGAAGTAACCCCCATGTCTTGACAGCTTATACGTGATTTCAGAGTACTGGTGAACTTTGGTATTACGTAGCTGGCCATGTCCGTCTCCACTTGCCAGTATTCTGGTTCTGGAGCGTGACACCGACCAACTAGCTGATGTTATAAATAATGTTTGTTCTATTAAGTCTGGTAAGCTTTCTTCTATTAAGTTGTTGTTACACGAGACTACCAAGTTATCCAAAGAAAAAAAACCAAAATATGTCACGATCTGCTACCCAAATTGTTGGGCCGGGCCGAGTCATGTCCGGCCTACGCTTGGGATAAAACGTAGTAAGCTGTTCTAAAGATAACATGATAAGACTAAAGTGTGCTAACAGTTCTATATATAATAAGGAGTCAAAAATGTTCCAAACACAAAAGTCGTCTCGTATATAAATATGTTCCAAGTACAAGTCCAAAATATAAAGCTGGATACAGGTCCAGTCACAAAATACATAGTCTAACAATATGACTACTCTCGAAAACCCCGAGCAACTATGCAAACTAGACGAGTTTTCCTGCAGGTACATCCTCGTAAGATAAAGCCTGGTCCTCGTCAGCAAATCCATAATAAGAATCACAAAGCAACTCCTCCTCAGTAAGTATACCTACAATGTTATCCTGTCAGGACGGGAGCAAGTACTGATTCTAACAAACATATAATACTGATCATGTGATGGAAAGAGATAAAATGACATATCTTGTTTTATCCAGTTTTAAATACATTTCAATCATGGGAATAAATATTTTTTTAAAGTTTAAAACTGTAGTAGGTGAGTGATCAGTCAATAGGTAATCAGGATGTACAGTGGTACATATCAATTTTTTAAAGTGTACATACATACCCTTAACGGCATCGGTGTATGTCCATACACAAACGCGGGATCAGACATACGACAAAGTTACATATAGAATGTAACAATGCTCGGTAAATACATACGAAAAATGGGGGCATGATCACGTACTCTACTAACAGTTTTCCCTTAACCCGTTGTTAAACATGTGAGAGATATAAAAAAAATGTCCTAAGCATGAAAAGGACTGAAAGTAATACAACATGTGAAGATTTAACTTGCTACCCCAAGGATCAGCATTTAATATGGTTGGATCACAGTTCATTGTTATAGCAGTATGTAAAGTTTGTAGAGGTACTTGCCTTTAGCAAAGCAAAGTAGTGATAGAAATGCTATAAATGTCTGGTGATTCGTTACTGTAGAAATAATACATAAACTTAGTTTTCATACTAAGTTAAACACTAAGACACCAGTTGTGCGACACGACTTTTTGACTGGACAACTAGCCAAATGGTGACTTTAGCTTAGGAGACCATTGTAGGATGACACAATACCCAAACTAACTTTCTAGGGCCTTTACACTAGTGTGGGGTGAGGTCCAATACTATAATAACTCAAATCAACACAAAACATTGTAAGTCGTAACTAAATCAAACTATACACTTTGTTTCAACAATTTTTGAGATAGACAAAAAGCTCAATTTTACATAAAATAAAGTACCAAAATGATCCTTGCTAATTATAGAAATTTATACTAATTTTTTGGAATTTATAAACCTTCATAGATATTTATTAAAAATCAGCAAACATATGTATCTTGAAAATGAGTTATGTTTTCCTATTTTTATAAAATAACAAAACTACTTAGTAAATGATGGAAAAATTATATTCAATTAACTAAATTAACATAGTATTTAAATAAAAAATTTCTTAGATTTTTACAGTAATTAAAATATATATAAAAATTCAAAAACTGTAAGTAACAATTTTTGGAAAATAATTAATTAATTAATTATTTACTATTTTGTCCACGTATTCGAAATTGAACCCAAGTCCAGATACGGGACCCAAAGTCATGAATTAAGTCCAATATGACTTGTACAGACTTTGAATGTATTAGACACATTTGGGTCCAAAAACCTATGCTAGGTTTGGACATCAAATGGCCATGATTAATAAAATACAGTAACTTAAACATAAATATTAAACTATTAATAATACATTTTAAAGTGGTAAAATATAAAAGTCATAAAATTACCTAATAAAATGACTTGTGAATTTATACATAATAATATTTTGCACAAAGTAGAGTTTGAAATACATATACATATACATATACAACAATTACATTTATATATATACATAAATACATAGTTATTTATGTATACATATATAATGAATATATATATATATATAATAAATATACATATATATATATAAATACTAAATATAAAAAATATATATATATATATATATATATATATTTTATTTTATATATATATATATATATATATATATATATATATATATATGTATATATATATATATATATATATATATATATATATATATATATATATATATATATTTTATATATATATATATATATATATATATAAAATAGATATATATATATATATATATATATATATATATATATATATCCACCATGGTCAGTAGCCTTAAAATATATATATATATATCCAGCATGGTCAGTAGCCTTTCCCCCGCTGCCGCTGTTTTCCATAAATAAATTCCTTTATTTATTGTGTATCTGGGAAAATTACAACTTTGGGAATCTGATCTAGAAGACGATCACTTTATCCCTTGGACTATGCGAAGAAGAAAAGCTCTCAAAATTTTGACAGTAGATAACTATGTATCCGTCCAATGAATGAGAAAAAGAACTCTATTTATAGAGTCAAAAATAATAACTGAAAAGATAACTGTCTTCACAGCCTGTGCTTAGTTGAAAATCACGTAGGATTCAACATACGCAAGGTTGTGAGCAGTTACTGGACGTGGCCTGTAACTGTTGGACACATGGCAATCATGCATGAGTCGTGTGCAAGTTACAGGACACGCAGGCGAGAGATCAGTGGCATGGCTGCCACGTACTCCAATTTGATGAAATCCATGCAGACTTGTTGAAGACGAAATCCACGCAGACTCGGGGTAGAAAGCTTCAAAATCCATGCAAACTTGGGGCAAGAAGCTTCAGAATCCACGCAGACTTGGTGAAGACGAAATCCACGCAGACTCGGGGTAGAAAGCTTCAAAATCCACGCAAACTTGGGGCAAGAAGCTTCAGAATCTACGCAAACTTTGATGAAGAAAACTTCAGAATCTACGCAGACTTGAGGAAGAAAACTTCAAAATACACGCAGATTTGGGATAGAACTGCCAGCTGTCTTGATTCAGCGTGCCTCGACTGACACAAAATCTATGGTAGTGATTGCTTTTGTCAGTCACATTAAATGACAAAAAGCTCTTTTGGTACGCCAACTTGACGAAGGTTGAGTCTTGCTGAAGAAGATTTCGAAAATCACGCAATAGACGGCTGTGATCTCTCGAATTCTGTGCATACGTGGCATACGAAGAGACATTCTTCGACTGTTGTGCTGTCAGTCATAATTACTCTCTGGCAAATGATGAGCTGTCTCCCCAGCGTGATTTGTAAATATTGTCTGGATCAACTGAGCGTGACTTTTGACTCTGTCCTGATCAACTCAGCGTGACTGCCATTTTTAAAGGCCTACAAGACCCCCTTCAAAGTTTTCAAAAATTTGAAAAGACTTCAAAATTTTCGAAATACTTTGAAAATAAGATGATAAAATGAAATCAGTCACGCTGTGATGACTTTAAATTTTTCGGAAGTCGGAAAGACTTCGAAGTTCTTTGAGAATATCCAAATGAACTTATTAAATGTCATGATGACTCTTCATTTTCCGAGACTGATTACGTCCAGTTTATGGTGGAATATGAACCGCCGACGAGCTCTGTTATATAAACAGGGAGAGGATTCATTTAATCTTCATCTTACGTCAACATGACACCAAAAGAGAAAGCTGAGGAAGAAGCACGCAAGTTGGGCTTTTGTTCCCATGGTGACCCCACTTTTGGGGGTGAAGAGCCAGAGCCCCTTGTCTTCGAACTCAAAGATGATCCCTTGCAACTAGCCAAGAATTTCTTGAGCTATTTTGGCTTAGATGGCTCGTTCTCTTCTGATGGGCGCAGCCTCATAGAGCAGCATGAAATATTGAAGGCTCTGTTACACCGCATGGGGGTCAAAAGCATAGAAGAACTAGGCATTAAGCTCAGTCGCTCTGGAAAATAGAGCGTGTCTTTTGTGCTTTTGTTGCACTCTTTTTGTTTTGTCTTTTGTAAGGCCATCAGTGCCTGTCTTGAAGAATGAAGTACAACTTCTGTGTTTAATCTGCGTGCATTAATGAAGAATATTAATTAGCACCCTTTGACTATTTCCAATGTTGCTCTGTCTTCCAATGCACACGTAACACTCATTCCACGGTTTACGAGCGCTATTTATGCGGATCTTTTCCAAGAATAGACTTGTACTTTGCCCTTTAAATAGATAGAAGAGTTTCACAGATACTCATCTCCCATTCCTCTTCTTCTTCTCTGAGAATGAAATTTTTGGAAGATTTTACTCTCAAACAGGAAAGCAATGTTTTCTAATGTTCGACTTCTGCGCACTGTATCAAACATGAGTTTGCCAATCCTTAGCACCAAACTTGAAGGTAAGTCAGTGTAATACGTGTATTATTTTTGTTGTTGAAGATAGGCTTTCTGTTTCTCGTTTCTGATTTGAACAATACATGCCTGTTTCTTTTTGATAAATGCACACTGAATGATTTCTGTTGATACTTTCTGCAGAAACTTGGCTGAAAATTTTCTTCAGAACTGGCATTGGGGATGTGGATGTTGTGGAGAATATTCTGTTGACATCTATATCAGGGAGCTCATACGCTTTTGACGCATAAATCAGACAACTCAGAACTCTTCGTGGGATAGAAGGGTCTTCCTCAGATGGTAGGAAGAGCCTTTATACACGATAGTTGGATGGTGGAGTCAACTCTATCCCAAGAAATTGGGTAGTAGAGTTCCTTTCATGGGAGAACTAGGAATTGTATCCCAAGGTTTGGATACATTCCTGTCTTCCTTGAGAGGTTACCCCCAATCCACCAGTTGAATTGGCAGCACCACGACTTCGGGCTGCCATACTCTGTAGTTCTCCTCTCGTCTGAGAGAGAAGACCAGAGTTTGATTCCTGCTGATCTGGTCATGACTGGGACCCAGACAGTTAGGAACTGCCACCAACAACGAACCTGACGGAGAAGGTCCGACGGAGAAGATCCAAAGAAGAAGATAGATCTCTATTAGGTTATTGTTGTGGTGTAGAATGAAAATCCAAGATTTGTAATAGATTTCCATTATGATTTGTAAGAAAGTCTAAGAAAATATAATAGACTTTTTGTGGTGAAATGAGAATAAAAATGATAATTCTTCTATGCTCAAAGATTTGTATTTATGGATGAATTGTGGACATGATAGATAATGAAATCTTCTTTTCTGTTTTAGAATATATGATATTATCAGAGGTATTATGGACGTGATAATATGTAGGAACTCAAAAGAAAATAGATTGATTTCTATGCAGAGGTCAAAAATGACAAATAAGCAAGCAGATTCGAAATTGATTCAGAGGTTATAAAAACATGATCAATAACGAATCCCTACTTTAATAAATTGATAGAAGATCATGAAAGGACGAATAAATGAACGAATGAATCGTCGGATGAATGCAATTAATGGATGGATGAACCGTCGGATGAACGTGACATTTCATTATTTGTAGAACTTCTGCCTATAAATATAGCAGAAATTTGACAAGAACGAACACTTCTTCTTTCAAACATAAAAATGTCGTCTGAAGAAGCATTCAAGAAAACTGGAATTGCCTCAAGAGTTCAGAAAGGCACTGAAGAACACCCTGCTGATCCATTTCAATCGAAGAAGACGGAAGCAGGCGAAGGTTCGTCTGCACCCAAGCCACCAAGGGACATTCTGGATTTTTTGCTCGAACCAGGAAAGACTGAAGAAGAAGAAGCCATGAGGATGGCCGTTTGCAAGTTCCTCGTGGGTTCTAGCAAGGAGGTTCTCGACTCTTTTGCTGATCACGTCTTCGAGAAGGAAGGCAGTGGCCCACATCCAAATGTAGAAAAGGATGATAGTGATCTTCTTAATATCATGTATCATCATTCATGATAAAAATAAAATAAAAATTTTATTTCTAAACATGAAACTGTCTGATGATTACAAGAATTTACATTTATACATAGTACTTTTTAAGGAATTTGCCATTAATAGGCATCAAAACTTTTCGACCATCCAATTCTGAGAGTTGATAAGTTCCATTTGAGAAAACTTTGCTCACAATATAGGGTCCTTCCCACTTTGCGTCAAATTTGTCCTTGCTCATATGAGTCATAGTCATAGGACGTCTGACAGTTAGAACAAGTTCTCCTTTTTGATACGCCCAAATTCTGACTTTCTTATTAAAAGCTCTTGAAATTCTAGCTTGATAGAATTCAATATTCTGTTGAGCAGATAATCGCTTTTCATCCAGAGCTTCTAATTCTTGAAGTCGAAGACGATCATTATTTTCTGCAGTGAGTTCATTAGCGATTGCTATCCTTAAAGAAGGAATTTGAATCTCTAATGGAAGAACAGCTTCGCAACCATACACCAGAGAGAAGGGTGTACATTTAGTAGCATTACGAACTGTAGTGCGATAAGCCCACAAACATTCACCGAGCTTCTCACTCCAATTACGTTTGTTAGTAGAGACAAACTTCTTTAGGAGTTTGATGATGGTCTTGTTGAAAGCTTCTGCTAATCCGTTAGCTGCCGGATTATATGCGGTAGAAGCCACATTGTTGATCCGGTGATCGTCACAGAATCGAGTAAACTTCTGACTGACGAACTGTGGTCCTTTATCATGAATAATGCATCGAGGAACACCAAATCTGTAGATGACGTGGTACTTAATAAAGCAAATGACATTGGACGTCTTAACTTCAGACAAAGGAATGGCTTCGGCCCATTTGGAGAAGTAATTGGTTATTGCAAGAATAAACCGATGACCCTTGGATGACGGCGGATTGATCGAACCAATAATGTCCATGCCCCAAGCTTCGAAGGGCCATGATGCTACCGTCGAATGTAGAAATTTCGAAGATTGATGAATAAAATCCGCATGGATTTGACAAGCTTTACACTTCTTTGCATATTCGATGGCGTCTGATACCATAGTAGGCCAATAATAACCCATACGTCGAATACGGTCTTGAAGTTTTGGTCCAGGCTGATGTGCTCCACAAATTCTATCATGTGCTTCACGAATAATTTGTTGAGCCTCGTCAACGCAACACATCGGAGAAGTAAACCATCATAGGCTCGACGATATAAGGTCTTTGTTGTATGATTATAATAGAATCGGAATGATCGTCGTCTGATAGATGCTGCTTCACTCGGATCATCCGGAAGAATATCATACAATACAAAATCTAAGAAAGGAAGTCTCCAATCCGTATCCGTATTTTGATTCTCGGCCGAATGACTGAAGATGAATTCCATGCTGGAATCAGATGAAGATGATGAAGATTTACGACTAAATCCAAATCCTCTTGTTGTGTTGACGTCATGAGATGTTGATTCTTCAGTGTCAACTAGAAGTCCTAGGGTCAGGTTATTTTCAAGATAAAATAATTCTCGATTGCGAACAAGAATCATTTGTTGTCGTCTAATTGGGATAGCCAACACCGCTGCAAGATTAGCTAGAGCATCAGCTTCTGTGTTACATGCTCGTCTAACATGTTCAATGAAGAATTCTTCAAACGAAGAAGCCATAATTATAGCTGATCTATAATAAGGAACCAGATCTCGATGGCGGACTTCATAAGTACCCTTTATCTGATTGACAATGAGTTTAGAGTCTCCGTACGCCTCCAAATATTGAATATTTAGATGTTTAGCGAGTTGAAGACCAATGAGTAATACATTGTACTCAGCTACATTGTTTGAACATGGCTGATCGAGAGAATAAGCTCTTTGGATAGCAAGACCTTCTGGCGATACAAGAACGATTCCAACTCCAGCGACAATATCACCATTAGGACCTATCCTTGAAGCTCCATCAAAGAATAGACGCCAAGTAGGATCTTCTTCAGCAATTTGGTTTGAATCTAGGACTTCATCTGGAATTTCGTCATAGAGTTTTGAATCTTCTGGAATTGAATGAGCAGCCAGAAAATCAGCTAAAGCTTGTCCTTTGACTGACTTCTGAGGAATATAATGCATGTCATACTGAGCAAGTAGGATTCTCCAGTTAGCTAATCGAGAATCCAAAACACTGGGTTTCTTCATCATGATCTGTATAGGATTGATCCTGGAGATGACATGAATAGTCTGGCCAATGATATAATGTCGTGTCTTTTGAACAGCGAACATCAAGGCTAGACATTCTTTTTCGACCGGTGAATATCGAGGTTCAGCTCCGGTCATAGTACGACTGAGATAGTAGATGGCTTGTTCATGACCATTTTGATTCTTTTGAGCGAGTAATGCACCCAATGAATGACTCATTGCTCGAGTATATAGGAGAAATGGAATTCCTAAAATGGAAGGTACCAATACTGGAGGGCTCATCAGATATTGTTTTATATCATCGAATGCTTTCTGACATTCATCATTCCAGACAAAAGAAACACCTTTCTTCATAAGTTTGTTGAATGGTCTGCAGCGTCCTGATAAATTAGAGATGAATCTCCTGATATAAGCGATCCGTCCTTGAACTCCTCGTAGCTCTTTTAAAGTACGTGGAGGACGCATCTCTTGGATGGCTTCGATCTTCTCGGGATCCACGTGTATACCTTTAGAGGTAATGACGAAGCCGAGAAATTTACCACTAGAGACGCCTAAGAAGGACTTAGTAGGGTTCATCTTTAATTGATGCTTACGCATTAGATCAAATATAGTCTTCAAATCTTGGATATGATCCTCCTTTTGTCGACTTTTGACTGCAATATCATCAACATAGCATTCGACTATTTTCTGTAAATGTTCACGGAATATAGTGCTCATAGCTCGTTGATAAGTTGCTCCTGCATTCTTGAGACCGAATGGCATAACTGTATAACAGTATATACCGATCGGCGTTCTGAAAGAAGTGTGCTTCTCGTCATCTGAAAACATTTTAATCTGATTGTATCCAGAATACCCGTCCATGAATGACATCTGCTCAAATCCACAGGTATTATCAATCATGACATCAGTGATTGGTAGAGGGAATTCATCTTTAGGGCATGCCGCATTAAGATCGCGGAAGTCTATGCATACTCTGACCTTGCCAGTCTTTTTAAGGACAGGAACTATGTTAGCCACCCAATCGGGATGTTGTTCCTCTCTAATAAACCCGGAGGTTATGAGTTTATTGACTTCAACTTCAATTGCATCCATAATATCTGGACGAAATCGTCGCTGTTGTTGTTTGACCGGTTTAGCATTCGGCAAGATATTGAGCTTGTGAGTTGCAATTTGTGGATCAAGTCATGACATATCTTTATAACTCCAAGCGAAGACGTCGATGTAGTCACGAATGAGTTTGATCATGTCTTGCTTATCAGGTTCAGAAAGACTTTCACTAATGAATATTGGTTTGGGAGATCCCTCTTCACCAACATCTATTTGAACAAGTTTGTCTTCAGTCGGAGGTTTTTTTTGCTCGAAACGGAACTTCCATTGATTATCTAATCTTTGGGCCCATTGTTCCGATTCAGGTGAGATTTCAAACTCTTCTTCGTCTTCATCACTTTCTTCAGAATGGTCAATGGAAACCATGTTGGAAGACAGAATGTTGCAGTAGAAGTCCCCGATACTTGTATCGAAATCCCAAGAAGTGGTACTAGAAGAATCAGATCTCTTATCTTCGTCAGACTCGGGATCTTCATGGATAAAAAGGAGTAGGAGCTATATAGCCCAGTCCGCATTTCGTCCTTCCATATTTCAGAGGAGGAATACGAACAGGCATTTTTCTTCCCTTTCCACTATTGAGGCCAGTCCTGAAGTCATAGCCCATATTTTTGATGATGTCTTTAGATTGCTGACTATAACGACGTAGTTGTAATCTTCCAGTGTCATCATTTTTGTCTTCATCTTCTAAATCAGAAGGACTTTGGGGCCCTTTATAGAAGAATATTGGAATGTCTCCTAGCTTTCTGCTGGGAACTAGAAAGTATGAAGATTGTACAGGTTCTAGGGATACATCTGTATGAACAGTCTGTACAACCCCTATGGTTATTGCGTTCAAGTCATCTAACAAATGTAAATAACTATGAACATAATTACACACATCAGCATACTGCAAAGATGGAGACTTTTCATCAAATGTAAAAGCAGCAGTATTTACATTGGGAGAAGGCTGAGCCTTAGAGATTTTAGCCAAGTCAATGACTAAAGGGGGAGAAGAAGAACGAGAAGAAGCGTTGTTTCGATTAAGATCGATAACAAATGGCTCAGAAGAGGTGAGCTCCCTTGAAGTTTGAGATGGAAGAATAATCCGTCCTCCAACTGGAATTAGCAGAGTATCCTGTTTTATATGTGGAGATGCAGGAATTACAGTACGCCCACTGACAGGAATAATCATTGTGTCTTGAGCAAACGACTGAGGTAACGGAGAAATCCGTCCACTCACCGGAATGATGAAAGAACCTTCTTCAGAGGGTTTGGGAGATTGTTGCTGAATAGTTCGACTTTTAACAGGAATTATTAAGGTCTCACTTTGTGAATCATCTTTCTCTATAGCTTGTATAACCCTTGTATACTCTTCTTTGTACATTCGGAAATCATTGAAATAAGTTTCAACCCCATGGAAGGGATTTATATCAGCAACTTCTTTTTGTACTCTTCCATTGCTATCAATGTATTTAAAACACTGATGAAGAGTAGAAGGCACCACATTATTTTTATGAAAAAAGGGCCTCCCTAGAAGAAGATTATAGGATCCCACGATCTCGATCACATAGAAAGTGACTTTGGATCTGAAATCGCCAGTCTGAAGCTTCAGATGAATCTTTCCCAAAGGCTCGTTTCGGCTTTGATTGAATCCCAGGATAGTAGTAACCGTCTTAGAGAGCTTGTGAAGAGGGATTTTTAGTTCATCCAACAGACTCTTTGGCATTATGCTTATAGCAGACCCTGGATCAATGAGGATACGATCTATCTTTATTGTATCGATATAACCGGTGTAGTAGAGAGGCCGATCATGTCGATTATCCTCCAATAGCATGTCATCTTGTGTAAAGGTGATATTTGGGATAATTTCCAATACACTGTTGCAATGTAAGCAAGTGGCAGGTTCTGCATCTGGCTTCTTCAATTATGCAAGACAAGAGTCAGCTTGTAGAAGTGCTTCACTTAATGTCTCCCGAGTCTCTTTGGAAAGACGTAGAAGTTCAAAGAGGGACATTCTAGCTGGAGTATTAGCAAGCTGAGCTAAAATGTCGAAATTATAAGGCTTCTGAAGTCCAAGAGGAGAGGACTTCTTGATTGGCTTATCAAATCGAGCCTGTTGTTTGCCTTTCTCCAGAGCTGTAGGCTTAGGAGGAACAGGTTCAGTGGATGATTCTTCTTCAGGAGGAACATTAGAAGCATCTTTATCAGCTGAAAGGATATCAAGAGGATCCTCAGGATTTTTGGAATAATCTTTTAGATAAGGTTTCCCCGTTCGAGTAGCACTAACAAGTGCTTCTTCTTTCTCTTTTGGGTCTGTGTCAGGAATAGATCCAGGAGAAGTCATATGACATGATTTAATCTTTCCAGCCTTCTTGGACTTTCGAGAAGTAGTCTTTTGAGGAAAAGGCGATTCAAAATCTGCCACTAGATCAGGATGGATCCACATGATTTCTCCAGTTTCCAAAGTGATTGGCACTAATCCTTCAGACCGTGGAGGAGGAAGATTCACTATGTCAAGAGTTGCCTTGGGAATAGGAACGATCCTACTTTCAAGAAGTTGAGGAGGGAAATCTCCGAATTGCATAGAGACGACGTTGGAGGTGACGGTCTTCTCTTTTGGAGTAAGAGAGATAGCTCCAGATTTAATCATTTCTTGGATCTTTCCTTTCAGTACATAACATGTACGAATTGTATGACCCAGCATTCTGTGATATGGGCAGTATTTGGGATGATCTGTTTTACCAGCTTCATCAGGTTTCTTGATCTCAGGTAATTGTATCTTATTACCTTTCAGCAGACATTCAAAGATACCAAGGACATCGTCGTCATCGAAAGAATATTCTTCTTTGGGGCGAGGTGTTCTTGGTTGTTGAGTTGTAGGAGAGGTTTGAACAGTTGATGCATCTTTGCTCTGAAGATTAACTTCAAGAGTTTCTTTTTCCTTGCGAGCATTGTTTTTATTGTTAGTACCTTGACCTGTTTCTTTAGGAGTCATCTGCACTCCTAAACCTTTGAAGGTTTCAGCACTAATTTCTGCGGCCTTGGCACTAACTATGAAAGAAGGCCAGTCTTGGAATTGAGTGGATCCTGTCCTCATGCTAATGATTGGCAATAAGTTTGATTTGTATGTGTCGATGGTGACAGCATCAGGAGTTCCAAGAGGCATCTTCAGATCTTCTCTTCGAAACCGGTCAATGTACTCTTCTGTAGTTTCATTATTTTTCTGCTTGATTCTAATAAGAGCAGAAATAGTCATGTCATTGAGCCCTTCATAGAACCTTCAAGAAACATCTGTTTAAAACCGGAAAATGAGGTAATGCTCCCATCTGGGAGACTTCTATACCATTCATAAGCCGTTCCCTTGAGACATCCAACAAACACCCGAGTAAGGAGGGCGTCGCTTGGTTGCAGCTGATCAGTCATCACTTCAAAGTGATTAATGAACTGACTTGGAGAAGTGGTTCCATCATAGAATAAGATAGTGGGAGGCTTGTATTTAGGAGGATACGATACTTGCTTCCATTCTATCGGATAAGGTTGTTTGATGCCTAACCTTTGTAAACCATCTTTCTGTTTGAATGCCTCGAATTGAGTTTTGAGATTCCTCAATTCTTCATTAACAATTCCAGAAGATTGTGGAGTTGTAACTTGTAGAGAATAGTTGAGAGGAGGAACAGCATTGTAAGCACTACCCCCAGCTCAAGAGAGACTAGGGTTTGGTTGAGCTGGTCCAGGAGTATTAGATTGTACTGCTGGAGGAACTTGTACTGGACTCATATCAGTGTCAGTTGGTATGGCATCTAGTACAGTCTGTCGATTTTGTATCTGTGTTGCCATGAGTTCATACATCGACTTCATAGTATCAGCCATAGACTTCATTTGTTGTTCCAAAGAAGCAATTCTTTGACCTTGAGGAGTCAAGAAAGAAGAAGGTTCATCAGTATTCCCATCAACCATATAAGTCATGACTGTACGAGGAATTATTGATGAACTGGTAGATGTTGTTTGTTCTGAATCATTGCTTTGTGCATCAAAGTCAATTATAGGAGAACTACCCCCAGTAGGAAGAGGTGGGAAGTTAGATTCTCCAAGGAATTTAGAATCATCTTCAGAGATAAAATTTCTTTGACTAGAGGCCAGAACTCTTGCTCTGGTATTTCTATATACTCCATCTGGACTATCAACTCTACCTCCAGCATCCCGAGAGGTCATATTGACAGAAGCAAACAAAGGCTCATCTTCATCAGGCATAGGTTCACACTAAATCCGATTGAAGACAGATTGTCATTTTGTTTAACATCTGCATTGCATTGTGACTCTTGACTGGAAGTCACATTCATGATCAACAAGATCATGAGCCATTGATTGACATCTGCATTGAATTATGACTCTTGGATAGAAGTCACATTCAGCATGGTCCTTTGACACAGAATCACTTCTTCTCTTCTGTTGAAGATATTCTCGTAAATCTATTTGTGAAGATTGAGGAATATATTTCCTGTTCTTGGGTCTTGATGGCTCTTGATTATATAGAGAATGATTAATATGAGCCACATAGTTTCTTGCATACTCTGCATCTGGATCTCTTATCCTTGTTTCCAACTGGTATGGTTTCTTAACACCAGAAGTGTTAATTTTTGTTCTTAGATCAGTTGGAGGTAACACATTGGTTTTGGACATATGGAGTTTTCCTTCCATTGATCTAGATATTTGCAGAGAAGGAAGAGTTGAACCACCCCCTTGATTAGGAGTTGGTAACAGACCTTTTCTAGACAAATTCTGTGCCCAATTCGAAGAAGTCGTAGAAGAAAACATTAAGGAATGTTTCTTCTTAGACTCATTCAAGTTTTGAGACATAGAATGTCCAGAAGGAAGAGTAGTCAGAAGACCATCTCTTTTTCTTTGACTAACAAAATTGTCAATCAAAGCTGTTCCTGAAGTAAAAACTACAGGAGCAGAAGAAACAACTAAAGAGTTATTTCTTTTTGAAGGGACTTTGTGTGGAAGACCACCCCCAGTTCTGGTAGAACTTGGCAAAGAGGAAGAGATAGCTAAAGAGCTATTCTTCTTAGATGAAATACACGCTGAAACAGGCTTGGTTAAAGAACCAGTGCTGTTGGCGTGACTTTTGACTTTGGAAATACACGCTGGAATAGATTTGGCTAAGGAGCCAGTATTGTTAGCGTGATTGTTGATTTCAGAATTACACACTGGAACAGACTTGGCTATGGAACCAGTGTTGTCAGCGTGACTTTTGAGGTTAAAATTGCACGCTGGAACAGATTTGGCTAAGGAGCCAGTACTGTCAGCGTGACTTTCAACTTTGGAGACACATACTGGAACAGATTTGGCTAAGGAGCCAGTACTGTTAGCGTGATCTTTGATTGCTGTCATCTTCGAGCGCACAAGAGTGTGCATGCTTGCAGTAGAGTTTTTGCCAGTGTTAGGAGCAGACACTGTGGCAGAGACTTCACCATTGGGTGCCAACTGATTCTTAGGGACATAGATAGAGTGTCCCTTCGACTTGGCAGTGATGATGGAGGCTGTAGTGGGCTTACCACTCTTAGCCCGCTGCATTTCTTCATAGGCGAGTTGATCGAATTGGATCGTCATCACCTTCTTTGTCGAGCCGATTGACGAAGTATCGCATTGAGTTGTTGCCATCTCAGAAGAGGAGATGGTTTTCCCCAGCAGGGTCGCCAATTTGTTTTCCATAAATAAATTCCTTTATTTATTGTGTATCTGGGAAAATTACAACTGTGGAAATCTGATCTAGAAGACGATCACTTTATCCCTTGGACTATGCGAAGAAGAAAAGCTCTCAAAATTTTGACAGTAGATAACTATGTATCCGTCCAATGAATGAGAGAAAGAACTCTATTTATAGAGTGAAAAATAATAACTGAAAAGATAACTGTCTTCACAGCCTGTGCTTAGTTGAAAATCACGCAGGATTCAACATACGCAAGGTTGTGAGCAGTTACTGGACGTGGCCTGTAACTGTTGGACACATGGCAATCATGCATGAGTCGTGTGCAAGTTACAGGACACGCAGGCGTGAGATCAGTGGCATGGCTGCCACGTACTCCAATTTGATGAAATCCACGCAGACTTGTTGAAGACGAAATCCACGCAGACTCGGGGTAGAAAGCTTCAAAATCCACGCAAACTTGGGGCAAGAAGCTTCAGAATCCACGCAGACTTGGTGAAGACGAAATCCACGCAGACTCGGGGTAGAAAGCTTCAAAATCCACGCAAACTTGGGGCAAGAAGCTTTAGAATCTACGCAGACTTTGATGAAGAAAACTTCAGAATCTACGCAGACTTGAGAAAGAAAACTTCAGAATACACGCAGATTTGGGATAGAACTGCCAGCTCTCTTGATTCAGCGTGCCTCGACTGACACAAAATCTCTGGTAGTGATTGCTTTTGTCAGTCACATTAAATGACAAGAAGCTCTTTTGGTGCGCCAACTTGACGAAGGTTGAGTCTTGCTGAAGAAGATTTCAAAAATCACGCAATAGACGGCTGTGATCTCTCGAATTCTGTGCATACGTGGCATACGAAGAGACATTCTTCGACTATTGTGCTGTTAGTCATAATTACTCTCTGACAAATGATGAGCTGTCTCCCCAGCGTGATTTGTAAATATTGTCTGGATCAACTGAGCGAGACTTTTGACTCTGTCCTGATCAACTCAGCGTGACTGCCATTTTTAAAGGCCTACAGCCGCCCACTGCGCCCCCCCTGACGTCCATCTCCGGAACCCACCCCCTGCTCCCCTTGCGGCCCTGCCCGGCGCAGGCGCCCCCAGTCCTTCTGCCGGTACCTCGGCGACCTCCATTGTAGCTCCTTCCACCGCCCCCCTCCGCTAGTGTCGCCTCACCCATGCCCCCAGGTGGTTTATCGTCTGCCACTATCGAACCCCTTATCCCCTGTCCCGAGCCGACCCCTCCTCCCTCGATTGTATCTAGCGGGAATCAACACCCATCCTCCTCTAGATCCGGTCAGACCTCCTACGCCGCCACCCTTCGCCCGGATTTAGTTCCCCAGAAGGGACTCCTTATCCCAGACGTCAATCTCCCGGATATCGTGTACTCGCATGAGTCCCCAATTCCCACAATTCCATTCTCCGATTTGGAATTGACCTCGCTTTTATCCTCCTTCCCCCACACCTTTTTCCTGAAATTCTCCTCAGGATGCCCCAAAATTGCCAGAGTGCAGGAGGTTATTGCCAGCTGGAGACTCTCAGCGGAATACTGCGTCGCCCCCTCGACCCCAGACATATTCTTCTCCACCTCTCTTCCGATGCTGACCACAGATCTGTGTGGTCCAAAGGCACATGTCGGGTGGACTCCCACCAGATGAAGATCATCAAGTGGTCATCAAGCTTTAGTACTCAAACAGATTCAGCGAAGGTCGTAGTGTGGGTGACGCTGCCGAATCTACCCCTCATCTGCTTCGTTCTAGCCGCTATTCGGTACATTGCCAACTCCTTCGGGACGTATGTCGCCACGGCCCCTGAGACCAGCAACCTCACCAAGGCCAACTATGCCAAATTTTGTGTGGAACTCGATCTCACCTCTGAGCCCCCCAACTTCATCAGTATCAAGCTCGGCAATCGCACCCACACCCAACAGGTAGTTTATGACAACCATATTTTATTCTGTAACCATTGTCATTTACGCGGCCACATCCTAAAACACTGTCATCGTCTTCACGCTGAACTCAAGAAGAAATCGGCCCGGAACGATCACTTAGAAATTGGAGGGAGGACCCATCGGAATAAGCGGGCACCCCAACTGAGCCTACCTTAGTTGATAACACTATCAATGAGGGAGACCAGCAGGACTCCGTCCTAACCCGAGTTAATCACAATATCACCGAGATTATCCCTCACTCGGAGACCATTTCGGAGTTCAATGACCCCATTGCAACAGAGCAATCCATCATCATACCAGATCCTGTGGTAGAAGCATTATCGATCCTCGGACCAGATCAGGTTCAGAGAGGACTTCAGGTTCAAGCCACTGGTTATCTCTCCAGCAAACCCTGACACAGATTGACAGCGCCAATGACGCCCTGGTCATTCCACCGGAGGAGTTCATTCTGGATTCCGCCGGAGATCAGATCGACCACCCCAGTGAGTCCACCACCAAATTCCAAGCGAACTCCAGCAACATACCAAGCACGACAGTGGCAGATAAATCAACATCGAGCAGGAAAACAGACAAGATGGGAACAGCAGAAACCCCAACTATCCTTACCAGTTCCGCCTCCAAGCGGAACAAAAACACCCTCCCCATCCTCATTAATGATTAACATCCTATCCTGGAATGTCCGCGGGTTGGCCAATAAACCCACTCTGAGGAGAATTTCCACCCTTCGGAAGCTTCACAAAATCGATATTCTTATTATTATCGAACCCAAAGTCCCCCCCAAAAGATTAAAATCTATTCAGCTGCAGCTCGGTCTCCCCTAGGCCATAGCTGGTAGTAACGATATCTGGATCCTAGGCTCGGAGGACGCCAACTTTGGAGTCATCCACGACTCCGGGCAGGCCCTCTCTTATTGGGTGGAACACCCTTTACTTCCTAAGTGCATCATCCTCTCACCAGTGCACGGCAGCTGTGTCATTGCAGAACGGAAACAACTTTGGATCGATCTTCTAGACATTCACACCAACCACGTTGCATCCCCTTGGCTTTATGTGGGAGATTTTAACGCTATCACCAGCAGAGAAGAGAAAATTGGAGGCCGCCCGCCACCGACATCTGCCATGCTAGATTTCAACAATTTTATATTCAATGCCCACCTATCCTCTCTCTAGTTCACCGGCAATGCCTTCACCTGGTGCAACATGCAGGATGGAGATCGCCGTCAATACTCCCGCCTAGACAGGGCCCTCACGAACGTCCATTAGAATGGAATGGGGATCACTACTAGTCTATCCCACCTCAACACAACAGAATCTGACCACGCTCCCCTGTTGATTGAAATAAAAAATTCTTGCAATCCCGTCAAGAAGAACTTTCGATTCCTCAACTTTTGGGCTGAGCACCCTCAATTTTTGGACATCGTTGCGGAAGCATGGAATCGGGTGGAATCACCCGACCCCCTCATTCGGGTGAGTAACAAGCTGAAAGAAACGAGGAAAGCCCTGACCATTTGGAGCAAACAAGTCTACGGGGATATTTTTTAAGCTGTGCAGGTTGTAGAGGACGACGTCTCTCGGGCCGAGGCTAGGTTCGCCTGGGATCCATCGTCGACGGCCAGGACGACCATGAATCTTACCAAAGCCATGCTCAAATTCAGGATCAAAGTGGAGACTGATTTCTGGAAGCAAAAAGCGAGATTGAAATGGGACAACAATGGGGATAAAAACTCTAAATACTTTCATGACTGCGTCAATGGTCGCAGAAAGAAGCTATCGATTCACCAAATCACCGACGACATAGGGAATATCATCACTGACCAAAAGAACATCCAAGCGGCCGCTGTGGAGTTCTACTCCAAGTTATTCTCCAAAGAGACGGTTCACAAAGACAACTCCTTCCTGAATCACATACCACATCTCATCAGCGATACCGACAATGCTCAGCTGGACTTGCCCTCCACCGTGCAGGAGGTGACCGATGCTGTTTGTGGCCTGGATACGAACAGTGCTCCCGGACCGGACAGTTTTTTGGAGGTGTTCTTTCGCACTTGCTGGAAAATTATTAAACAGGACATCACTGAGGCGGCCATCGCATTTTTCAAGCGAGCCACTTACCACAAAGCCATCTCCAGTGCCAAGCTGATCCTTATCCCGATAAAATTCCAACCCTGAATCATTCCGAGACTTTCCTCCCATCAGTCTATGTACTTTCACAAACAAGATCATCTCCAAGATAATTGCAACCAGAATGGCCGGATTTCTTCCTACGATCATCTCCGAGGAGCAAAGCAGCTTTGTTCGCGGTAGAAACATCCAGGACAACATCATGCTAGCCCAAGAGCTAATCACCTGCATGAAATTCCCAGCAAGAGGGAGCAACATCGCTATCAAACTCGACATGGAGAAAGCTTATGACAGACTGGATTGGCAGTTTATTATCTGGGTCTTCAGAGCTTTCAAATTCTCGGAGAATTGGACCAACACTGTGTGGAGATCCATCAGCAACTCGTGGTTCTCCATGGTTATCAATGGTCAGACCGAAGGATTCTTCAAATCCACTTGCGGAGTTAGACAAGGCGACCCTCTCTCTTCTACTGTCTTCATCATTGCGGCCGACGCCTTGAGCAGAAATCTTAATAACATGATTAACACCCCCAACTTCCAGTACTATCATACCTCCAACGGCTGCCCCTTCATCACCCACTTGGCTTTCGTCGACGACTCATATTCTCGTCCGGGGAAATTGGCGCGATGGAAGTGGTGCACCACACACTGCAGAGATACTCCAGATGTTCCGGTCAGAAAATCAACCCCACCAAGAGCATTATTTATGCCCACCACAACTTTAATCGTGAGCACGCCCGCGGCCTCTCCAACTTAACTTCATTCAATGTCGCCCATCCGCCCTTCAAATACCTGGGATGCCCCCTTGAATACGGGAAACCCAACTCCAGCATCTTCGAGGAATTAATATCTAGAATCAGAAAAAAACTTGAGGGTTGGCATAATGCCACTCGATCCCCTGGCGGCAAGATGATCCTCATCAAACATGTACTCACCTCTATCCCAATTCACACATTGGCTATGTGTTCCCCACCCAAGAAGGTTCTGACCTTGATCGAGCAGACCTTTTGTAACTTCTTCTGGGGGCAGGACAAAGGCCAAGACAAGTATCACTGGGCGAGTTGGGACTCTATGGCACGCCCCACCGAGGAAGGGGGCCTGGGATTTACCAAGCTCTCCCACATCGTTAAAGCATTTTCGTTGAAATTGTGGTGGAATCTTCAGACTAGCAACAATTTATGGACCAGATATATGAAGGCCAGATACTTCAAGCACATTCACCCATCGGTTGCCATCTCTAACAGCCGATCCTCGGCGGCGTGGCATCGTATTCTCGATGGGTAAGACAGCACGGAACCGGTCATTAGGCTCCATTTGGGTGATGGTAAATCGAACCCTTTCCTGGAGAGATGGATTGGGGATAGCATGATACCGAGTATCACGGAAACCCCTAGAGACTGCAGGATCAGCGACCTATGGGACTTCAGTAGTAACGAATGGAACTGGGACAAGATTCGTGATTGGTCCGGGAACGATACTGTGGAGAGCATCCAACTTTGCGGAGTTACAATCGGCAACGAGGCGGATAGATGGAGGTGGTCGCTCGAGGCTTCGGGGGCATTCTCGATGCGGTCGGCTAGAGGCACTGTCAGAGTTAATGGGAACCCGAATCCGTCCATTGCCTCCTATTGGCACTCTTGCATCCCTAAGAAGTGGTCCTTCCTTATGTGGAGAATCATCAGGAAGAAACTGCCAACTGACAAGATTCTTAACACCATGGGGATCAGCTTAGCTTCTGCTTTTAATTGTTGCTTTGACCGTCAGATGGAGACTATTGACCACATCTTCTATCGGAGGAGTCTGCCCGGTCACATCTGGAGGATCCTCAACCATCTGTGTAGGATTGAGCCGGGCAGTGGGCGCTTCCACGATCTTATGATCTCCTGGGGCTCGGCATCTCACGGATACCAGATCGTCGCAGCGGCTGCCACGTAGGTCATTTGGAAGAATCACAACAAGGCTAGATACGAAGGACTCCATTTCTCGGCCAACCAGCTCACCTGGGAAGTCTTTCGCCAATGTCATAAAAGGAGCACCCGGTGTGCCCACAGCTCGAGGGCATTCTGGTCCCCATTTCTTCTCTAGCTCTCGCTGGCTATTGTTTCTCCCTTCCTCCTTCCTCTTTTTGGGTGGTATACTTGTATAGGCTTCGGCATTTTGCGACTTGTATACTTGTTTTGGCTTCGGTCTTCGAGCCTGGTTTAATAAAAAGGGGGTTTTGCTATATATATATATATATATATATATATATAGATATATGAATAAACATACACATATATATGTATATAATATATATAATAAAACAATTAAAATAAAAAAAACTAAACAAAACAAAAATGAAAGGGGGGCTCGAACTTGGCCTGGGGACAGGGGGTTTAACACGCTCGGGCTGGCCAGGGGGTCAGCTCGGGTTAGCTGTTAGGGATAGGGTTTGGGTTAATTTTATTATGGTTTAGGTTAATGGATTTTAAACCCAATAACATATACTTCGTGTCCTGACAGTTAAGGATACGAAGAATGGTCGAATCCTGTGTTCGGGTCGTGCACGACACGCACGACTCGAACTAGTCGTGTCCAAACTTACCACGAGACTCGTCGATACTCGACGAATCACATAGGTAAAGACGAGATGAATTGGAGAAGAAGAAGCGAGGTGACACGTACGTGTCCGACTTCAAGCCGAAGAGCGGGGCTGCTGTATGGCGGAGGAGTCATCGGGGTGATCGGAGAAAATAGAGGGGAGTTCGTCTTGTTGAGGCGAACTGAATGGTGGTGGTTGCTCATCGGGAAGTGGATGGTGGTGGTGGCTAGGTCGAATCTAGGGTTTCGGCGAAGTGGCCGGAGAAGAATAAGTGAGGGCGGCGGCTAGGCTAGGCTGTGGTGGTCGGAAATAGATTAGGGTTAGGGTTTCGGGTCGTAGGATATTTATAGGGAGGGTATGGCGGTGGAAATAGGGGTTAGGTCGGCCATGTCGTCGGGGCGGTGGTCAGCCCGGTCGTCGGTCGTAGGAGAGAGGAGAGAGAAAGATCGTGGGGGGGTGATGGATAGGTTTGCAGCAAGGCCCCCATAGTTTGGGGTTTTGCAATTTAACCCCACTGCCTATCGATTAGCAAATATAATTTGCAAACCGAAATTAAAACAAATCATTAAATTACAAATTGATATTAAAACAATTCAATAAATTGCAGATTGATATTAAAACAATTCAATAAATTACAAATTAATATTTTAAGCTATAAAATTCATTTTAAAAATTATTAAAAATTCTAGAAAATTTTAAACAATTATATTAACTCATTTTAAAAATACAAATACTATTTTAAAATTATAAAATATTATTTTAAAGTCTAGGGGCTTACAAATCTTCCCTCCTTGAAAAATTTTATCCTCGAAATTCACAAGGATAGAAGACTCTACAAATATTCTAACATAGCAAGCAATGCAAACAAATGACTAAGGCTACCATTAAGACTAACCTCTAAGGTATCAAGCGGGAACGGGTGGTTCTCTCGTGGCTGTTGGGTCGAACAAGTAAGGATATCTCTCCCTCATGTCCGACTCCCTCTCCCAAGTAGATTCACCCAGAGGGTGACGGCTCCAAGCTACTCGTACCAAGGGTATGACTTTGTTCCTCAGCCTCTTCTCCCTCTTGTCTAATATCTCCACTGGCTGCTCAGTAACTGCAAGGCTCGGTCCGATCTCCAACTCTGAATGATCTAACACATGACTGGGGTCTGAAACGTATCTCCTTAGCTGAGACACATGAAAGACATCATGAACTCCTGCTAGGTTGGGTAGAAGTGCAACCCAGTAAGCTACCTCTCCGATCCTACCAAGTATCTCAAACGGCCCGATATATCCGGGGCTCAACTTGCCGCCTCGTCCGAATCAGATCGTCCCTCTAGTAGGTGATATCTTCACCAGCACCATATCTCCGTCGGCGAACTCCATCGGTCTGCGATTAGCATCGGCCTAATATTTCTGCATGTCCTGAGCGACTCTGAGCCTGTCTCTGATCATGCCGGCCTTCTTTGCAGCATCCATGATCATCTCTGGCCCAAGCATAACTCTATCCCCAACATCGTCCCAAAAGAGCAGTGTACGGCATCGTCGTCCATATAGTGCCTCGAAAGGAGACATACCGATGCTGGCTTGGTAGCTGTTGTTGTATGAAAACTCTACCAAGTGTAGATGGCACTCCCATGATCCGCCAAAGTCCAGCACACAAGTGCTCAGCATGTCCTCTAGTGTCTGTATCGTCCTCTCGGACTGTCCATCTGTCCGCGGGTGGTACGCTGTACTGAACTTGAGTCGACTGCCCAACTCTTCATGTAAGCTCCTCCAGTAGTAGGACGTTAACCTGCTATCTCGGTCTGACACGATGCTCCCTGGTACTCCATGTAAACGAACTATCTGTTGCATGTATAGCTCAGCCAACTTCTCGGTGGAGAGCCCCACCTTGAAGGGTATGAAGTGCGCACACTTCGTCAGCCTGTCAACGATGACCCAAATGGTATCCTTCCCTCCTTGGGAATGAAGAAGTCCCACAACGAAGTCCATCGTAATGTATTCCCACTTTCACTCAGAAATGGGTAACGGCTGCAATAGACTAGCTGGCCTCTGGTGCTCCGTCTTGACCTGCTGGCAAACTAGGCATCTCGAAATGAAATGTGATACATCCCTCTTCATCCCGTGCCACCAAAGATGTTCCTGCAAGTCACGGTACATCTTGTTGGCACCAGGGTGAATAGAATATCATGATCGATGCACCTCCTACAAGACTGCTTCTATCAGCTCTCCCTTCGGCACGCATAACCGGATACCGTGCCTCAAGGATCCATCCTCTGCTACGGTGAAGTCATCCAACAATCCAGCTAAAGCCTGGGCTCGAAGTCTGCGGAGGCTCTCATCTGTTGACTGTGCCTCCTTGATCTGCTCCATCAAACCTGACTAAATGTCTAGCGCCATCATCTGTATCACTGATCCTGGCCAAACTATCTCGATACAGAGCTTCTCCAGATCTTCCCGTAAATGCCGATCTATCATCAGATACCATGCCATCGGATGCCTACTCAGCGTATCCGCCACCACATTTGTCTTTCCAGGATGATATTGTAAATCGATGTCGAAGTCCTTCATCAACTCCAACCATCGTCTTTGCCTCATGTTCATCTCTTTCTACGTGAACACATACTTCAAGCTCTTGTGGTCAGTAAAAATTTCCACTCGCTCTCCGTATAAGTAGTATTTCCACAACTTGAGTGCAAAGATCACCGCAGCTAACTCTAGGTCGTGGGTAGGATAGTTCCACTCATGAGTCTGTAATTGCCTAGATGCATAAGCAATCACTTTCTCATGTTGTTGTAGGACACATCCTAGCCCCTTTCCCGAAGCATTGCTGTATTTGGTGAAGCCTCCAGACCCCGAAGGTAATGTCAGAACTAGAGCGGTCGTCGGTGTAGCACTTGTCTCCCAAATTTTTTTTATTATTTTAGAGAGCATTTTTTTATTTTTATTTATTTATTTTGTTTATTATTATCATTTATATAATGGTTTGAATCGTAGGTAAATGGAGATTTGATTTGGGATCACAAGGGTGTGTACCTAAGCCTATAGCTTAAGTATAGTAAAACTAGGACAAATGTGGTCCCCAGGGTCCCCAGACAGCCTCTAGGGCATTATTTTATTATTTTAGAATTTCTTGGATTTTTAGGAGATTTTTAGATAATATTTATATATGGTTTTATTATTTTCTTAAGCTTCTAGGAATTGTTGTGAAGGCATTCGAGAGTATTTTTGAGGTCAAATAATTTATTTGGGCTCTAGAACCCCTAAAATATTTTTTAGATTTTTCTAGGAATTTTTAGGAATTTTCTGGAATTTATTTGGATTTTTAGGATTTATCTTGATTTTTAATTAATTTTTCTGTAATTAAAAATCTATTTCCTATAATTAAATACCCAGTCAGCCGCTCAGCCAGGGGGGGACCCACCCGTTAGCCGCTGAAGCGGGGAGGGCGGGCCCCACGTAGCAGTGAGAGGGGGGCGGGGGAGCTCGGTCTCCGAGCCGTAATAGTAATCCGAGCCAAGCTCGGAGTTGGCCCGAGCCAAGACGCGTGGGCTGTAGGCCGTAGGATCCTGGCGGGGGTGATTAGATGGCTGCCACGTGTCCACCTTAGCCAGCCGCCTCAAGCCACCGACTCTCTCTCCCTCTAAATATATATATTAGTTATTAGGTTTTCCGAAAACCCTATTTTTTCAGCAGTTTTTTTGTGGGAGAATTCGGGAGAGTTCTTTGACTTCGTGGAGGGTTTGCCATTGATCCAGACATCCGTTTTACGCGCTGTTTTTTTTTTTGGAAGCGTATTGAGGTTAGATTTCTGAATATATAATTTATTTTCTGGTATTTTGATCTCGAATTTCTGAATTATTATTTGAGTGTCGGTTGTCCAAAAATCAACTCGTCGCACGGTTTTCGAGATTTCGAGCGATCCTGAACTCCGTTTTGTGATACGTTTGAAGTTTTGGAAAGCTGACACCGAGCTATACAACATATAATTTTTCCAGAAATTCAGAGTTTCATCTAGTATTTTATTTTATTCATAGAAGTCAGATTTGGTCAACGATTCATCGATTTGGTCACGGTTAGCCATAATGGCGATAACTTTTGACCAAGTCATGATTTTGCGGCACGGTCGATTCCAGTGCACTCATGACGCTGAAATCTATCATGTTGCACACTCAACTTTGAATTCATAATGTTTGACTAGTTAGTCAATAGTATGTCTCGGTTTGCGTGCCACGAGTCCCGAATTTGGAACCGTGAATTTCTTTGGCTAAATATTTGTGTGTAGATTGTTATTTCAGAATTAAATAGGTTAAAATAGGATTTTAGATGATTTATTCCAGAATTAGAATAGTATTAATTGATTTAACCCATTAGCCACTTTCTAGGATTTTTAGAGTGGGAATCGTTGATCTAACTTGCGATTGTTTTTGTGTCAGGGTAGATCGGGCTACGACGTCTTGACTTGTGACTTTATCATCTATCGGAGCAGGCAAGTATCACTATGACCTATATTTCCTTTATTTTATACTGCATGTATCTTCGTGTCGTCTTTTCACTATTACTCCCTTATGGTTCATGATTGTCGTTGTTCATGATTACTATTGTGCACGAGAGTTAGAATCGGTTGGATATACATACATGTTCATGCCTTACTCATTATTTTCTATTGATTATAGTTTATCGTATTGCTAATGTTTATCGTAGTGGACATGTATTGTGAGTGAGTCGGGCGGGGGAATACAACAAGTAAGCATGTGGTCAACGAATTGAATACAGACCCTCTATATCTTGATTGCATAATATCAGTCATGCACCACACGTATGACTGACGGATATCCCAAGCCGTCTACATGCTGAAAGTTGGTATTCTAAAACACACAGTACACGTGACTTAATTATTATTGTTCTATTGTCTATTGTTCTTATTTCGTCAAGGCTACCTTCTTATTGTCATCATGTCTTAGTAGTATGTCAAAGTCTACCTTCATATTGTTATCATGTCTCAAAGGTACTTTCTTATCATACAAGGTCATGCCTATACTTATCTTCAGTTAAATTCCTTTTATCTTTCCTTCATGCTTGTATAATTGTCATGCCCCAAAACCAGAATACTGGAGAGCGGGGGAAGACATAGCCAGCTACGTATATGAAATAGAATCCATCTCGCTATACGGTCACGGCTGTCTAGATACATGAGGGTTTACTACAAGCCAACAGTCTCCTATGGTCATGAACAAGCCTAGTGTCTCAATCACAAGCAAGTAAATAGATGTTACAAGATGTATGATCATTAAATATACAATAATAAGGCGTCCCAAATATTACATATTCAGCTGATCATGAAGCTAGTCGTTACAAAATGTTAGGACTAGCAAGAGTTTAGTCATACATGATCAACCCTAGGATCTGTCAATCATGTTACAGCCCGTAGGCAGACAATAAGTAAGTGCAATCGAGCTAAACAGGTGCTCGTCGGCTAAACGCCTCAAAAGAATATTTTTACAATAGAGTGGGAGAGCCAAAAATAACCCACTCGTTGCCCTGGTTACGCCTGATGTTCACCATCGGGCTGGAAAAGCGATAGATCCTCTGGAGCTACTCCGAAATCTGGCCATACAAAACCAGCTGGGTCAGATCCCAGAAAGAGCAAGTGCCACAAAGGAAGCTTCACTTAGGAACTAAAACCAGCAATCAGCACAAGAGTATAAATAAGGTAAAAACTGGAATTAAAGTAAATACATCAGGATGATATACGACGAGATAACCATGGAACTATTCAGATAACCAGGTTACAACCCGTAAACCAAACAAGGACCGGGGTTGTATCCCTTCGTCTGAACGGAACTTGGTTTTCCACCATTTATCGGCAAGATAATCTAAAAAAAATCAGGATATGTAACAGGATCAAGACAAGACTAGACTTGGTTAGACTCCATCCAATTATTTCACGGCCAAACAAGAATTACGGCTTTATACTTTAACTAACTAGGGTTATCACAGGCCTAGTTACTAACAAGATGCAGTGAGATTACTCCACAGCTACAAGCCCTACAGACCATCCAGGTTACCGGGGTTAAAAGAATTAGAGTTGAATTCAGGTGGGTACATCGTCCAGGAAACGCATGTACCCTTAGGTAGCTAGAAGGGTGCAACACATGACAGTGTGCTGGAAATGTGCCCTACTCGATGGTAGGCTACAGATCCCAAGGCGTGCCCATGTAACGGGATTGCCTATTGCTGGAAGATCTCTTCATGACTAATATATTAATCTAGTTATTGGCCTTAGTCCATTTTAGTAGGTACTCCTGGCCGTGGTACTCAGGAGTCCCTTCCTAGACATGATGCAAGACAAGACTGGTTTATTTGTACAAGCACAATCGCCCACGGTGTCCGGATTAATTATACAGGTCATATCATGTCAAGTAGCCGTCGCAACAGCTATTCAGGATAATCATGTCAGGTTTATCATATCAAGTGTACTAGTCAAGAGTGCGCCACGACGGGCCACCATCATGTCATGTCAGGTTATTATGTCAGGAGTGCACCACTACGGGTCACTATCAGGTCATGCTCAATTATCAATTCCAAACATATCAAATGAATTCATGATTTCAAGTTCAGGACAAAAGGCGTAAGGATATAAAATGGACGTTAAATATCTAATAGAATATCAATATGCAGGGCTATAGAAGAGCCATGCGGCTAAGAAGGAGTTCAGGTCCATGCGGCTAGGAAGTGTAGTATCATACGGCTGGGTATAGAAGGAGGCGCATGCGGCTTATAGAAGCCCATACGGCTGGGTCAACATGGCTGCTTATGCGGCAGAGAGTGAAGGGTGCATATGCGGCTGATAAGGGACTCAACCTCATGCGGCCAAGAGAAGGGCAAGACACATGCGGCTCAATTAGGTGAGCGCATGCGGCCCGGGTCACTGGAACCCATGCGGCCAAGACAAGAGGGGCGCATGCGGCTCAGGGGGACGAGGGCGCATGCCGTTCAGTAGAAGCCCATGCGGCTCAGGAAATAAAGGATGCATATGCGGCTGGGATTAATCAGAGTCATGCGGCCCGGATTAAGAAGTCTATTGGGCTGGGTCTGGGGGTTCTCATGCGGCTCGAAGATCAGGGCCGATGCGGTCCGCAAGTGCTAAAGTTCATGCGGCTCAAGGAGATGGGCACATATGCGGCCGATGGGGAATGAGCCCATGCGGCTCAGGAAGGGAGATCCAGCCTATGCGGCTGAGAGTCTCATGCGACCGAATCACTTGCCGCATGAATTGTCATGCGGTCAAGTCAAGTCTAAGCATAGTTCATCTTCTCCAAATTTCTGAGAGAAAGAACACCATGAGAGCCAGTTCTCAAGCTCCATAACTCCATCATCCGGAGCCCAAATCCGAACTTCCATAGGTCAAAATATGGTAAAACAAGATTCTCTACAACATAGAACCCTCAAAACTCAGAAATAATAAGATTAAGTAGATCAAAACCCAAGAAATCCGAAAATAAAGTAAACTTAGATCTACAAGAATCTAGCCATGGAAAGTGAAAATGCCAAGTACTAAAGTGCTTTAGAATGTAGTAAGAAAGAGAATGAAGTAATAAAATTGGAGTTCCTCCATGAAGCAAGTTGCACTTGCCTAGACCTCTCTATTCTCTCTCTGATAGGTAAGGAAGTAAATGAGAAAGAAGAAGATGATAAAAATAAAGAGAGAGAATGAAGAGGGCTAATAAATATGAATGGTGGTGGTAGGTAGGGGGTTCACCCTTGGTCCATGATAGACCAAAGAAAACCGAACCAAGCCAAGAAATAACCAAGCCGAGATGCAAGCTAAACAAGGAATCATGCAATACAGAATAAAATACGTACACGTATTCCAAAATACGTAATACGGACAACAGGCATTACAATAATATATTGTGTAATGTAGTGTTATGGTGATCTTGCTCCAATCCTGACTGGATAACTATTTTTTAGCTTTAGACGAAGAGATTTGCCCCGAGGTCTACGGTGAGTATGTTGGCGACCCTGACGTCACTGGCGTACCCAGTTCCAGTACTGAAGCGAATTAGCATATTTTCTTCCTTATGGATTCGCATTAGTTAGTAGTTATAGTTATGGAGTTAGTTGTCTATTTTATTTTCTGTTATCCGGGTTTGTTCCCGAGACTTTCTGAGTTGTAGTAGATTTTTCATATTTATAATATTGAGACTATTGGATATTTTAGTAATTTTTGCTGGCTTAGTTATGGATGATATATATACGTGTTGTGCTTGTTATGGACCATTGTTATCATAGACAGCGTACTACCGTCGATGCTGCGGCGTAGGTTGGACTTGGCCACGTACTCGTATCCCAAAATTGGGAGCGGGTCGTGACAATCGGCCTCCTCTTCAGCTCCTCAAATACTGCCTGGCAGTCCTCTGACCAAATGTACTCTACATCCTTTCGCGTCAGTTTCGTCATGGGTTCAGCTATCCTAGCAAAGTCCTGGACGAACTTCCTATAATAGCCTGCTGAAACCAAAAAGCTCCTGATCTCTCAAACTGACGTCGGAGCCTTCCATGTCTCAACATCAACAATCTTTCTGGGATCTATTGAGATCCTCTCTCCAATAACTACATGACCGAGAAACTCCACTCGATCCAAAAAGAACTCGTACTTTGACAATTTGGCATATAACCTCTTCTGCCTCAGAATCCCTAAAATTGTCCACAAGTGCTCTGCGTGCTCCTCCGACATCTTCGAGTATATCAGGATGTCGTCGATAAATACTATGACAAACTTATCCAGATACTGGTAAAACATTTTATTCTTCAAATTTATAAAGATGGCTGGCACATTCGTGAGACCAAATGGCATCATCGAAAACCCGTACTGCCCGTACTTCGTGTTGAATGCCATCTTCTGGATGTCTGCAGCCCTGACTTTCACCTGGTGGTAACCGGATCTCAAATCTATCCTGAAAAACACCTTCTCCCCACTCAACTAGTCGAACAAATCATCTATCCTGGGTAGAGGATATTTGTTCTTAATGGTGATGGTATTCAATGCCCGGTAGTCAATACACAACCGGACTGTACCATCCTTCTTAGGCACAAAGTGCACTGGCGCTCCCCACGGAAAAGTACTAGATCGAATAAAACCCTTTTTCAACAGGTCATCAATCTGCTCCTTCATCTCTACGGCCTCCTTGGGGTTCACTCTATAGCAAGCCCGGGATACTGGTGATGAACTCGGTACTAAATCTATAGTGAACTCCACATCTCTATCAGGTGGAAGTCGTGGAAGATCCTTTAGGAATACATCCATAAACTCTCTAATAATAGGGTGTGGCGGTGCTATCTTTCCAACTATTGCACAACAGTTCGGCTCTAGGCTGATCTCCGGCCCTGTCCTCCTGACACTGAATGGTGTCGTGCCTGGGGGACTTAACAGAATACTACCCTCATGACAGTCTATAGCTGCATGAGCATAGTTAAGCCAGTCCATCCCTAATATGATATCATACTTGGGGAGTGGCATCACAAAGAATCGTCCCCTAAACTCTCTTCCAGCTATAGTAATAGAGCATCGATAGATAGGCCTAATGGGCACTGGTCTGAATTCTGTTATTACTCTACTCATCTCCTCGGTAGGTGTAGCTACTAAGTAGTATTTATGCAAAAATTCTAATGACAGGAAGCTATGCGATGCACCAGAATCAAACAAGCATAGAGCTTGAAAAGTATGCAAATAAACATGACCTGTGATGACGTCAGCCAAATAATCTGGTTTCGAAACCTGCTCCGGTTCCGCCTCAAGAGCCAGACTATAAGCCTTCCCCTGGGGTCCCTTCTGCTGCTGCAGATGTTGCCTAAACCTCTGCTGCTGAGTCAAAAGCTACGGTCCTCTAGATGGTGGTCCGACACTTGGTACCCTGGCTACTGTACAGTGCCGAAGCTGATGGGTGGTAGACCCACAAGCTAAATACTACCCTAACCTCTTCCTACAGACGATAGCGTCATGGCCTGGCCTGCTACAGAATACACACAAAGCTCTCTTCTGCCGTCGGGGTCCCGAGGCTCTAACTGGCAGGATTGGGTGATGTGGTGTGAGAGGACGGTATGTCTGTTGGTGCGGCGTCGGTACTCTCGGCTGGAAAGCCTGACGCTTGAAAGGTCCTTCGAGGTCTACAAAAGCCGGCCTCTTGCAAGACAGAAGACGCTCCTCTATGCTCCGGGCCAACTCTAGGCTCTGGTAGTAGTCAGTCGTACCGTTTGCCACTATAAGGATGCCAATGTCTGAAACTAGACCATGGCAAAACTTACGTGTCATCTCCTCTGGATCTGCAACTAGACTAGGAGCGAAACGGCTCAAACGACTAAACTCTGCTGTACACTCGTCAACAGAACAGTTCCCCTGCTGGATGTTCTGGAATCGCAGCCCCATGGCTACCCTAACGGTGGTCGAAAAGAATTTCTTCTTGAACTGGGTTTTAAACTGATCTCAAGTGGCCTTCCCTCTCGCGAATAGCGGCTCATTCCTGAGGGTATGTTTGGTAGGAGGGAAAAGAAGGAGAAAGAAAAATAGAGAAGGGAAAAGTGAAGGAAAAGATTTATTTTCTCTTGTTTAGTATGGAAGGAAAATAGGAAGGAAGGAAAAGTGGAGGGATTACTTTTCCCTCATAACCTAAGAATCCAATCCCCCCAAAAGTGGAAGGAAAAGTGGAAGGAAAAGTGGAGGCTTGTATTAATTAACAATTATACCCCCACATGAATGTATTATTTAAAAATTATTTATGAAGTCAAATGGTAAATAAGTGTTTTTTGGTTGAGGATAGAATTGGTAAATCCTATATTTTTTACTTTCTTTCCATCCACTTTTTCTTTTATACCAAACAAAGGAAAATGCATCTCTTATCTTTTCCATCCTTGCTACCAAACACAAAGGAAGGAAATCATCTTTCCTTTCCATATGGAAGGAAAATATATCATTATCTTTTTCTTTCCTTTCACTTTCTCATCCTTCCTACCAAACACAGCCTGAACCAAACTCCTGCCAAGTCTATCAGCAGAAATCTCGCTACCCTCGACCTGGAGGTCACCTACAACCTAGCTCCAAGGAGCTTTCTTTCTACCGAGTCTAGCCAGTCATCTGCTACTATGATGCCCTCAGTCCCTAAGAACTCCTTGGGGTTCACCCCATAAAGTCCTTGATTGTCCCAGCTCTCTGCCGTGGCTCTACAGGTGGTGCTCTGGCGGAGTAAGGTGGTCTGCTCCTGATGGGTCGTTAGGAACCCCTGGATCAGAGTGAGCAGTTGGTTTCCGTCGAGAGTGACGGAAGCCTGGGCAGGTATAGTAATAGGTGGTGGTGGGAGTATCGGGTCCTGCTGGGCCTGTGATGTGGAAGGTGGCGGAGGCATCTGGGTTGGTGGATTTGTGGAGTGGAGAAGTATAGTAGCTGGAGGTAGAGGTGCATTGGTCAACGGTCAACCGATTGGATAGGAAGTGTGCCATTCTCAGGTGTGGCATACTTGGATGAGCGGGTAAGCACCATCTAATAAATAAAGAACTTATAAGGACTCTTTTAGGTAAACATTCATAAACAACAAGAAAGTCAAATTTTGAAATAACGAGCATATGATGTGATATGTTTCCTATGTTGCATTCCTTAGTATTCCTCTAGGTGTTCTAAGTGTCATTCCAAATGTTGTCTAGTTACCTTAAGTTTCTAATTGCAGGCATGCCTGGTACAATGACGTAACCAAACAATTTAGTCAGGACCTACATGGGCCACCACTAAAAACATGTTACGATCCTCTACCCAAATTATTGGACCGGGCCGAGTCATGTCCAGCCTACGCTTGGAATAAAACGTAGTAAGCTGTTCTAAAGATAACAAGATAAGACTAAGTATGCTAACAGTGCTATATATAATAAGGAGTCAAAAATGTTCCAAACACAAAAGTCGTCTCGTATATAAATACGTTCCAAGTACAAGTCCAAAAGGTAAAGCTGGATACAGGTCCAGTTATAAAATACATAGTCTAATAATATGACTACTCTCGGAAACCCCGACCAATTACACAAACTAGACAAGTTTTTCTGCAGATACATCCTCATAAGATAAAGCCTAGTCCTCATCAGCAACTCTATAATAGGAATCACAAAGCAACTCCTCCTCAGTAAATATACATACAACGTTATCCTGTCAGGACGGGAGCAAGTACTGATTCTAACAAACATATAATACTGATCGTGTGATGGAAAGACATAAAATAATATATCTTGTTTTATCCAGTTTTAGATACATTTCAATCATGGCAATAAATATTTGTTTTAAAGTTTAAAACTGTAGTTGGTGAGTGATCAGTCAATAGGTAATCAGGATGTACAGTAGTATATATCAATTTTCTGAAGTGTACATACGCACCCTTAACGGCATCGGTGTATATCCATACACAAATACGGGATCAGACATACGACAAAGTTACATATAGAATGTAACATTGCTCGGTAAATACATACAGAGAAGGAGGGTATGATCACGTACTCTACTAACAGTTTCTCCTTAACCCATTGTTAAACATGTGAGAGATATAAAAAAAACTGTCCTAAGCATGGTAGGGACTGAAAGTAATACAACATGTAAAGATTTAACTTGCTACCCCAAGGATCAGCATTTAACATGGTTGGATCACAGTTCATTGTTATAGCAGTATGTAAAGTTTGTAGAGGGACTTGCCTTTAGCAAAGCAAAGTAGTGATAGAAATGCTATAGATGTCTGGTGATTCGTCACTATAGAAATAATACATAAACTTAGTTTTCATACTAAGTTAAACACTAAGACACCAGTTGTGCGACACGACTTTCTGACTGGACACCTAGTCAAATGGTGACTTTAGCATAGGAGACCAATATGGGGTGACACAATACCCAAACTAACTTTCTAGGGCCTTTACACTAGTGTGGGGTGAGGTCCAATACTATAATAACTCAAATCAACACAAAACATTATAAGTCGTAACTATTCAATAAATAAATCAAACTGTACACTTTGTTCCAATAATTTTTGATATAGACAAAAAGCTCAAATTTACATAAAATAAAATACCATAATGATACTTTTATTTATAGAAATTTATACTAATTGTTCTGGAATTTATAAACCTTCATAGATATTTATTAAGAATCAGCAAACATATGTATCCTAAAAATAAGTTCTGTTTTCCTATTTTTATAAAATACCAAAATTATTTATTAAATGCTAGTAAAATTATATTAAATTAGATAAATTAACATAGTATTTAAATACAAAATTTCCCAAATTTTTACGAAACTTAAAATATATATAAAAATTCAAAAACAACAAGTAACAATTTTTGGAAAATAATTAATTAATTATTTACTATTTTGTCCACGTATTTGAAATTGAACCGAATTCCAGATACGGGACCCAAAGCCATGAATCAAGTCCAATATGAATTTTACAGATTCTGAATGTATTAGACACATTTGGGCACAAAAACCCATGCTAGGTTTGAACATCAAATAGCCATAATTAATAAAATACAGTAACTTAAACATAAATATTAAAGTATTAATAATACATTTTAAAGTGGTAAAATATACAAGTAATAAAATTACCTAATAAATAACTTGTGAATTTATACATAATAATATTTTTCATAAAGTAGAATTTGAAATACATATACATATACAGCAATTACATTTATATATATACATAAATACATAGTTATTTATGTATACATATATAATGAATATATATATATATATATATATATATATATATATATATATATATATATATATATATATATATATAAAATATATATATATATATATATAAATAAAATACTAAATATAAATATATATATATTTAGTATATATATATATATATATATATATATTTATATATATAATACATGGAGCTAAAAAAAAAAAAAAATATATATATATAATACATGGAGCTGCAGAGCCCAGCTCCTTGGGGCGATTCTTGGGGCTTCTCCGGCCGGGGGTGGCTCTCCCCTTGGTGGCCGGCCCCTTGGTGGGCGCCGCCTTGGTAGGCCGCCCCCTGGCAGCTCGTGCCATCCTCCGCTGCCGGCCTCCTCCCCCTGCCGCCCACCGCCTCGCAGCGCTTCCCCCCGGGAGGAGGTTTCCCTTGTTGCTCGAGGTACAGCCGCCCCCTTCCTCGCCGCCGACCGTGCCCCCGGAGTCGCCGCCGCAGGCACCGCCGCGGGTCGCCTACGCCTGCAGTCGGCGAGTCTCCTCCCTCCCCCCCTTCCCTGGGCACACGTCCGGTCTCACTCCTCCCCGGCCCTCCGTCGGGGCCGCGCCTGGCTCCGGCGGGCCTGTCTTCCCCGGCTCCTCTCCTCCCTTCCTCCGTTGTGCCACCCCCTCGTCATCGGCCTTCCTCTCCTTGCAGTGGCCCGCCGTCCCTCCGGCAGCTCCTCCTTCGAGCTCCCCGGCCCCCGCCGGACCAGGCGCAACCCCCTCCTTCCTCGCCTCTTCCCTGGGAGCTTTCCCGGCTCCGGCCACCTGTCCGGCCCTCCCCGGAGCCCCTGCGCTCGCGGCCCCCCTCGTGGGCCCTCGTGGTCGCTCCTCGGCCCCCAGGCCTCTCCTCCCCCCGCTGGTGGACTCTGGTGATCCGTCCCCTCCTCGTCGTCTGGCGTCCGTGTGGCGACCTTCTCGCCGTCGCCGCCCCCCTCCGCTCCCCTGGATGGCTCCGCCTCTTTCTCTACCTCCGGTTCAGGAGCGGCCGCCTACGGCTCCCCGACGTCGCCTCTCCCGAGCGCAGATTCTCTTCCTCCCCCCTCCACTCTCCAGCGTTCGCTCCGCCGGCGGTAGGCCCCTCCGACCGCCGCCCGGAGACTCCCAGCTTCCCCCCTCCCTCTCCCTTCCCCTCCGTCCCTCTCCCTCTCCGCCCGGAGGACGTCCCCCGCTCCCTCCCCTGGAGGTCGAGCCCCTCCTTCGCCCGCCCCTCCCCCCTCCAGGCGGGCGCGCTTCGTCGGAGGGCTGCGTGTCTCGCGCCGTGCGCTCTCATGCTCGGGCCGCGCGCCTTGCCCTCCTCGGGCAGTTCAGCGTCTGGGGTCATGCGCCCAGCGTTGGGACCGGCGCCGCTCCGCCGCCCCCCTCGCTCTCCTTGCCTCCGCCGTCGGATCCCCTGGCTCCCCGCCCCTACCCGTCGGAGCCTCCCCCTTCGTCTCGCCTCCGGCCGTGCAGCTCTGGGCCAGCACCCCCCCCCGCTGGAGCCATCCCTCGGGCTTCCCCCGGCAGCCGCTTGCGAGCTGGCTTCTCTCGTCCGTCCCCCGCCGTCCGCCCCGCTCTCCGCCGGCAGCCCCGCGCTCCGCCGTCCGCCGTCATCCCCGCTCTCCCGCGCATCGGGGGTTGGCCCGAGGCTCCTCGGGACGCGCACCCCCCCTCCTCGGGCAGTGCTCCCACCTACCCTCCTTGGGCAGCATTTTCCATTGGGCCGCGTGCCCCATGCTTCGGGCTGCGCTCCCGTTCTCCCCCCACGTGTCCTGATTTTTCAAAATTCTTTGAATTCTGGATTTTCGTAACTCCCTCCCATTTCCTCTATCGGGCCGAGCACCCGAGCATCATCTCCTCTGGGCTGGACGCCCATGACCATTTCTATAATTCAAAAGTTTGAATTTTCAAAATTTTGAATTTGCACCTTTAAAACTTTTGTGTTTCCCACCTAGTTTACCAAGGCCTTTTGTTTCTTTGCCTATGGTACTTGCTGTAATGCTCTTTTGAGCCACCACTCTTATTTCAATAAATTGCTTTTTCGAAATATATATATATATATATATATATATATATATATATATATATATATATATGAATACAAATACATATATACATTTATTTTTGTATATAAATACATATATACATATATATATATATATATATATATATTTATATATATATATATATTTATATATATATATATATATATATATATATATATATATATATATATATATATATATATATATATATATAAATCAAAAACTCCTCTTTATTCCATCTTCAAAAGTATGAGGTCAACTACAAAAAATTGCAAATAACAAAACAACTAGAGGAGAGGGATCTCAGCATGAGAGCATCGGATCATGGCCTTCATCACTTGGCGCTTGACTTCGAGAATCAACTGGGACGGAGAGTATGTATAAGCTTCGTACCTAAACTTGTTACGATTCTTCCACAGAACCCAGCATATCGCGCCTATCACCACTTGCTTGACATGTTTTCTGCCTCTTCCTCCACCAGCACTGGAATCTCTGTAACAAATCCCTTCGACTAGCCCGAACCCCAATGATCACCTGAAAGTAAGTCCAAACTTCAGTAGCCAGCTCTCCTTCTCCGAAGATGTGTGACACAGTCTCTCTATGAGGAACCGAACAGCAGTGGCATGATGAGGCTAAGGAGAAACCAAGCTTTTGAACATTGTCGTCAGTAGGCAATTTGTTAAAAAGAATACGCCATAATAGGATAGACCATTTAGAAGGCATACACTTGTTCCAAATATTTTTATAGTGACTACTTTGAGGATGGTGAGCACGGATTTGATCCCAAGCCGAAGTGATGGAGAACTTACGGGATGGGTGAGGAAGCCAAATAACGTCTCCTTGGTCATCCTCCTGAATGAACTCTTCTCCCAACTGACGACCGCGAATAAGACGTTTCCAGACATGAGAGGCTGCAAAAGTGATCTCCACCTGTTGAGGGTTCACTAAAGCACAATATTTAGCCTTCATAAACCCTGTCCATAACGAGTTTGTAGAACGAAGTTTCCACCATAGTTTAACTGTCATAGCATCTAATACATCCCTCAATCTACGAACCCCAAGCCCTCCTTCAGAAGTAGTACGCGCGAGACGCTCCTAACATAACCATGATCTCTTAGAAATGCCATCCTTCGAACCCCAAAAGAAACTATCCAGCATACTTTCGACACGATTAAGAACAGATATCGGGGGATTGCAAGCTGAAAGACAGTGGACAGGAATAGAGGAGAGCATTGATTTGATTAGGACTAACCTACCACCAAAAGAGAGTAGCTTGTTATTCCACCCAGAAATCCGAGCATGAATTTTCCTGACCAATTCATCATACATAGCCGCGTTCTTGCGACCCACCATAATAGGACATCCCAAATACACCATAGAACCATGATGAAGTTGGAATCCCGTCATTTGTTGCAGTTCAGTCACCTTATCTTGAGAAACTTTCTCAGATAGCATCATCGCCGATTTAGCCACATTAACAAGCTGTCCCGAGTTAGCTTCATACTTGCCAATGACCTGCATAAGAAGCTGAACAGAACGTTTGTCTGCTCCAGAGAATATAAGCACATCATCGGCATACGCCAAGTGAGAGACTCGAGGGCATCCTCTAGGAGAGTAATAGCCAGAGAAACCCGTCACAGAGTTCAGTTGAATGAGACTTCTACTCAATGCTTCAGCAGCAATAATGAATAGTGCAGGGGAAATTGGATCTCCTTGTCGAATTCCATATTGACCATGGAAGAACCCCGAAGATCTTCCATTAATCAGTGTAGAGAACCAGATGTTATCTACCAGATGAAGGATCAAGGTCCTCCATTCATTGCAAAACCCAAATTATTTCATAACCTTCAGAAGAAAAGCCCAACTAACCCGATCATAAGCCTTACTCATGTCAAGCTTAACAGCCATGTTTCTACCCCAATGTTTGTGATCAATAGCCGAAATCATCTCCTGAGCCGTGATAATATTATCAACAATCTCTCTTCCGCGGACAAAACCACTTTGTTCGGAGGAAATGATCCGAGGAAGAATATCAACAAGTCTTCGAGCCAACAATTTAGAAATAATTTTGTTAGTAAAATTGCACAAACTGATCGGACGATAGTCGGGAATAGCTTTGGGATGTTTCGACTTGGGAATGGGCAACAAGAAAGTGCTCGTGATCGACCGAGGCAAGGAAAATCCATCCATGAATAAACAAACAGCTTGGAAAATATCCTGGCTGATAACCGGCCAGCAAGATAAGTAAAAATGCCCAGTAAATCCATCTGACCCAGATGAGCTATTAGGATCCATACTCTTGACAGTATCAAATACCTCCTCCATGGATGGTTTAGCGATCAAAAAGTCATTATCCTCTTGAGTAATAAGTGTCGAAATGTGATCAAGGTATCCATCTTGAATAGAAAAGTGAGGAGCAGAGAATACCTTAGTATAATGTTCATTGGCCTCATGTTGGATATCCTGCAGTAAAGAGAGAGTCACACCAGTAGAAGACTGAAGATGATGTATGTGTAAACGATTTCTTTTCAAAGAAACACAAGAGTGATAGAATTTCGTATTACGATCGCCAGCCTCATCCCATTTAAATCTAGCTTTTTGCTTCCAGTAGGCGTCTTCTATACGAAGTCATTGCTTCAACTACACACGGGCAAGCAACCACTGAGGACGCAATGCAGGGTTGGTCTCATACTCCGCCTCAATAGCAGTCACCGCATCTTCAGCTTTCTTTACTTCTTGAAATATATCACCAAACGTAGCCCGACTCCATGAGGAGAGAGCTCTTCTCATGGCCCCAAGCCAAAGCCCAATGCGAACGAGAGCATTCACATGATCAATAGACGACCAAGCAGTCTCCACCACCGAGAGGAAGGTATCATGGTCTTTCCAGAAGTGAAGGAAACGAAAAGGCCTTGGAGAAGAAGGATGTTCACTGTCCAGAGATAGCAATATAGGAGCATGGTCAGATTCAGTTCTATTTAAGTGCATAGATGTCGAAAGAGGGGCCCAATTCAGCCATTTAGAATCAAATAATACTCTGTCAAGCCGCGATCCCAATTTAGGAGACCCATATTGCCTGTCAACCTACGTGAAACAATTGCCAGTGTATGGCACCTCATGCAAGCCAACAGCCAATTGAAACTCCTGGAACTCCTTCATCGACACCGAACAAGGAGGAAGACCACCAAATTTCTCCTCAATATTAGTAATAGCATTGAAATCACCACCGAGAAGCCACGGGTAATTCTATCTCTGTCGAACTAATAAAAGTTGACGCCATAAAAGTCTTCTACCCTCCTTCGTGTTACTGCCATGAACAGCGGATAATAAAGATACCTCCGGCAAGAATTGGGAGGTAATAGTCACAGTAAGACATTGATCAGAAGAATCAACCACAGTAATATCCGATGATTGTCGAGCCATGATCCAGATATTGCCTTTACTATTACTCACAGAAGTTTGAAAACCCAGCTTAAGCTGATATGAGAGAAGCTTGTCCGACTGAACTTTAGGTTCAATAATGATAACTATAGGCACTTTATTAGTACGCCATAAAGATTTAAGTCTCTTAAAAGCCATAGCATTTGCTATACCCCGAATATTCCAACTAAGGATTTTAACCATGAGAGGAGGAGGAGGGTTGAGTGTTGGTAACCTTAGAGGAGGATCTGAGTAGTCGGGGCACTGGGGGTGGAACCGTCTTCTTCTTCTTTTGACCACCTTGGAGAGCTGGGGGATGAGAAGGGAGAGTCTCTTGCGCGGCGATCGACGAAGTTGGGGCAGGGCCATCCTGAGATTCCAGCGTAGATGCAACAAGATCTGTAGGGGGAACCGGATCAGACGCTGAATCAGCCGGAGGATCTGGGTCCGGCGGCGGGTCCGCAGACACTTCCACAGTCTCTCGGTCAGTCGGAGGATCTGGACCCAGTTCTACAGAAACGTCTACCGCTTCTCGTCGATCTTCAGCTTCAACTTTGTCCGCCCACGAGCGAAGCTCTCCCTCCTCACGCTCGGAGAAAGAAGGGTTTGCAAGAGCAGTAGGAGCCGAGCTACGAGGAGATGTTGATAGATTGGCTTGAGACAAGTCACGGGGAGTAATGGCTGCAGGGGGAATAATTACTTGATCGGGATGCGGGACCATATTAATGGCCTCATTCGTTGATGTGGCTAACTGCGCCTCCCCTGGCGGTTGAGTATTGAGTGTATCTTCATTCAAAGCTGGATTGGAAGTTTCTCCCTTGTCAAGACCAATAGGGAAGTCATTGATGTCAGCAACTATAGGTTCTTTGAGCTTGAGTTGAGGAGGATTTGCTTTATTCTGTGCATGTGTTTTGCATGAGGACCGCACGTGGCCTTGGTGTTTGCAAAGAGAACAATACTGAGGGACATGCTCATACTCCACTTTTTGATTGATGGTCCTGCCATTAGGCAGATTGATGCGAACCATATGGGGGAGGGTTTTGCTGGCGTCGACCTCAACAAAGATGCGAGCAGTACTTGGTCTAGTAAAATCTTCAGTTGCACGATCAAGTTTCAGAGGGGTTCCTATCCTAAGAACAATTGAGAAGAGAGCATTTTTAGCAAAAAGCTGATGAGGAAGACCAGGCAAGGAAATCTATGTGGGCACTAATGGCGACTCCTGAGAGGCACAAAAATCTTTCGACCACCGGAATACACGCATAGGAGCTCTAGAGAGGTACCACGTCTCCCGAGCCCGAAGACGGAGAAAGTCCACCTCAAGGAAAGGACGGATAATGATATGCTTTGGATCAATGACACCAACCTTAACCTCACCGGCAAATTAAAAGCCCGAAAAGGCCTTACGAATCACCTCTATAGATGGTCGAGCATGGGAAAACTTTCCGATCAGAGCAAATTTGAAAGGTTGAACCAAGATCTGTTCATCCTCCTCCGAAAAGGAAACAATAGGAACCCCATTAGAAAACGAAGGGGGTCGAATAGAGATCGATTGGGGTGCCGTAGGGGCAACCCCAACCACTTCCGCGAACGTCTTCAACGCCATGAACCGTCAAAGCAGGAGATCGCGTTGGTCGGATGATCCAAACGCGAGGGAGGACGCCGGCCCGGCCAAAGGCCAAGCCGGTGTCAGTGGGAAATTAGGGTTCAAGGCGCGGCGCTCTTCTCCAAGGAGAAGAAGAGAGCGGGGATCTATATATATATATATATATATATATATACATATATACATATACATATATATATATATATATATATATATATTTATTTTTTGTATATAAATACATATATACATATATATATATATAATAAAATAATTAAAATAAAAAAACAAAACAAAACAAAAACGAAATAGGGGGGCCCGAACTCGGCCTGGGGACAGAGGGGTTTAACACGCTTGGGCTGGCCAGGGGGTCAGCTGTTAGGGATAGGGTTTGGGTTAATTTTATTATGGTTTAGGTTAATGGGTTTTAAACCCAATAACATATACTTCGTGTCCTGACAGTTAAGGACACGAAGAATGGTCGAATCCTGTGTCCGGGTCATGTACGACACGAATGACTCGAACTAGCCGTGTCCAAACTTACCACGAGACTCGTCGATACTCGACGAATCACATAGGTGAAGACGAGATGAATTGGAGAAGAAGAAGTGAGGTGACACGTACGTGTCCGACTTTGAGCCGAAGAACGGGGCTGCTATACGGCGGAGGAGTCGTCGGGGTGGTCGGAGAAAATGGAGGGGAGTTCGTCTCATTGAGGCGAAATAAATGGTGGTGGTTGCTCGTCGGGAAGTTGACGGTGGTGGTGGCTAGGTCGAATCTAGGGTTTCGACGAAGTGGCCGGAGAAGAATAAGTGAAGGCGGCGGCTAGGCAAGGCTGTGGTGGTCGGAAATAGATTACGGTTAGGGTTTCGGGTCGAGGGGTATTTATAGGGAGGGTATGGCGGTAGAAATGGGGGTTAGGTCGGCCGGGTCATCGGGGCGGTGGTCAGCCCGGTCGTCGGTCGTGGGAGAGAGAAAGATCGTGGGGGGGTGGTGATGGGTAGGTTTGCAGCAAGGCCCCCAAAGTTTAGGGTTTTGCAATTTAACCCCACTGCCTATCGGTTTGCAAATATAATTTGCAAACCAAAATTAAAACAAATCATTAAATTGCAAATTGATATTAAAACAATTCAACAAATTGCAGATTGATATTAAAACAATTCAACAAATTACAAATTGATATTTTAAGCTATAAAATTTATTTTAAAAATTATTAAAAATTTTAGAAAATTTCAAATAATTATATTAACTCATTTTAAAAATACAAATACTATTTTAAAATTATAAAATATTATTTTAAAGTCTAGGGGCTTACAAACTATCATCTTGCTAAAGGAAGACCTATCTAAGGATAAAAAGAGTCTCCAGTGTGCACAACTCAGAATAGAAACACTTATATCTGACTATACTAGATTATATGACACCTCCAAAAAGTTGGAAATTAGTTTAGAAAAATGGCCTGAAGTTGCTGCTTCATATTCTAACACGTGTCAATTACCGAATCATCGAAACACACCCAAACCAAACACTGTCAGACCAAACCATACAAAATCACTGCCCAAGAAGACTAATAGGCATGCATTTTTCTATACTAGAAAACCAAAACCTACCAATCATGCACCTCACACAACTTTTAACACTCAACATGCAAAATGTCATTATTGTGGCCTTATTGGTCATATATCCTCTGCATGTAGAATCAGAAAGTTACTAGATTTTAATATTTATGCATGGATACCAAAGACTAATGTGTCAGGACCCTACAAGAAATGGGTACCAAGAGTTTCATCTCCAAACTATTTTGTAGATGAGACGCCCTTCACATGCTAGAAGCAAATGGATTCTCGACAGCGGTTGCTCACGGCACATGACCGGTGATGCATCATTATTCGCAACACTTTCGAAGAAGAATAAAGAAGGATACGTCTCCTTCGATAATAATTTGAGAGGGTACATAATCGGTATCGGTGACATTGTAAGGCTCCCTATCCTGTGATTAAAGATGTCTGTCTAGTTACAGAGTTAAAACATAATCAGCTCAGCATAAGCCATTTTGCTGATCACGGTTATGGCATTAATTCATCAAAGAGAAATGTATTATAGTTGATAGTTCAACTGGCAGTACTATCTTTGAAGGTATCAGGAAAGATAGCATATATGTTTTTTATCTGTTAGAAGATGCTAACAAAGCAGGTAGATGCTTGATGGCCAAGAGCATTGAGAGTCAACTACCTCATATGAGACTCGGTCATGCAAACATGGACACAATTTCAAAACTATCCACAAAGAAGTTGGTACGCGGCTTACCAGACATATCTTTTAAGAATGATACAATATGTAGCGAATGTGAAAAGAATAAAGCTACCTGATCCGTCTTTAAATCCAAGAACACTGTAAGTACCACTAGACCTCTACAATTATTGCATATAGATTTATTTGGACCTAGTAGAATTGCTAGTCTAGGTGGTAAGTTATATGCATTTGTCAATGTAGATAATTTCTCTAGATACACATGGGTATATTTTCCTGCACGCAAGAACGATGCTTTGTCAGAATTCGTCACCTTTTACAAGAAAGTACAGAATGAAAAAGATTTCATGATTACACGTATTCGTAGTGATCATGGCGGCGAATTTGAGAATACAGAGTTCAAGCTATTCTGTGATACAATACGGTTATTTGCTTGAGTTTTCCTGCCCTAGGACTCCACAACAAAATGGAGTTATAGAACGTAAGAGCAGGACTCTATCTGAAATGGCTGAAGCTATTAATACAGCATGCTATATTCTCAATAGGGTTCTGATTCAACCTATATCAAAGAAGACTTCCTATGAGTTATGGTTTGATAGAACACCCACTGTTTCATATTTCAAGATATTTGGTTGTAAATGCTTTATTCTTAATACTAAAAGCAATCTGAGTAAATTTGATGAAGGTATCTTTTTAGGTTATGCGGCAAAGAGCAAAGGGTACAGAGTCTTCAATAAGAGAACCATGATCATCGAAGAATTAATTAATGTCAAGTTTGATGAACTAAATCAACATTTCGTCGATGACGATAATGAAGACGTAAGTACACCAAGTACAACTACTGCAAAACCTTCACACAAAGATGCAGAACCTTCACACTAAGCACCAGCTGAGTCTTTAAGCAAATCACATACAGAACCAGAAGTCGGAACCAACAATCCTGAGGATATGCCAAAAGAGATAAGATTCTTGGTAGATCATCCAAAGGACTTGGTAATTGGTGAGATTACCAAGGGTGTAAGAACTCATTCCTCTAATAAAGATATAGCTTCCTGTGCTGCTTTTATCGTACAGCTTGAACCCAAAAATATTGAAGAAGCACGTAGTGATAATTTTTGGTTAGATGTTATGCAAGAGGACACTACTAAAATATACTATATTAGCGACGTAATTTAGCGATGTTAGTTAAAACGTCGCTAATTCTTGCAATTTAGCGATGTTTACGTTAAACATCGCTAATTGTCGCTATTAGCGACAAAAATTGCGACATGCCACCGATGTATATTAATTAAATGAGCTTTTCGTCACTAAACGTCGCCATTACGTCGCTAACATCGACAAATTTAGCGACGTTCCTAACAACGTCGCTAAATTTTAATTAAAATCCGCCACCCCGGATTCATTTCCCCTATTTTCAATTTTCACTCTTTCACTCTCTCTCCTCACTTTCCCCTCCGACGCGACGAACTTTCCCATTCGGCGCGGCAAACTTTCCCCTCCGGCACGACGAACTCTCCTCCCTCTCCGGTACGTAACTCCCCCCTCTCTTTATTTTGGTTGTGGGTGGTTGGGGGGTGTGGGTGGCTCGGGGGGGGGGGGGGTGTAACCACCACTTTTCTGAAATGAGGGTAATTTTAAACTTTTATAATTTTTATCATTTAATAATAATATGTAAATCTTATTATGATTTTTTGTGATTTTTTATTTATTTTATATTATTTAGATGGGTGAATTGTGATTTTGGTTGTTGCTAGCTTAACCCTAGAGACTGCTTGACTTAGAGACTAACCATGACCAAGGAGACTCGACCATGTGACTAGATTGGCTAATTACCTATTTTTAGGCTAAGGGTATTTTAGTCATTGTGCGTTACTTTGAATTTTATTAATTTATCAATTAAATTGCTTATTGTGTGGTTTGGATTGGTGTTTTGGTAGGACCAAGATGGGTTTAACTTAGCCAACCACGACTAGAAACCTAATGCCATAATTAGAATTAGTTTTCATCATTTAGAATTTATTAGTTATTTTTTTAGAATGATTTAAATGAATTTTAAGTCATTTACTAGTTAGCCTTTTTATAGCCTTTTTGACTTGGGCTTTATTAGCAACTTAGGGAGCCTAGGCCCATGTGCAAACCCTAACCCTAACACCCCTACCCCTGGCCGGCCATAGCAGCCCCTTCCTCATTGTGTAGAGAAACACATTAGCCTCCAAGAGAAACCCTAGCCTCCACTCTCCAAAAATCCCAACTTTTTCATTCGGAGTCCGTTTCTCCCCAAACAAATTCTGTTGCACTCATAGGAAGGATAGGATCTTGCTGGAGTACTGCTAGCAAGGAGTAGGAGGCATTTGCTCGGGAGAAATCGGCCGACAAAGCGCTCGAGAAATTCATTTTATTGAGATTTCGACTCTCAACAGGTAAATCCCGATCTACCTTTGTTTCTCCTAAATTTTCTTCATTATTGCATCCATATAGGCACCCTTGATCTGTGTATGAAGTTTCATAAGATTTTGGTTTCGATTGATAGCGATATCGGACACGTATCGGTCTCACGTTGCACGTGTTCGACAAAATGCCACTTAGAATTAAAATGTGTTAATTTTTGATTCTGTTTTCATGAAATCCTTCTTTATATGATTTATAACAACTTTGGTGAAGATGGATCGGAAATAGACACAATTTCGGCATCCGAACGGACACGGACACGCATGCACGAGAATCCCGTGCACGCCCTGCTGTCTGTGCGTCATAACTCGACGCACAGAGCTCTGTCTCACATGAAATTTTACAATCACGTAGGGGCAACCTCTGCCAACATGCCCATACAATTTTATGACGGTTTGTCAAGCGAGCGCAGAGAAATCGCACGTGCAATGGTCGGCTGAACTGTGCATTCAGGCTAAAATTTGCCGCTAACACGGTCTTCATACGCGAACACGGCGCATCGAAGACCCGTACCAGGAGTTGGAACATGCAACCCTATACCTAGACTACCCAGGGACTCGATCCTGAGTCGTGGCATGGCCCGACGCGCGAGCCACGAGCGGCGACCCGCATGCACGAGCACGCAGGCACGCGCGCGCATGCGGTGTTGCACGAGCCGCTGTGTCACGTCGCTGCGACTTTGTGTCATATCGACATGTCCTAGACCTACCTCGTGACCCTACCTAGCCGTGTGCACGAGAACGAGGCTTCTCGTTGCGCGTGTGACGCGCAATCGAGCGAGAACACCCTCTTCGATATGCAAAATCGATTTTCCGATACACATTCTCTGGACACGACGCGGACACGGTTTCGACTCCGGGATGCCCGAGCACGTCCCACGTGTCGAGACCAACGCTTTTGCCAAGTTTCATGAGTTGGTTTGGAGTATTTTGCGTTTTGGGTCGATTTGTGAAAATTGGGTTTTTCGGGTTCAATATTTTGAATTGAAATGTGATATTTTGATTCTTCGACCTTTAATCGTTATTTTCTGACTTGTTAACTTATATATGATATTTTGGACTTGCTGGAAGTAATCCGTGGAATTATTTCCTATTTGTTTGCCTTTTTCAAGTATAATTGGATTTTCTTTAAATATAAATTCGAATAGTTCTATAATATTTTGAATTTCTGAATTTTCAGTATTAAATTCTGAGTTTATGATTCATAGACGACATTCTGAGTTTGTGGGAATTGATCCTTGGTTTTATATCCTATTTAATTACCATTTACATATATAAATTGGATTTTTCCTTTATGTATATATATATTTATATATATATTTTTATATATGAGTGGATTTACATATATATGTTTATATGTTTATATGAGTCATTTCCTTTATATCCTATTTAGATATATATATTTATATATATAAAAAAAATAAAAATATATATATTTATATATATAAATGACTTGTATATATATAAATATGTTAGAATGAGAGTTTAAGGTCGGGAATTCCAGGTTTGAGTCCTTTTCTCGGATTCGAGTAATCTATCCTCTTTACCCATATGAGTGTATATATATATATATATATATATATATATATATATATATATATATATATATATATATATATATATATATATATATATATATATATATATATATATATTTTATATACATATATATATATATATATATATATATATATATATATATCTATATATATATATATATATATGTATATATATATATATATATATATATATATATATAAAATATATATATATATATATATATATATATATATATATATATATATATATATATATTTTATATATATATATATATATATATATATATATAAATTATATATATATAAACTATATTTATATATATATATATATATATATATATATATATATATATATATATATATATATATATATATATATATATATATATATATAAAAATATCTATATATATATATATATATTTATATATATATATATTTTTATATATATTAAAAAATAAAATAAAAAAAAATATATATATATATATATATATATATATATATATATATATATATATATATATATATAATATGTGTATGTATAGATATATTTGTGTATGTATATATACATATGTATGTATATACATATAGCCTTTGTGAATTAAGTTTATATATAGGTAATGTAATGTTTGCTTGTGATATGACCATATGGAGTGTTGGGACAGATTAGGATCGTCATAAGGAGCCTAGTTTGGTTGAATTGGCCGACAAGTTGACCAAGTTGACAAAAGTCAACTTTGGGTCAAACTTGATCCAAATCGACTCAAACGAACTCCGAATGACTTAAAAACTTGAGTATGACCTAAAAATTAGTAAACGGACTAGTTGACTTAGAGTTGACCAGGTTTGACCATAGTTGACCAATGGTTGACTTTGACCTAGAAGGACCTAGAATCATGTAGAATTGTATTGTAGGCATTTCTTATGATATGTTAGACTATGTTGTGACTTGTGGTTACATTAAATAGGTTTACATCACTTCAGTTCAGTTACACATCCTCATCAGCAGCTCGGATTGTTAGGCGAGTACATTCTCTGATCGTTTCATTCTTGCTTGGACATATTTACTTGTTATAGACTAGTTTACTTGTTGCTGTCACGATATATCACGGATTAGTACTATATGGATCTCTTCATGCGATGTTTATCCCCTCGGATACATCAGGTATATTGTGCTCATGTATTTATCATGTGCATCGTCTACTCATTGTATTCGTACTTATTCATGTATACTCATGTGTCATGACCCGTACCCGATTTTCGGACGCGAGCTCGTGAGCAAGCCAGCTACGTATCGAGCGAACTCCAGCCCGACTCGAGTACGTATAAGCTGTCAAGATTATGGTATTATGTCTAATCTAAACTATATCTCAATCCATAACAAGAATGTGAAACATAAATGAACAATTATGGGTCATGGTCTGCAGCCCATTATCATATTGTCCAATTAGACTCCAAGAATGATATGAGTGTATAAAATAAGCAGAATATATCATGGTACGAAATATAAAGCACGAGAGGATAATAAAGAAATATCACAAGCAAATACCTATATCCTTGCAGGTGTAATCACTACCATCATGAGCCGCTAACTAAACTCCATGCAGTCGCTAACCCTGAAGAGATCATCAGGTCCTCATAAGACTAGCAAGATACATAATATACAAGCCAACATGTAATAGTACAAATATACAAAGAAGTAAGGAACAATCAAGGATATCCGACAAGACAAAATGAACTAAGACACAAGATCTAAACACAAGGATCCTAAGACACTGGTGTGCCATACTAGAAATAGCTAAGAGGTCAAAGCTTTAGACTGCAGTCAAGACAAGCACTCACAATATATAGTGTCTCAATCGCAGTCAAGGCAAGCACTCACAACCAAGACGGTAGCCAATCCTAGTATAAAAATCCTATAGACCGTAGTCAAGGTAAGTACTCACAATCTATAGAATGTCAAAGTCAAGTTCTACTCAAGTCATGTCAAGTCAAGTCAAGTTATATTCAAGTCGAGGGAATCGTGGTGTAGGACTAGACGACTCTATCAAGGAATACATATAAAACTAACACAGTGTAACAGATAGAAATATCATAACAGAAAGGAACAAGAATGTGCAGACAACTAGAAACATGTAAAGTAAAACTATAACAGGATGAGTGTACTAGGCATGGAATAAAGCAATCACGAATGTAAGGAAAAGAACAACAGCAAGATAATTAACATGCATATATATTATATTGTACAAGTTGGCAAGGTATACTTATCTGGAGGTTGCACGAAGAGCCAACAATAAACCGTCAACCGGTAAGCCAAATAAGTCCAAAATCCACAAATGTCTCCGAAAGCTGAAACAGACATTGCCAACATTTTCATAATAGTCAAATTTGCTAAGATTGCCCGTCCTTAAGTCTAATTCTGGACACATAGGTAAAACGGTAATTTTGGGTCAAAACAGTGTCCGCCGTTGGACCCGTTTTGTACCGAAAAGCGTACCAGAGTCAATGGTCTCTAAAGTGGTCAAACTACATGTTATGAGATTTGTTTCAATGATACGAACCCAACGGTATGTCCAGTTTTGGATTCTGGTGGGTCGTGCACAAAATCGCCCGTTAAATCAGACCGTGGGGCCCGCAAAACGGCGATCCAATCAACTGTCTCAGAATCAGACCAAACTTGGCATACATGACCAGAAAAATGAAACGGTCCTGTTGGCGGAAGTTTCGTCTCTATCTGACGAACATGCACAAAGTAATTGAGAAATTTATACAGAGGCCGATACGGTAAATTTTGACGGATACGTATCAAATTCGTCGCACACACGCGACCAATTTAAATTCCGTCAAAGTCCACACGTCCACGAAGCAGATACGCACCTTTCGATGCTTTTAGTTCACGACCACGTCACCCGGATTGGCGGGATGCACGTCGTATGGAAAGATTTTCTAGTTTTTAAAACAGATTTTTTTGTCAACTTTATCCTAATTTTAAATAGAAAATAATCAACAAGAATTAAATCTAAAAATGGGGTTTCCATCTTGGTTAGGTTGTCTAGAAGTCTGTTCAAGAGGTTTTCCAAAATTTGCGATATTCTGGTCGCAAATCGATGTTGGGGCAGTTTCTATACTCAGGAATTCGAGATTTTTCTCGATTTTGGCACTCGATTCTCGTCGTGCACGGGGCAAGTTAAAGTAATCTATGTAAAGGGATTTATAGCCTTATAGGTTGTCTATACGTAGGATCTTCTAGATCGAAAATCGATTAAATATATTGAAAGATATCGCGAGATGAACAGGGTTACCTAGTTGTCGCGGTTGCTGGCTGTCGCGCGCAGCGCGCTATATCCGCGCGGCCATGCCCGCTCGCGGCGGTGGGGCCGGCGGCGGGTGGCACGTCCAGGGTTAGGGAGGCTGTCGGCTTGTGTAAGGGTTTGTGAGATTCTCGTATTCTCCCCTTCTCGATCTTTCGGTTTTAAATACGTGCGCGTGCATTTGTTAACACAGAGGGCTCGGGTTCAGGGGCTTGCGTGGGGGTTTTCCTGGGTCGGGTCTGACCGGTCTGGGCTGGGCTGGAAATGTTGGTGTGGGATTTATTTCTATTTCTTTTTTTCTATTTCATATATATATCTATATCTATATCTATATATATATACAAATACCTATGTACATTTATACATATATATATATATATATATATATATATATATATATATATATATACTTTTTTTTTTTTTTTTGTATACTTATATTTACATAAACATACACATATATTTAATATATATTTATATATTCATACACATACACATACTTAATATTTATTTATATATTCATACACATACACATATATAATATTTATTTATATATACATACACATATATATATATATATATATATATATATATATATATATATATATATATATATACATACACACACACACACACACACACACACACACACACACACACACATATATATATATATATATATATATATATATATATATATATATATATATGGTATAAAATCCTAGCAATCTAGAAACACGTCACAAAAGAATATTCATACTATTATAAAATAATTAACAATTTAATAGCACATATTATATATGTACATTTGTATAACAAATGTGTCGCAACAAATTTACTAGCCCACTAAATAAAATACGAAATATTTACTTGTACAATAAATGCACAGCTACATGGACGTTTTTGGTCGCGCTATATGTCTACATGGTCTGGGTTTGGTTCGGGACGAGTCAGGACTATTTTGGAACAACCGGGTCTTCTACAAATCAATAAATTAATTAATAAATAATTAAACCATTTATAGGGGTTAAGTCTTAACTTGGCCTGGTTTTCCTAGTTAGGACACACTTATGGCTGGGTCTTCCTTGGCATGGCTAATACACTAGTCAAGGCACGCCACTGCACTATCCTTGCCATGATTTCTAGTCGTCTGGTACTTCAAAACTTAACCCTGGCTAAAGTCGTCTACTGTAATAATTAACTAAACGATCATTTATAAAATTCTAAAAATCACCATTTGAATCAAAAAAATATTTCAAAAATTTTCGTGAAGGGAAGCTACAAATATACCCACCTTAAAATAATTTCGTCCTCGAAATTCTAATTCATTACTATTCCTTAAAAATCAAAGTCTACTATTACCTTAATCTCCTCAAATATAATTTTTCAAAATTATTCTATAACCTTCTCTAGCCATTTTATAACTCCGGATACTTGGGGAATTCTACCCACCTTTGGTCACACTATTCCTCAAAACACGGTCACTAAAACTTATAACCCTCAAACTAGTCACTAACGATTCTACCCACAGATATCTAGGCATATGACATCTATAATCCCTCATATCTACAAACAACCAAATATTCAATAGTCAAGCAATATTATACTATAATTTAAGAATTTCTGATGAATTCTAGACAACACGATCATTCGTCACCCCAGAATAGGAAGGGACGAGAATCAATGGTACGGAAAGCAAGGGAGTATAATCGAGAGAAAATATGGAGTTTTCAAGGACATAGAGAATTTCTAGAAGAATTTTCAAGACAGAGTGGATTGAGATTTCTAAGGGTTTAGTCATAGTCACAGGCTCGAACAAGTACAGTTACATAGCCGATACGATATGCTCTGACCTGCATGGGCTACCACAAAAACTTGTCACGACTCGCACCCGATTTTTGGACGCGAGCTCGTGAGCAAGCCAGCTACGTATCGAACGGACTCCAGCCCGACTTGAGTACGTATAAGCTGTCAAGATCATGGTATCATGTCTAATCTAAACTATATCTCAATCCACAATAAGAATATGAAACACGAATGAACGATTATAGGTCATGGTCTGCAGCCCATTATCATATTGTCCAATTAGACTCCAAGAATGATATGAGTCTATAAAATAAGCAGAATATATCATGGTACGGAATATAAAGCACGAGAGGATAATAAAAAAATATCACAAGCAAATACCTGTATCCCTGCAGGTGTAATCACTACCATCATGAGCCGCTAACTAAACTCCACGCAGTCGCTAAACCTGAAGAGATCATCAGGTCCTCAGAGGACTAGCAAGATACATAATATACAAGCCAACATGTAACAGTACCAATATACAAAGAAGTTAGGAACAATCAAGGATATCCGACGAGACAAAATGAACTAAGACACAAGATCTAAACACAATGATCCTAAGACACTGGCATGCCATACTAGAAATAGCTAATAGGACAAAGCTATAGACTGCAGTCAAGGTAAGCACTCACAATCTATAGTGTCTCAATCGCAGTCAAGACAAGCACTCACAACCAAGATGGTAGCCAATCCTAGTATAAAAATCCTATAGACCGTAGTCAAGGTAAGTACTCACAATCTATAGAATGTCAAAGTCAAGTCCTACTCAAGTCGTGTCAAGTCAAGTTATAATCAAGTCGAGGGAATCGTGGTGTAGGACTAGATGACTCTATCAAGGAATACATATGAAACTAACACAGTGTAACAGATACAAATATCATAATAGAAAGGAACAAGAATGTGCAGACAACTAGAAACATGTAAAGTAAAACTATAACAGGATGAGTGTACTAGGCATGGAATAAAGCAATCACGAATGTAAGAAAAAGAATAATAGTGAGAAAATGAACATGCATATACAATATATTGTAAAAGTTGGCAAGGAATACTTACCTGGAGGTTGCACGAAGAGCTAATAATAAACCGTCAACCTGTGAGCCAAATAAGTCCAAAATCCACAAATGTCTCCGAAAGCTGAAACAGACATTGCCAACATTCTCAGAATAGACAAATTAACTAGGATTGCCTTTCCTTAAGTCCAATTCTGGATACAAGAGCAAAACGGTAATTTCGGGTCAAAATGGTTGGAGAAGCATGGAAAAGAACAAGAAAAGCCCATGTGGCTCAAAACAGTAGAAGCCTATGAGGCTCAAAACAGAAGGAGCCTCATGCGGCTCAGGAATCTATCAGAGCCTCATGCGGCTCAGAAACTCTTCAATAGCCTCATGCGGCTCAGGAAAGAAGCACGTGACTCTATGTAGCTTGCCTTTACAGCTGGCCATAAAGTGACTGCTCCCATTAAATGCTCTGACATAAAGTGATAACGCTGACATTAAAGCTGAAATGATGAACTTCGACATAACGGTGTATTCCTCGGGAAACGAAAAAAATCTCCTATGCAGCTGGTATGATCCACCAACTACAAAACTCCCTATGCGGCTGCCACCACCCCATGCGGCTGATGCTCTCATACGGCTTAGAGCGTGAAGACCCTTGTCATGCGGCTATAATCCTAAGAAGTCACCCTATGCGGCTGTTGTTCTCATACGGCTCAGATCATGGGGATCATCTCCATGCGGCTCAAATATTAAGAGGCCATGCTCATACAGCCTTGACATGTGGCAAGTCCTATACGGCTCAATTGGAAACCACCCCCATGCGGCTCAGATTTCGGAGGCTACACCTATGCTGCTGCCGCCTTCATGCGGTTCAAAACCTAAGAAGCTACCCTCATGCGGCTGTGGCTCGCGGTTATGACACGTGGCTGAAGATCAGTTTCCCACGTGGCACTAAATCAATCAAAAGTTATCAACAAATCCCAACAACCAGATTTAGTACAATCATCATAATTACTCGAATCAAAATAGATTTATTGTAATCACGCGGATTAAACACGTGACAGGAGATCCGAGCTTCCCAAGATTCATGACAATCAACAATGATTGTCCGTACGAATTTTACACAATCAACATTAATTGTCCAGATTCGTTGCAATCAAGATTAGTGGTCCAGATTAATTGCCCACAAAATAGGATCAAGGAAAATGGCAATTAAATCCCCAAGCCGCCGACTTTTTTAGCGTGATCATTGCAAACCCTAATGATGACACCCCTCCTATAAATAGCAAGGTGCCATTCCCTTGTAAAAAGATCTCCGATCCAAAATCGAAAAAATATAGCAAGGTGCCATCCCCTTGCAAAAGAGATCCTCTCCACCCGACTGGACACACAGAGAGACAAAGGCGCGCACAGAAGAGTCTTTCCATCTTGAGAGTAGTTCTTCACCGGAGCCAAGGCTACGTCTGATCGTCCAAGAAGAAAGGAAGAGTGACCGTCGCTTTCCCGAGCCTCTACCGTCACCCCCCAGAATCAAAACTAAACAATCGTGCTTAGATTGTTGTACCTAGGTTTTCGTCCCTAGGCTTTCTTTGTACGAGCGAGTTTGTATTGTGAAGTAAAAGTCCAGTCCTCCCATATAATTATTTTGTTCTTTTATAATCAATGGCAAACACGATGGTGACTCTGCTGGGGACTAACTTCTTCACGGCTGAGGAGTTGGTGACACAATCAGACGCAGCAAAACTTGGCTTCACTCAACAAATACTGGTCGTCCGGTTCGACCAGCAGGCGTTTGAAAAAATGCTCTTCGACGGGAGCGCTGGCCCGGTCCAGCGGTGAGCCCGCACAAAGAAGGCCCGCAGGGAGTGGAGACCCAAAAATTTTGCTCCTCCCTAAGCTCTCGAAGAAGTACTCTCTGTTGCTCGAGACAGCGGAGAAGTCTCGCTTAAGGCCCCACTTCAGACCATAGAGGACCCTGCGGTCCCCAAGTCCGGCAAAAGAAAACACTATGATGCTGGACTTGCAGGGGCAAAGAGGAACTCTATGTAGTCCAAGCCGCATAAGGGCGCCAGCCGCATGGACGCTCATGCGTCCGCAATTGCCAACCATATGGAGAAAACTCATGCGGCCATAAACGTCAGCCGCATGCAGGCAGCCTGCACGGCCATGACTTCTAGCCGTATACAGAAGGTTCATGCGGCCACAAAGAATAGCCGCATGCCGATAGCCTGTACGGCCACGACTCCTAGCCGCATACAGAAAGGTCATGCGGCCATACATACCAGCCACATGTAGACAGCCTGCACGGCTACCGATCCCAGCCGCATACCATCTCTTCCATACCGCTCACGTTCAGTCTTTGACCGCCTCTCATACGGTCCTGACCACGAAGGCTCTCTGGAGCATATACCAAACTCGGTTGTGACCAGCTTGGACTCTTCCTACTATGCACTCTCAGATGCTATAAGGAGGAAGCCTCTGGCAGCGTGGGCTCGACGAGCTCAGTCGGCTGTCCCAACTTCTGACTATCAGGGCGTCCCACTGACTATTACGCGGGCTCCTGATGCAAAGTTGTATAAAACTATCCGTGTCCAGCCCCCGACAGCCAACGAACGGGATAGTCATCGAAAATCTCCCAACAACGATCAGGGGCAAGTGCTCATACGACCCCCACATCAGGGAGCAGGCAGGGGGCCGACACGCTCATGTGCTCAGAAATCCCGAACTCGTAAATAGGATGACTTGCACAACATAGTTCTTCACAAGCGCAAGGAAAGAGACAAAGATTTAATGTACAAAGAGTCCTGTCAAGGACATCAATGCACCCAAATCATAGTCAACTACTGCTGTAACAAGGCAGCAGCACAAAAAGACCGACGGTCCGTCTTCCAAAGGCTGCAACACCCAAGATCAGAAGACGAGGCGCTTCTCGTCGCCTCTTGTAATTCTGCTCTGAAGATTCCTGGCAGCGGAAGAGGGAAGAAAACAAATGTCTCCAGCCCGAAAATTTCAACCGGTGTAACTAAGAAAATTTTTTCTAAACGGTTGTCTACCACCATTGCAGGAGGAGTTTACCAAGGTACCCGCTCAAAGACAAAATCTACCACACTTGGAGATTCGTCCACATCTATAGAAAACACCGAAGCCGGGGGTAGCATTCCTCCAAACATCCATAACAACCCGATGTTCCAAGAAGATAGTCCAGAGGAAATGGTTTACCCAACAGATACAGCAGATCCCAACGTCCCCAAGGACGTCCATAATTCTCAAGACGAGGCAAGCTCTAAAGCTGGGGGTACCACTCTTTCTGAGTCCGAACCAGAGGAGAACATTCCTACATACCCTGACGACTTCTCTGTTCGAGGGTACGACTCAGAGGGCACGTCCTCTACCGTTCCTTCCATATCTCATCATATAAGGATGATATTTATGACGGATAGCAACCAAGAGGGTCCCAGTGATCGCCAATGCATCGACACTCTGGAGGTCATACTGCATGCCTCGGTCAAATCTGTGGACGAGATCAAAGCGACCCTTCCGACTTTGCAAGGAAGGACGCCTGGCCAAACAAGTTTGGGTTCCGCGGTCAATGCAGACTCGAACTCAGCTGCACTAAACCCGGGCGATAATCCTTCTGAAATATCAGCCTCCACCGCTGCAGACGAGGCCATGGAGTCTAGAAGAGCGGTCCAGGAGCTCCGGGCCACGTTCCAAGCCCGAAAAACTTATTAGGACCTCAGGATACGACAACTGTATCCTGCCGCGTGGAGAGATGTTCCCTTCCCACCAAAATATAAACCATTCAATGTTAATCCATATGACGGAAAGACATCTACAAGCTGGTACATCCCCAACTTCGAAGTCACAATCGACCATCCACTACACCAAAAAAGGTAATTAGAAACGTTTAGGATTTTAGACTTTGAAACGATATGTATGTATTTCTATTTGTTGGAACACATTTTATTTGTTCCAAGATGGATAAATGTTACTAAAACTATTTTTCATAAAAATTAAACTCTTATCATATTTTTGAAACTAATAGAAAATGTTTTAGTTTGTGTCCAAAGTCATGCCTGCTCACGTGATTGGTTAGGAAAATGTTCCAGCCAAACTCTTCCTCTCTTTCATTCTGTTCTTATTCGACTATCCTTCTCCCCCTTCTCTCTTGACAAGAACCTTGTGTTAGGGTTTCAAAAGATTTTACGAAACCAATTCGACAGTGAATCCTCCTCTCCCTTTTTGGACAACAGTTTCATGTCATCCTAAGCCACACAGATCTCTCCTCCTATACCAAGGTTAGGGTTTTCTGACTCTCTCAAATTAATTTAGGTTCGAGATGCCCAAGGCGTTCTTTCTTTGACGGTGAAGCAGATCAGTGGTACCTGCCACTTCAACGACGATAAGTCTAGCTTCGCGATCGACGACATTGATGCCTCCAATGTGAGCCTCGACACGAATGCGAACATGACACAATTTAGGCATAACCGCACTGTGTTTTTATCGTTCAATTTAAAAGCTAACACTATTTTTGAATCTTTAGCGTCTTTATTTTTCTTCTCTAGATCTCGTAGCAATCCTACATCATAAAGATCTATTACCTGATGATTTGAAGTTACCTAATATGTATTATTTTTTATCACGATAGCGTTCCCATCTGTGGCACCTACGCAATCAACATTGTCGAATATTTATGGTCCTTTGGCGTTAATACGATACTCCAGCTTTGTAAATCCTTTTCCAGAAGAGGTTCCCTATCAACAAGCATCTTTTCTCCAAGTAACAACAATTAGGGACATAAATTAGACTGGTGCTTTTATGTGTTCTTTCACTAAGTGATAGAATGACATTACTTCGGATACCAAACTCATAACTTTTTTTAGATTTTTTTTACAACTAAAATGCAGTCAGTGACTTGGTCATTTAGAAGATATTCCATTCTTTTGTTTCTATTTACTGCTCTATACTTAGTCAAGTTTGAATGAATTAATTAGATATTAATGATGCTGGTTAGATTGTTCAGTTACATTTTAAGGAAGCACATCAGATTGGTCGAAAATTGATCTTGTTCTTTAACTAACAAGTAACAACAATTAATCGATAAACTTCAAAGCAATCAACCTTTTGTCCTTGAGGGTTTTGTTCTGAGACTTGATGTGCATGATGCTTATTTTCAAACGTTAACCATTAACTGTTTTATGCTTTTAGCTTCTATAAATTGAACACGATTGGTTGTCATCTCAGTTTTCCTCATATGTTAGGCATAATATCATTATTAATTTTCTCATCTTACTGATTGCAAAGCAAATAAATTGGTTGACCTCTCAGTAAATGCTAGACCACAGTTACCGGGTACGCCTAAACCTCCATCAAACCGCTTTCCGGTATGAGTGCTCCAGTTTGGGGTACATTTCCGACCCAGATTTGTATGCTACTCGATCCATATTGCTAAATTGGGTGATCCAAATCAATTGTTGAAATCTCACTAAAAACTATTTTATGGTTTATTACTTGTAGGATACATCAATGTACCGATTCATTTTGGAATATTGTGTTCCAATTGATATATGCCTATGAAAAGTCAAGTTTTACATCTTATTGAACGAAGTAGAGTTTTGAATTTTCTTATGTTCCACATAAGGTTTTCTTTCCGTATACGACGTAAATACCGAATCAAATTTGAGCAACTAACTAGTACTTAGGGGTGAGAATTATTCGGTTTTGGACCGAAAAATGAACCGAACCGAAAAAGAGAATCGGTTCGATTTAAAGAAAAATTGGTTCGGTTTGGATTCTAAAATACTAAAATTTCTTATTTGGTTTCGGTTTTGGATTTTGTTTTGGTCCAAAACCGTAACCAAATAAGACTTATGCAGGTCAGTTCAAAAATCTCTCGATCATCTATTTACTCGTTAAGTCGTTTTTTCAATTGTCAGCTTCAGTAGCCAGTAGGCCAGACGGGTCCATGTGGTGCCCATGCCCCCAAATGATGTAAGGAGAGCTAGCAACCATTTCCCTTTGGCTGCACTCCTATATGTCATCATCAACTTCCATGTTAACTAACGCTCAACTCCCTCTCAGAATCTGACTACCCTAAGAAAGAGAGTTCCTTTCCGATTTTGATTTCCTTTTGCTTGGTTTCTGACCCTTTTTTCTTTCTATATTGATGCTTAAATGCTGTTTCTTCCTCTGGGACACATCCATAAACACTTCTTTCCTCCTCATGTTGTCCTTTGGTCCAGCATTGGCTAATCATCTTACTCGAGTTCTCAGTACTCTATTTCAACGTTATTGATAGTACTTGAAACAAGACTAATATGTTGAAGGGGTAACTGTTTTATCATACACGGTTATGAGCTGTTTGGGTAGAAATATATGAGAAGCTATAGACTTCTACAGGCTCTTTTGCCCCCACCAAAATGACTTCTATGATATTTGTAAATGGCAGCTAGTTGAACTAATTGTCCACTGAGCCTGAAGTCTTCATGTAATAATAAGATTTCTCAGAAATGAAGGCTTTCTATAAAGGATATATATAGTTCCTAAATGTCTAAGTATAAAATGTATTGACATTCTGGTTTATAGTACTATCAAGTGCATTTGTATTGGCAACATGTACTCATCATACTTGTCAATTTTTCTCCTTAGCTTCATCTTCTACATGAATATCTGCATTCTAATTTTGTCTTTTCCTCTTGCAGATATGAAAAGGACATGCTCGCCTTTACAGGTTGTAGTCACAATTTGACATCTGAGGAAGGAGAAAAGCTTCGTCAAAAGCGTTATGAAGTACGCCATTGGAAGGAGAAGGGGATTGATGGCATCGAGAGAATTTGGGGGGTTGTCCAATGACTCCAAGAGAAACTTCCCTTATGCTTAAAGCGTTGGGATTCCCACCAAGCACGAGAATATACTTGGTTGCTGGTGAAGCTTTTGGAAATGGCAGCATGCAGTATCAGACAGATGATTTCCCCAATATATACTCTCATTAAACATTGTCTACAGAAGAAGAACTCGGTCCTTTCATAAACCACCAGAACATGCTCGCTGGGTTGGACTATGTTGTTGCCCTTCAGAGTGATGTTTATATTTACACATATGATAGAAATATGGCAAAGGCTGTACAAGGTCACAGGCGATTGCAAATTTCATGACAACCATCCACCCTGATAGGTGAATGTGCTCAGTCTTATTTAATTTTAAATCATAATGAACCTAAATAGTCATATAATGTTTTAATTGGGAAAATTATACCCTACATATTTTATATTGTGCTGAAGTTCTGGTTGGGTGTTGCTTGATACAATGATAAGGCTTCGCACTTACATCCTATCCTGGAGGAGGCAGGCTTGAGTCGTGGAGACAACCGCCCTCTTATCAAGTGTAAGATTGCATACATCTTGACATTTGCCCAGACCCTGCATTAGCAGGAGCGCCATGGCACTTGGACACCCTTTTTTCATTTTGATGTTTCTCTGTTTATTTCATCGACTACATCTTCTCAATTTTTTTTACATACTTTCACTTTTCTTATCTTTCCATTCCTTTGCTTTGAAAGTATGATATCGGAGAGAAAACCACAAACTTATTACTGAAGAAGAACATCAACAATAAATCCTACTTTCTTAGCTAAAAAAATTGAGTCAAAGAGTTTTTGGTTTGCTGTTTGAAGTGGTACGAGAATGTTTGTGTACTCATATAACTTTGTAGTTAGGTAGCTTATTTTCTATTCAAATGCTAGTGCTAGATGTAAATACGAAAATTGTTTATACTGAGTGTTTATGCATGAAGACAGTACACTTGTGTTGATTTGAAATGAGTATCTAGATCTTTGTTTACATAGCTTTATTGGATTACTTTGTAATGTTTAGTTTTCTGGTATGTTTATGTCTTTGAACAAAGTTCTGTTGGAATTGTAGAATAAATTTTACGTAATATTAAAATTTAGTGCGGAGGAAGTGTACAAGAAATAAATGATGAAGAAAGCAAGAAGAGACTAGAGAGTATGGATATCAATAAAATTCTTGAGAGGGCTAAGAAGGTTGAAACCAAAAGGGTAGATGAGGAGCTTGGGAATTAATTATTGAGGCAAGTTTTTTTTACTTGTAAGATGAAGTAAAAATGATTTTGAGATATTTTCTTTTGCATATTTCGTTGTCATTTATTTTACCACCTTTGCTCGTTCTTCTAGGTTGCTAGTTCCAGTGCAGGAGATGATGGAACATTTTGGAGTCGATTAATACAGCTAGAAGCTGTAGATCATGCTGATGTATGAACTTGTATATTGATTTTATTTATTCATATGATTTATCATGTCTCCTCCATCTTCATTCATTTTGTTATTGATTTATGTTATCTTTAGGGAACTTTTGAGTCTTATTTCCTAATATCAATTATACTAAGTGTATCTGTGTATACTCTGTTAAAGATTGATGTTATTTATGTGATCCAGGAATAACTAGCACCTCGTGCTACAAGACATACCAAGAGCTATGCTAAAACTAACTAGCCCGAGATAAATATTACAACTACTAAACAAAAAAAGGGTGCAGAGGCTGAAGAAGGAATTTAGAAGCGCTTCACTAGAGCTTCTAAATCTTTTGGCTCTTTGCCAATGATCGAGGGAGTAGTTGCACAAGTTAGGGGATGATCATATGGCAACTTAACGAATAAATATACATCATGTTTTCTCCGATTGGTAAAGTATTTGCATCTATAAATTCATTTCTACGCATTATTTATACCGCTTTAACATTATCTCTCTCCTTCGCTAGTATTCTTAGCATATCTGTGACCGTCTAGAATTTCATATATAGGTTTTTGGAAAGGTAAGCGATAGAGGAATGGGAATCTCGAGTATTTCGATGAGGCGAATTGAGACGATTGTATCCGAGGTGCAGGTTCAATCATCCGATATCAGCTATCTTTTTACTTGTGTTTTTTATTTGCATGAGGAGCGACTTGTGCTTCCCATGATTATGCTACTTTAATTTTTTTAAATCCAAGTATTCTTTATTTGGGTTTGTTTGAACATATTTGTTAACTTTGCTTAATTTAATGGAGCTCTTGGATGTCGATTCAGAGAATATGTAAATAATCTTGTACCACTTATTATGTGTTTCGATGGCCAATTTAGGAATTATTAGAATTGTGGTTCGAAACAAATATTGGAATGCGAAATTAAAATTAAAAAAATGCGCAGAAACGTTAATAAAATGTTTCAAAACTAGTCACATGAAACATTGAGCAAGTGTTGCAAATTAAATTTAGGAACGAGATTAAAGTGTTTCAAAATGACATTTAGAAACGTTCCAAAGGTGTTCCAAAAATAATTTAGGAACATAATATACGTGTTCCAAAATCTAATTTTAGGAACGTTTCATAACCGTTCCAGACTAAATTTAGGAACGTTTTACAACCGTTCCAAAAATTGCAACGCCATTTTTAGGAACGATATTGGTATGTTCCTAAAAATATTAGGAACATATTAAAATTGTTCCTAAATGTCTTTTTTGGTATAGTGATCTGCCCCATGACGACGCTGTCCTTACGCGTTTGTTCATCAGAGCCTTGGAAGGGGTCGCCTTCGACTAGTACCTCAACTTGCCGGACAATTGCATCCACTCCTTCACTGGCTTCAAACGCATGTTCCTGGAGAGGTTCTATGAAGTAGGACAAGACATGACAATATCCACTCTCATGGACGTTTTTCAGGGAGAAAATGAGCTAACAAGAGATTATATCGAGCGGTTTCTCCAAACCGCGATGAAGCTGCCTTCTGGTAATCCTGATTCCTCCTTGATTGAAATTTTCCAAAAGAGACTGCTTCCCACAATCAGCCTCTGGATGGGCGAAAGTCAATTCAAGGATTGGAAGATGTTCATCATCAGTGCCACTAGCGCAGAAGACAAGGTGAAGAAAGCCCGCCAACTGGGATTGCACATCTCGGAAGGGCAAGACAAGGGCAAACGCCCTAACATCAACAACAACGATGGTAATTTCTCCAACAACCGAGACAACAAGGGTAAGCAGGCTATGGTAGCACAGCCCCAAAGCTCGAATCAATGCCGGCAGAAAAGCAGTGGCCTCAGATGACCTACTCCTTCGAGGATGGCCATGTTAAACCCATCTTAGACATGCTCATCCAAGGAGGCCGAATTCAGCTCCCTCTTTCCAGACGTGAGCCTCGTCCTGCAGACTTGGAGAACCCCGAATACTGCCACTATCATCGCTATGTCCACCATGCCACACATGATTGCTACCAACTGAAGTGATACATCCAGCATCTCATCGATTCTAAAGCCCTGGCCATTGATTTCGAAGAGGTGACCGTAGAAGCCAATATGGTGTCAGTGCAATTCGGCAACTTCCCTCCGACAAAGACTCAAGACGGAGTAGTACCTGTCCCCCGAGCAAGGATGGAGGTCGCTAACCTTCCACCTCCCCGAGACCAAGCTGCTGGTCTAGTGCCCCTTACTACATCACAAGAGGAGATCATGTGGGTCCATCTGGACTTGGTACCTGAGGTGACTCAGTCCGCACCTCCCTCCACCAGCAAGAAGAAGAATGGGAAAGTCAAATCATGTCGCATAATCTCGACAGATGTCGAAGAAGCTGCTGCTGTTGTTATCTGCTCAGGCGCACAAACCCAGCCTCCACCGGGTAACTCAGCTGAGGACCATCAGCCGGCAGCCGCTGATGCTCCCGGACCTTCGTACCTTCGACGACCGATAAGCCTAGGCCAAAGGAGACTCGCTTCGACAAACCGCTCCGAAGGGAGACGCCCCATGGGCTGGAGAGGCCGTACAACTTTGACATCTTGGTGCAATTGGCCAACACACTGGCCAAACTATCGCTATACGAACTCCTAAGACTCTCCAAGGATGTTCGCGTCGCACTAAGCGAGGCACTCCAGAATGCCGACACATATCTAGCTCAGTCCAATCTCACTGGGGAAAGCTCGCCTGCAGATCTCCAGGACAGCGCTTGCACAGGGTCAATGCCGAACATTGTCTTCACTCCGCAAGATATGCTCATCAAGACCAACTTGTACATTCGCCATCTATACTATACTGGGTACATTGGCGATATTAAGGTGGATCAGATACATATTGATCCCGGTTCTTCCATAAGCATCATCCCGAAAAGCTTACTACACCATATGTGCATCCCAATGCATCGCCTGACGCCGACAAGCACCGCCATTAGCGGTTTCAATTTGGGCAGGAGCTACCCGATCGGTAAGATTCGCCTAAAGTGCCAAATCGGCGACCTTCAGTCGGAAGTGACCTGTTATGTCATAGATGCGGACACTTCCTACAATATTCTCCTGGGGCGCCCTTGGATACACGATTACATGATCGTGCCCTCCACACTGCACCAGTGCTTCAAGTACGTCGACAAGCACGGCTTCGTGAGAACAGAATTTGCCGACATCGATCCCTTCAAAGGGGTCGAATCCTACTACTCAGACTCATGCTTGTATGAGAAGTCGAAGAAGCATCTCGTCGAAGGAGATACTCAAGCTCAATCTGAAGCAGCATATGGATCAGAAGAACCTCCGACGATCCACCTCTAAGCCCACAAGCCTGGCATAACTGTGCCCCTTACAGCCACTCTGCGTAAGGACGCAATTAGCCTCTCTGCACAGGAGGGACAGATGGTAATCCGACTACCAAGGTCTCGCCAAGAGCCAAGACCCACGACAGAGCCACTGACAATCAGGCTGTCTAAAGCTAGCCAGTAACAAGCAGAGGAGCTCAATCCCTCTGTCAAGCCAATGATGATCCGTCTTCCCAGAATGAATCGACAACCGAGCGCTAAGCTAGGGACTGCTAGCCAGCCAACAACTCCCTGCCCAGCACCGAGCACCAAACTGGGAGTGGCTAGTACACCAACGACTCTATATTCTGCTCCACCCATGGAGCCCCTGATGATTAAGCAGCCTAAGTCACCCTCTCAGTCTTCATTTACACAGGGGGTAGCTGAAGAAGAGTCAGAAATGGCCAAGTATGTGGCTGCTTACACTGACGCACCATCCACAGATAATATAATCCTACTGGAAAAGGTGACAAATGTCTACACTGCAAACCCACTTACTCCATTGGAAGACCCTTATCGCATAGTCGAGGGAGAAGACCATCCAATCATCTTCGGCCGAAAGAATGATCCACAACCCTTCTGGGTAGAAGAAGTTGATCTCGAACCCGACACCGGGAGATTGCCCCTTTATCTGTATAGTTCCCGATCCAAGTACCTTATGCAAAAAGAAGGATATGATCTGAAAACTACACCAGGCTTGAACTACGACACTGAACGGCGATTACACTTACAATCGCCGGTCCCAGCTGGGAAACCACGAGACTACTACAACAAAACCAGATGTGGACTAGGTTATGTTACACCGGCAACAACCCCTGAAAGCTCAGACGAAAAATACGACTGGCATTCACACTCAACCGGGTCACCCACTTCTGATTCAGATATCAGCATCGGAGACATGCTCAGGCAAGTCTGGTCCGTCAATATGGTATTTGCCGATGCCTACGAAGAAGATGAAAACATTCTCGAACTTCTTGAGCTAGAGCCATGGGCACAACAACTAGATGCGCAGTGGGAGAAGCGGTTCGAACAAAGAGAGCCTCCCACCGAGGATGAGGTTGTACAAGTCGATCTCGGTGATGAATTCTCTCCAAAGCCCATCTTCGTCAGCAAAAATCTGACCGACGAAGAGCGAGAATCACTACTACAACTCGTCAGAGAATATATCGACGTGTTCGCTTGGAGCTACGAAGATATGGCGGATTGAACCCCGAGATTGTACTTCACAAACTCAATATCCGTCCGGACGCAAAACCAGTCAAGCAACAGCAACGTCGGTTCCATCCTGACGTCATGAATGTCATTGAAGCCGAGGTAAACAAACTGATAGCCAGCAGCTTCATCCGTGAGGAACAGCATCCTGACTGGGTCGCCAACATAGTACCAGTCCTCAAGAAGAGTGAAAAGATTCGAATCTGTATTGACTTTCGCAATCTGAATAAGGCGTGTCCTAAGGATGAGTTCCCTCTCCCTATCACAGACATCATGATCGATAACACCTACGACTTTGAGCGTATGTCATTCATGGATGGTTTCTTGGGGTACAACCAAATCAAGATGTTCCCTGACGACGAAAAGCATACATCATTCGGAACACCAATTGGCACATATTGCTACACAGTTATGGCTTTCGGTCTAAAGAACGCTGGCGCCACCTATCAAAGAGCTATGAGCATCACCTTTAGAGACCACTTGCGCAAGACAGTGGAATGCTACATCGACGACATCGCTGTCAAAAGCCGCTCTAAAGAAGATCATCTGTATGATCTGAGGACAGTGTTCGACCTGATGCGAGCGCACAAGTTGAAAATGAATCCCATAAAATCCTTCTTGGGCGTATCCAGCGGGAAGTTCTTGGGTTTCATCATTACCTCCCAGGGTATCCACGTAGACCCTGAGAAGACAAAGGCGATCATGGAGATGGGTCCCCCGAGAAATCTTCGTGAACTCCGAGGCCTTCAAGGGAGCCTAGCCTACATCAGGAGGTTTATCTCCAATCTCTCCGGACGATGTCAGCCATTCACCCACCTCATGAAGAAGGGCGTTTCATTCGTATGGGATGAAGAATGCTAGCGTGCCTTCGACAACATCAAAGAATATCTGATGAACCCTCCAGTTCTGGTAGCCCCGATTGGTAGAAGACTATTCTTGCTCCATGTACGAGCGACGGAACATTCTCTCGGTGCTCTGCTAGCACAAAACAACGAGGCAGGCCATGAACAAGCTATATATTACCTCAGCCGAATGATGGGGCCGGAGCATCGATACACTACCGTAGAGAAAGAGTGCCTTGCTCTGGTTTTCGCCATTCTGAAGATGCGACACTACTTCATGGGACAAACCATCTATGTAATATCAGGAGTCAACTCCCTCAGGATCCTCATGACTAAACCAGGTGCACTCAGCTCTCGCTTCGCTACTTGGGCGATATTACTGTGCCCCTACCACATGATCTTCGTCCCACAAAAGGCTGTCAAATGTCAAGCTTTGGCAGACTTTTTAGCAGCTCATCCAGGTTCGGAGTCAACCAAAATAGACAAAAAGATTCCAGACGAGGTCGCTAATTCAAATATGGCCTCCCATGATACTATAGGGCGAATGTTCTTCGATGGCGCTTCTAGAACCGGGCCCAAAGGCAACATCGTCGCTGGAGTCGGAGTAGTGCTGATTTCTCCCACCGGGTTGGTGATCAATCGAGCTTATTCCCTCACGGAGCCCTGTTCAAACAATGTGGCCGAGTACAATGCTTTGGTCATTAGTCTCCGACTTGCAAAAGAGCTAGGGATAGAGCACCTTGAAGCATACGGCGATTCGCAGCTAATCGCCAATCAGATCCGGGGCTCATACGAAGTTCGCCATGAGGACATGATCCCCTACCACCAAATAACGATCGACATCATCTCGTCCCTGAAGGGGTTCTTCATAGACCATGTTCCCAGGCTCCAGAACATTGAAGCCGATGCCCTAGCAGGTCTTGCCGCTTCCTTAGCAGTTTCGAATCATGCTCATCATCTGGTTGACATCATAGGCCGTAAGTTGTTCTGTCCCAGGAATAATGTTCAGTGTGTCGAGAGCTACTCCGCTCTGACAGTCGACGAAGCACTAGACTTGAGACAACCATTCATTGACTTCGTAGTCTACGACATCCTGCCGGAGAATCCGAAGGAAGCTACTTCTATTAGAAGATGTTCCCTCAGATTCTTCTACGATACAGAGACAAATATGCTATATCGGCGATCTTACGATGGATTACTGCTTCGATGCCTGTCAAATACAGAAGCCAAAGAAGCCGTACGTGAAGCTCACGATGGCATCTGTGGGGCCCTTCAGCTTGGCCCGAAACTACAAGATCGCCTTCGCCGAATGGGCTACTACTGGCCCACGATGGTTGCAGACGTAATAGACTATGCATAAAATACAAAGCCTGTCAAGTCCACACAGATTTCATCCACCAGCCATCCGAGTTTCTACACCCGACGGTGGTATCCTGGCCCTTCGAAGTATGGGGAATGGACATCATCGGTCCGATCACTCCACCTTCGTCCCGAGGACATCGCTTCATACTCGTAATCACAGATTACTTCTCCAAATGGACGGAGGCTGTTCCGCTGGCAGAAGTGAAGACTTCAAACGTGATCAACTTCCTCAAGCATCACGTCATCTATCGCTTTGGACTGCCCCGAAGGATCATCCATGATAATGGTCCGTAGTTTGCAAGCCACGCCTTCTATCAGTTTTGCGACAAACACCACATCCAGAATATTGCTTCAACACCATACAACCCAGCGGCTAATGGTCTGGCTGAAGCATTCAACAAAATAATCATCAAGCTTCTTAAGAAGTTCATGTCATCAAACAAATGCGACTGGAATAAAAAGCTCGGTGAATGCTTATGGGCGTACCATACCACAGTACGGACTGCCACCGGAAACACACCATTCTCTCTTGTATACGGAAGTGAGGCAATTCTCCCACTGGAGACTCAAATCCTCTCACTTCGCGTTGCTCTCACATACAGATTGACGACGGATGATAATCACCATCGCAGACTACAAGAACTGGAGGTTCTAAATAAGAAGCACCTACTAGCTCAACAACGAATCGAGCTATACCAGGCACGTATCTCCGGAGCCTTCAACAAGAAGGTTAAAATCAGAACATTCCAAGTGGACGGCCTCGTTCGGGCAGTTCGGAGGCCGATGGTTATGACTCACAAAACCGTCGGCAAGTTCCAGCCAAAGTAGGGAGGCCCGTTCATCATTGATGCTGTATTCTCCAATGGATCTTACCGCCTCGCAAAACAAAACTGAGACTTGCTCATGTTGTCCATCAACTGCAAGTTCCTAAAGAAGTATTACGTCTGAAATGACATCCTCCAAGGTGATAAGTTACGTACCCGCTGGTACCGCTGAACTCACATCCTGACTTCAAATCTTCCACAATGATGAGTTACGTACCCACTGGTACCGCTGAACTCGCATCCCGACTATAAATCTTCCAGAATGACGAGTCATGTACTCTTTCGTACCACTGAACTCACATGCCGATTCCAAATCTCCCAGATTATCGAGTTATGTACCTGCAGGTACCGCTGAACTTATACTCTGGTCACTACAGATGAATCTATACCGCGTCTTTTAGGTAGTAAGTCATGTATGATTATACCTCTGAACTTTCTTCCCAAAAAGAGCTCCCTCCTTTTGATCCAATACCCGTACTTTTAGTGCACAAAAAGGGTAACAAATCTACAAATTCTCTGAAACAACCACGTCGATGTTACCTCTGAGTTGTCTTTCTTCCATCAAAAACAAACCGCCCCTTACATAGAACCTCCATGTCCTCATTACCTCTGAGTTGTTCTATATTCCCTTCATGGAGCCCACTCCTGCCATGTCCTCACTACCTCTGAGTGGGAAGGCTCCATCAAAGAAACCCTCATATTTACCATGTCCTCATTACCTCTGAGTAAGTATGTTGGTTCTCTCCCAACTTATTATCCGTATCCAGAACCAGGGTACGCCAAGGATAATAGGTCCACAAAAAGTCTCCCATTGGGGCAACTACTACAAGCAAAGAATAAAGCGAATGTATTCTGTTCAAAATCAGTTACATTTATATGACTACATCTCATGAGCAAGCCAGAAAAGTACTTTTCTTCATTCAGACAAGAAGGAAAAAGATTACATTGATGTCCAAAAGAAGCAAAACACAAACTACCAAGACAAAAGATGGACATCTATGGGAACCTACGAATCCTAGTCGCGAGGGCGCATATACCAACCCCTCAACCATTTTCTATATAAAGGATCTACTTGAGCAAAATCCTCGTCCGAAGCACGAGGGTTGGAACTCCCAAAACTAACGCCGTCAGACTGAGGCTCTTCTTTTATAGCAACTTCAATCGGCACCAGCTCTTCCTTTTGCTCCTCCATTCTCGGCATCACCTCCTCCTCAATGAGCGATGGCTCTTATTTGATGAAAGGAGGCAGCGGCTCCTCCTTCACGATGATCTCAGCCTTCGACAGAAATGCTGTAAGAATCAAAGATAAAAGAAACAAAGTTAGAAGGGCCTCATGTGGTCCAATTCAAATGAACTTATGCGGTCCTGTTTGAGAGGGCTTCATGCGGTTCGATTCAGAGGGACTCATGCGGCTCTGTTCGAAGGGTCATCAAGCGGTCCAGTTTATGAAGTGTCTAGGCGGCTATTAGACAACTCCCATGCGTCTCGGACATGGGATCTACCCCCATGCAGCTCGGACATGGGACACACATGTGGCCCTTACAAATTGAACCGTTCGACTAGAACAAGGAACAAATTAAAGGCTTGTGCATAAAGCATGCAACAGAGCAGTATTTGTTTCAAAGGATACGATCTGTCCAAAACCTTACCAGCAATGGGGGTGGTGAACGTCGGGGTGGACTTCAGGCGCCAGGGCTGACGAAGAAGCCATACCCTTTTTCGTCGCTGCGGCTGTGGAAGCATTCGGGGCCATCGTCGATTGATGATCGAAGAAGGAAAACAAAGACAGTGGCTTAGGACAAGAGAAGAAGAAGACAAAAGAAGGCAAAGAAGTTTCTCTGTCCTAACAGAACCCCTATTTTATAGGCAGACATAGGGGGGACGTGGACCGATAAACCGCTTCGGGCCGTGTGCTGCAGGCAAAACCGACTCCTCGAATTTTGCCCCCTCTCTCATAAAGAAGATTCATTCAGGGCATAAAATCCAAATATTTAATGAACCAACTCTTGGGATTCCCCCAAAAGACGGCTCTAAAAAACGAATTAAGGGCAATTAATGAGACGCACGTGAGACAGGGAGCCCATGCGGCTAGGGAGTCTATATGGCCAAACAAGCCATGCGGCCAAGAATATCCTATGCGGCCAGCGGAGCTCATATAGCCATGCTTCTTATTCAAAGTATTCCAATTTTTCAAATTGAAAACTTTGAAGGAGATTTTGTAGAAGCATGGAAAAGAACAAGAAAAGCCCATGCGGCTCAAAACAGAAGAAGCCTATGCGGCCCAAAACAAAAGGAGCCTCATGTGGCTCAGGAATCTATCAGAGCCTCATGCGGCTCAGAAACTCTTAAATAGCCTCTTGCGGCTCAGGAAAGAAGCACGTGACTCTATACAGCTTGCCTTTACAACTGGCCATAAATTGACTGCTCCCATTAAATGCTCTGATATAAAGTGATAACTCTGACATTAAAGCTGAAATGATGAACTTCGACATGACGGCGTATTCCTCGAGAAACGAAGAAAATCTCCTATGCAGCTGGCACGATCCACCAACTACAAAGCTTCCTATGCGGCTGCCACCACCCCATGCGGCTGATGCTCTCATGCGGCTCGGAGCGTGAAGACCCTCGTCATGCGGCTCTAATACTAAGAAGTCACCCCATGCGGCCGCTGTTCTCAAGCGGCTCAGATCGTGGGGATCATCTCCATGTGGCTCAAATATTCAGAGGCCATGCCCATACAGCCTTGACATGTGGCAAGTCCTATACGGCTCAATTGAAAACCACCCCCATGTGGCTCAGATTTCGGAGGCTACACCTATGCGGCTGCCACCTTCATGCGGTTCAAAACCTAAGAAGCTACCCTCATGCGGCTGTGGCTCGCGGTTATGACACATGGCAGAAGATCAGTTTCTCACGTGGCACTAAATCAATCAAGAGTAATCAACAAATCCCAACAACCAGATTTAGTGCAATCATCATAATTACCCGAATCAAAACAGATTTATTGCAATCACGCAGATTAAACATGTGGCAGGAGATCCGAGCTTCCCAAGATTCATGACAATCAATATTGATTGACCATACGGATTTTACAAAATCAGCATTAATGTCCAGATTCGTTGCAATCAAGATTAGTGGTCGAGATTAATTGCCCACAAAATAGGATCAAGGAAAATGGCAATTAAACCCCCAAGCCGCCGACTTTTTTAGGGTAATCATTACAAACCCTAATGATGACACCCCACTCCTATAAATAGCAAGGTGCCATTCCCTTGTAAAAAGATCCCCGATCCAAAACCGAAAAAAATATAGCAATGTGCCATTCCCTTGCAAAAGAGATCCTCTCCACCCGGCTGGACACACAGAGAGACAAAGGCGCGCACAGAAGAGTCATCCCATCTTGAGAGCAGTTCTTCACCGGAGCCAAGGCTATGTCTGATCGTCCAAGGAGTAAGGCAGAGCGGCCGTCGCTTTTCCGAGCCTCTACCGTCACCCCCAGAATCAAAACTAAACAATCGTGCTTAGATTGTTGTACCTAGGTTTTCGTCCCTAGGCTTTCTTTATACGAGCGAATTTGTATTGTGAAGTAAAATTCCAGTCCTCCTATATAATTGTTCTGTTCTTTTATAATCAATGGCAAACAACGGTGTCCGCCGTTGGACCCGCTTTGCACCGAAAAGCATGCCAGAGGTAACGGTCTCGAAAGTGGTCAAACTATATGTCTACAGATTTGTTTTGATGATACAAACCCAATGGTATATCCAATTTTGGATTCTGGTTGGCCGTGCACAAAATTGCCTGTTGAAACGGATCGTGGGACCCGCAAAACGGCGATCCAATCAACTATCTTAGAATTGGACCAAACTTGGCATACAGGACCAGAAAAACGATACGGTCCTATTGGCGAAAGTTTTGTCTCGATCTGACGAACGTGCACGAAGTAATTGACAAATTTGCATAGAGGCTGATATGATGAATTTCGACGGATACGCATCAAATTCGTCACGCACACGCGACCAATTTTAATTCTGCCAAAGACCACACGTCCACGAAGCCGATATGCACCTTTCGATGCTTTCGGTTCGCGACCACGTCGCCCGGATTGGCGGAACGCACGAACAGAAAATAATCAACAAGAATTAAATCTAAAAATAGGGTTTCCATCTTGGTTAGGTTGTCTAGAAGTATGTTCAAGAGGTTTTCCAAAATTTGCGATGTTCTGGTCGCAAATCGACCACAAACTTTGGACGTTGGGGCAGTTTCTATACTCAGAAAGGACGTACTTTGTTATCTCATAATAATCTAGGTAGGGATATAAAATGTTGGTCTTTGATATAAAATTTTGAGATAGAGATGTGGTAAAAAGTGAGAATGAAATCAAGAGGTTTATATTATCAATCTAGGAATGATCACACACAGAGAAATATTTGGATGTAGATAATAGATGCAATTCATAGCTGACGAGGATATTCGAGGTCGACATGGTTGAGGACTTGGATAAATTTTGGTTATTGATTCTCGAGATGTTTATTTTAAGGCTATGATGTTAAATTTAGGGACTTAGTAGTGGAGAAGAGATTTTAACTGTATTCGATGGTAATACGAAATTGAATAAGATATTGCAAGAAAATGGCTAAGAACAGAAAGAACATAAGGATTTTTGAGTTATGGAAAATATAGAGATTTTTGAGGAAATTTTAAATTTTAAGGAGAATAATATTTGAGGGTGTATATTGAAGAAAATATGATTGATTTTAATGGAGAATAAGTTTTGTAAGGCCTAGTAGTTTCAGATTGAATAACACAAGGAGAGTAATTTGAACAAGTTCAAGGATTTCATAAAACTTAATTTACGGATTTCGGATCTAATTTAAGACAAAGTGGAAGAATTTGGATTTAAAAGATGATTAAGTGGTTAGTATTGAGTGCTAATAAATGAAAGGGTATGCTCATGAGTAATGTTTTGGAATTTAGAAATTTAGCCTATGATGATCATGACAAGGTCCAATCTCCATAACCAAAGGGTATAATTTTTTGGTGGTAGTTATATAAAGGTTGATTTTCATATTTGGACTTATGAGATAAGGATATGATTGACAAATGATGATTAGATAAGCTTGACGGTATCAGAGAGAGATGATTAACTTGACTTCCCTATGCAACTTTGTCTTCTGTTTCTCCTATCAAAAGGAAAAAATTGACTTATTCCATATTCTTGAATTATCCTTTAAAATTTTTAATATCACCCTAACTTCATTGATCACGACCAATTGACTTTGATCACATTTCCTTATCATATTAATATCCTGGGTCGTGCTCAATTGAATTAAATTTAATTGTGACCTAGATATCCATCCTTAGATGCTCGTGCTCAGACTTCGAAGACCTTGTTCCCCATCTTGCCCAATTCTTGATTTACCCAGAGATTGATCAACTTAGATCGTGCCGAGACTAAATTTTATTTTATATATATTGTGATTGGATTTCAATGCTATTAACAGTCGTGCTTTAAACTGTCACGCCCCGGTTCCCAGGATGACTCGAGGCACGTGATACTTCTCCCCAGACTACGTAACTGTACAATGAATACTGTATTGTACCCTACGATTGTCGCCTGTAAGGTCCGGGATAGGCATAGATATAAGGCATAATCAATAGAAATTCTACAATTGATACGATATTCATTTGTCCACAAAGTCACAACTTGGTCAAGATTCATCAACAACACATATTATACATATTCGATTCATTGTTCTTCAAAACACATAATTTACATAATTGAAGGTGTTCTCAAAATAAAGCTACATTCCATTCGCTCCACAATCATTCATAAAGTTGGTTCTCGGTGTACTCCAGATCCACATCTTGATTTTCATCGATCCCTAGTGCACAAAACTAGGTCGTCAATACGACGAGCAAGCCCTCGGTCAAAGGAAGAAGTTATGAACGTGGAATGATAAGACAAGTGAATATAAAATAAAGTAACTTGGACAAATAAACTCTCACTATGTGATATCCGTCAAGAAGTAAATAGTTCTCAAATTAATATCACAAAGAATACAAATGCGATCTTTCTAGACCAATATACAGTTTAGAGAAACTTTCTGGATCACACACACGTGCCTAGCATCTCAACAATAACCCCATTGGCCTGGGATCAGGCTCATACAAAACGGATGATGCTTAGATTCTCCCGCCGTCTGTACTATCACATATTGATGTGATTAAAAACATGATAGCGTTATGAGTTAATTTTCGAATCATCTGGGTCGAGTCATCGAATCATGGGCTATAAAAGGAAGTTCGTATGACTTGGACCTTTCCAAGAATATCGAACCTATTCATTAGAAGTCTGGGCTGGAATTCAGGGCTTGGATGTCTAATGAATTAACCATTATTCTGAGCTGAAATTCAGGGCGACATACACAATGGAAGTCTGAGCTGAAACTCAGGGCTTAAATGTCTATTTGTATCAGGAAGATGAGCTAAGCCTCACCTCGGATATTCGCGCGGCCGCACGAACACCGATTCAGGGACTGATCAGTACGAAAGACAAAAATTCCATATTGCAAAGAGGTCAGCCGGGTGTGATCCAATGGTTTCTCTCCCATCCTAATGCAACCTATTCTAGACATTCGGATTCTATAGGAACTATCCCTTAAACAGGGGGTCCTAGAAGTCAAGTCGCATTCAAGTAACAGTTTGACATTTCTAAAACTAATGTAGTCCAAGTGAGTATTGGAACCAAGACAAAATTTTAAGGTATCTAATTGGACAATGATTTCCAAGAATCCTCCCGATGTTGTAGATCGAAAATAGATGGTTCTATGGTCCAGAATCTAATAATAAAAATTCTAAGAGCCAGGACTCCGAAAAGAGACTAACTCTGGAAATTCTAAAAAATTTCGACAGAGTCTCCTTTTTATTTACTGACCCGAAAATATTTCCAGAACACATAAACACAAAGGATAATATATGGGCACGCCGACCCCTTCGGTGGAGCAACCCTCAACACCGACAACACGCAATATATAAACCCGGGTATGCCGACCCCTTCGGTGGACAAATCTCAACACCGACAACACATATAAAGTGTAGTAATGAAAATAAAGAAAGTACAACTTACCTCAGCGAGTTAGCTATTTCATTTAAGAGTCATAAGGTTCCTTTGGGTCTACACAAGTTCAAGTATACAAAATTTGGTAGAAACTATAGGAACAATGTCTAAACATAACTGTTACCACAAATAGAATTTTGTTTCAAAAAGGAAAAATCACACTTAACAAGTTCAAAGTCAATCAATACTTATTGAGTACTATAAATTAGCCTTTAGGAGGCATACAATGGTTAATTTTAATTTGTAAATTCACAAGTGGGGTTACCTTATTATACCAGTGCTTAAAAATACATATTATAGCTAATTAATTTTAATATATATGTCAATTAAGGGAAATTCCAAATCTGGACAGAATTGGCTTAATGAATTAATAATAAAAATAATTTTACAACATCTTGTTTTGAAGTCATTTAGAAACATTCTCATGAGAACAACAATGTTGGCTCTTATTTCTATGAAAGTATTATATAAGTATACATATATATATAAATATATGTAAACCATAGTATGAAAGTTAGCATCTACAATTTATATTTCATGGAACTAACAAGAATTCTCATTGTGCCATGAAGGTTTAAAGTGTAGGTAATATCTATATATAATGACAAGATGTATATATGTGGATTCATATGTGTTTGTATATGTGTGTGTATATATATATAGGCAAAACCACAACACAATATCCATGCAAAGTGTCCAACTAAATTCCTAAGCCTATGCATGCACATTTCACTTTCATACAAATGAATTTACCAATAATTCCATAACTCACAGAATTGAACATCGAACTAATTTAATTAATGAAAATTTTTCATAACTAAATTAAATTCATTATCAAGAGATAAAGGGGAAGAGGGCTTGCCTTGAGCCTTGCTCTTAGAGTACGCTTTCTAGAGAAAAGTTCTTCATAAAGCTCCAATTCAGAACCTAGGGCACAAATTTGGGAATTGGGGTTAATCTCAAAAACCTAGATATATTTTTCAAAGGAATTAAAGAGGGAAGAGAAAAGGAAATGAGAGAGTGAGGAGTGAAGAGTGAAGAGGAAGTAGTGTTGAGAGAAGGGGGGTGGTCGCCCGGAGGCCGACGGCCGGCGGCACCGGCGCCGGCACGGCCCGCGGCAGCAGCCACAACAGCAGCACCGCGCTAGCAGCAGCAACAGCTGCAGCAAATGCAACAGCAGCAGCAGCAGTAAAAGAAAGAGAAAAGGAGAAGGAAGAAGAAGAATGGAAGAATGGAAGAAGAAGAATAATATGAAGAAGAGGAAGGAGAGGAGAATGAGTGAGTACCTGGTATGAGCTTGAAGTTGGAATGAAAATTTTTCATTCTCCAGCTTCTAGTCATATAAAAGAATGGTTCTCTTGAATTTACCCAATTGCCCATAAAGCCTTGCCAAGGGGAGAGAATGTCATGTGGCAATTCCTCCATGCATGGTTGACACTTAATCTACTTATAAAAAATATAAAATTGACATTTGCATAAGGGCAAGTGCAAAAAGGAATTTGATTTTGGAAAAAAATAGTTTTGGAATTAAAATTTGGAAGGTAATATATATATATATATATATATATATATATATATATATATATATATATATATATATATAACAATTAAAAATAATAATAATAATGGCTATTACATAAACTTTTATTTTTGATCATCTTTAGAATAGTGACCCTATATAGTTAATTCCAGTTGTTGTTTTTTATAATTACCAGTTTTCATATAGGATGATAGACTGCCTTACAGCCCGATGAATTATTAGTTTCCTTATCTTTTCAGAATGACACCCATGACCAGAGTCTGTCCCCAGTGCACAGCTGCAGTTCCGAATGAGACCGAGATTGTACTTTCCCCTTCTATTGCTCAAGAGATGTTAGCAGCCTCACCGGAGAATTTTCCTCCATCTCCTATCTTTCAAGGGAGGGCTGCAGTTCAACCGGAGACTGAGGGCCTCCCTTTGCCTCCTGGAGTGGTACCCCATGCTATTCCTGATGGGCTCATATTTACAGACTTCTTTAGGATGTGTGGAAGATAGAGAGACTTCAGACTGAGCTTGTGAGAGAGCAGAGTTTCAGTATCCAACTGTTGTGGGATTACATGCATTCGAGGGGAGAGCCTAGCTCCAAGAGGGCGAGGAGCAGTATATATCCAGAGCCTCAGGAGTACCTCGGCTTCCAGCCTAGACCAGCCTATCCAGTTCAGATTCCTGTCCAGCAGAGGCCAGTTGAGCGAGTGCCTACCTGTGCCTTCTGTAAGAAGCCTGGGCATGAATGGAAGGACTGCAGCAAGAGATTAGGATTGTGCCTATTTTGTGGGTCAGCTGCACACAAGATACGAGACTGTCCTACTACACCTGCACCTAGTCGAGGCCTACCTCCAGGAGAGAGTTCCAGCTACCAGACCTTGTAGAGGTGAGTTCTTGACCTATAACTCATCCTGTCTTGATGATTACTGAACCCTACCATATTGTTGTATGTTTTGATACCTTATGACTACTTATGATCTAGTATGACTATAATAGCTAGATGATGAGACCCCAGACTGATATTACCTGCCATAATCATGTATGATATCTTTTCAACTGCAGGATTTAGATAAGTTTTCTTAAGACTATGATTGTTGGGGATTTAACCTAGGAGTAGAATCATCTTAATTTCGAGGACGAAATTATTGTAAGGAGGGTAAACTTGTAACCACCACTTTTCTGAAATAAGGATAATTTTAAAATTTTGTAATTTTTATCATTTAATAATAATATTTAAATCATATTATGATTTTTGGTGATTTTCTTTATTTATTTTATATTATTTAGATGAGTGAATTGTGATTTTGGTTGTTGCTAGCTTAACCCTAGAGACTGCTTGACTTAGAGACTAACCATGACCAAGGAGACTCGACCATATGACTAGATTGTCTAATTACCTATTTTTCGGATAAGGGTATTTTAGTCATTGTGCGTTACTTTGAATTTTATTAATTTATTAATTAAATTGATTGTTGTGTGGTTTGGATTGGTATTTTGGTAGGAGCAAGATGGGTTTAACTTAGCCAAACATGACTAGAAACCTAATCCCATAATTAGAATTAGTTTTCATCATTTAGAATTTAATTTAGAATTTATTAGTTATTTTTTAGAATGATTTAAATGAATTTTAAGTCATTTACTAGTTAGCCTTTTTAAAGCCTTTTTGACTTGGGATTTATTAGCAACTTAGGGAGCCTAGGCCCATGTGCAAACCCTAACCCTAATACCCCTACCCCTGGCCGGCCATAGCAGCCCATTCCTCATTGTGTAGAGAAACACATTAGCCTCCAAGAGAAACCCTAGCCTCCACTCTCCAAAAATCCCAACTTTTTCATCCGGAGTCCATTTCTCCCCAAACAAATTCCATTGTGCTCGTAGGAAGGAGAGGATCTTGCTGGAGTATTGCTAGCAAGGAGGAGGAGGCATTTGCTCGGGATAAGTCGGTCGACAAAGCGCTCGAGAAATTCTTTTTATTGAGATTCCGACTCTCAATAGGTAAATCCTGATCTACCTTTGTTCCTCCTAAATTTTCTTCGTTATTGCATCCATATAGGCACCCTTGATCTGTGTATGAAGTTTCGTAGGATTTTGGTTGCGTTTGATAGCGGTATCGGACCCGTATCGGTCTCACATTGCACGTATTCGGCAAAATACCACTTAGAATTGAAAAGTGTTAGTTTTTTATTCTATTTTCACAAAATCCTTCCTTATATTATTTGTAACAAATTTTGTATAGACGGATCGGAAATCGACAAGATTTCGGCATCCGAACGGACACGGACACGCGTGCAAGAGATCCCGCGCACGGTCCCGTGCACGCCCTGTTGTCTGTGCATCATAACTCGACGAACAGTGCTCCGTCTCGCATAAAATTTTACGAGCACGTAGGGGCAACCTCTTCCCACATGTCCGTAAAATTTTACGACGTTTCGTCGAGCGAGCGCGGAGAAATTAGTCGCTGACACGGCATTCTTACGCGAACACGACGCATCGAAGACCCGTACCAGGAGTTGGAACACGTAGCCCTATACCTAAATTACCCAGGGACTCGATTCCTAGTCGTGGCATGGCCCGACGCGCGAGCCACGAGCGGCGACCCGCATGCCCGAGCACGCACGCACGCGAGCGCGCAGGCCTCGCTTTGTTGCACGAGCCGCTGTGTCGCATCGCTACGACTTCGTGTCATATCAATGTGTCCTAGACCAACCCCGTGACCCTGCCTAGCCGTGTGCACTAGCACGAGGCCTCTCGTTGCGCGTTTGACGCACAATCGAGCGAGAACACCCTCTTCGACACGCAAAATCGGTTTTCTGATACGCATTCTCTGGACACGACACGGACACGGTTTCGAATCCAGGAGTACCCGAGCATGTCTCACGTGTCGAGATCAATATTTTTGCCAAGTTTCGTGAGTTGGTTTGGAGTATTTTGCGTTTTGGATCGATTTGTGAAAATGGGTTTTTTGGGTTCAATATTTTGAATAGAAATGTGATATTTTGATTCTTCGACCTTTAATCGATATTTTCTGACTTGTTAACTTATATATGATATTTTGGACTTGCGGGAAGTAATCCGCGAAATTATTACCTATTTGTTTGCCTTTTTCAAGTATAATTGGGTTTTCTTTCAATATAAATTCGAATAGTTCTATAATATTTTGAATTTCTGAATTTTAAGTATTAAATTCTGAGTTTATGATTCATAGACGACATTCTGAGTTTGTGGGAATTGATCCTTGGTTTTATATCCTATTTAATTACCATTTACATATATAAATTGGATTTTTCCTTTATGTATATATATTTTTTTTTCCTTTATGTATATATATATATATATATATATATATATATATATATATATATATATATATATATATATATATATATATATATAGTTTCCTTTAAATGGATATATGTGTATATGTGTTTATATATGTGATATATCCCATAATTAATACTTAGTTTTTAATGTCAGATTTGATTCATTACACAGCAGTCCTTTATCGCATTTTTTCCTTCAAGTAAATATATATATATATATATATATATATATATATATATATAAATATATATATATATATATATATATATATATATATATATATATATATATATATATATATATATATTATATGTGTATATGTGTTTATATATGTGATATATCCCATAATTAATACTGGAGAGCGGGGGCAGACATAGCCAGCTACGTATATGAAATGGAATCCATCTCGCTATACGGTCACGGCTGTCTAGATACAAGAGGGTTTATCTACAAGCCAACAGTCTCTTAAGGTCATGAACAAGCCTAGTGTCTCAATCACAAGCAAGTAAGTAAAAGTCACAAGATGTATGATCATTAAATATACAATAGTAAGGAGTCCCAAACATTACATATTCAGTTGATCATGAAGCTAGTCGTTACAAAATGTCAGGACTAGCAAGAGTTTAGTCATACATGATCAACCCTAAGATCTGTCAATCATTTTACAGCCCGTAGGCAGACAGTAAGTAAGTGCAATCGAGCTAAACAGGTGCTCGTCCTAAACACCTCAAAAGAATATTTTTACAATAGAGTGGGAGAGCCAAAAATAACCCACTCGTTGCCAGGGTTCCGTCTAGTGGCCACCATCTGGCTGGAAGGTCGGTAGATCCTCTGAAGCTGCTCCGAAATCTGGCCACACAAAACCAGCTGGGTCAGACCCCAGAAAGAGCAAGTGCCACAAAGGAGGCTTCACTTAAGAACCAAAACCAGCAATCAGCACAAGATATAAATAAAGTAAGAACTGGAAATAAAGAAAATACATCAGGGTGATATACGACGAGATAACCATGGAACCATTCAGATAACCAGGTTACAACCCGTAAACCAAACAAGGACCGGGGTTGTAACCCTTCGTCTGAACAGAACTTGGAATTCTCACCATTTATCAGTAAAATAATTACAAGCATCCTGGTCATTCAATAATCTGGAACAGGATCAGGGCAAGACTAGACCGGTTAGACTCCATCCAATCATTTCACGGCCAAGCAAGAATTACGGCTTGATACTTTAACTAACTAGGGTTATCACAAGCCTAATTACTAACAAGATGCAGCGAGATTATTTCACAGCCACAAGCCCTGCATACCATCCAGGTTCCCCGGGTTAAAGATTAGAGTTGAATTCAGGTGGGTACATCGTCCAGGAAACGAATGTACCCTTAGGTAGCTTGAAGGGTGCAACACATGACAGTGTGCTGGAAATGTGCCATACTCGACGGCAGGCGACAGATCCCAAGGCGTGCCCAGGTAACGGGATTGCCTGTAGCTGGGAAATCTCTTCATGACTAATGTATTAATCTAGTTATTAGCCCTTAGTTTATTTCAATAGGTACTCCTGACCGTGGTACTCAGGAGTCCCCTCCTAGACATGATGCAAGACAAGACTGGATTATTTATACAAGCACAATCGCCCACGGTGTCCAGGATTACTATACAGGTCATGTCATGTCAGGTAGCCGTCGCAACAGCTTATCAAGGTATAACATGTCAGGTTATCAGGTCAAGTGTACTTGTCAGGAGTGCGCCACGACGGGCCACTATCAAGTCATGTCAAGTTACTCATGTCAGGAGTGCACTACTACGGGTCACTATCGTGTCAGGCTCAGTTATCAATTCCAAACATATCAAGTAAATTCGCAATTATCAAGTTCAGGACAAAAGGCGTAAGGATATAAAATGGGCGTAAAATATCTAATAAAGTATCAATATACAGGGCTATAGAAGAGCCAAGCTTAAGGGAAATAAAACCAAATCTGACACGCTGACATAAGGCCAAGTCAGCCAAAGGCCATACGCTCAGGCCAGCGTACGCTCGAGTCATGCGTACGCTCGAGCTAGCGTACGAAAGGGTCCATACACTTCCAATGGGAAGCGTACGCAAGGGTCAGCGTACACAAGGGCACGCTCAAGCTACAGGTCAGCGTACGCTCAAGCTAGCGTACGCTCAAGACTGCGTACGCTTGAGCTAGCGTACGAAAGGGTCTAGGGCACGCTCACACTAGCGTACGCAAAAGATACGCAAAAGGGTCTAGCGTACGCTCGCTAAAGAGCAGCGTACAGCTCAGTGGCGTAAGCTAAAAAAGCTAGCTCACTGTTCACTGTCTTCTCCAAATGGCAAGAACAGCAAGAACTCTAAAGTTGAATCTAAGCTTCAATAGTCCATATCTTGGTCAAAACAAGTCCGAATCCAACTTTCCAAAGGTCAAAATTGGGTAGAATAAAATTCTCTACAACATGGAACCATCAAAACTTGAAAACAAGAAAGTTTGATAGATCAAAACCACCAAAATCCGAAAATAGCAAGACTCTAGATCTACAAGAAATTAAGCCTCAAAATAGAAAATGACAAGTTCTAATGTGGTTTAGAATCATGAGGAGAAGTTAATGAAACCATCAAAAGGGGTTCTCTTGTGGAAGCAAGTTGCACTTACCTATGGTGTTCTTGGTTGGTGGAGAAGAGTAATGGTGGGTGAAGGAGAAGTAAATAAGAATTATGGAAGAGAGAGAAGGTTGGTGGGGATAATAAAGAGGGGAGTTGTGGTGGAAATGAAGGAGAAGCATAGGCTAAGGTGTTCCACCCTTGGCCCATGATGAACCAAGCATTGGGCCGGCCAAACCAAGCCAACCCAAATCGAGAGTTAAACCAAGCCAAGAGCTAAACAAGGAATCAGGCAATACAGAAAAAATACGTATACGTATCCCAAAATACGTAATACGAACACAGGCATTACAACTCTATCCACCTTAAAAGAATTCCGTCCTCGAAATTTAATCAAGAGGCTAGAGGAGCAATGACAAGCTATATTAATCACATGCAAGCTATAACTAGGCAAACAATCACTCATTCAAGCAAGGAATCGAAGGCATGGGGCATAAGAAAGATATTATACCTCACGAGTCAAACAAGTCGGGATATCGCGATCGGATATCATCCTCACGCTCCCATGTTGACTCCTCCAAAGAGTGATGACCCCAAGCAACTCGGACTAACTTGATAGTCTTGTTCTTGAGGATCTTCTCTCTCCGGTCCAATATAGACACGGGCCTCTCCTCATACGAAAGGTTGGTACCAACAACCAATTCCGAATGATCCAGTATGTGGCTCGGGTCCAGGATATACCGTCGTAATTGGGATACATGGAACACGTCATGCACCTCGCTTAGCGACGGTGGAAGAGCGAGACGATAGGATACATCTCCTACTCGCTCCAGAAAGTCAAACGGTCCTATATACCTAGGACTAAGTTTGCCCCGTAAGCCGAAACGAATGACGCCACGGTTAGACAAAATCCTCAGGAATACATGATCGTCGACCGAAAACCCGAGAGGGCGCCGATGAGAATCGACCCAATGACGCTGGCGATCTTGGGCAACTCGAAGATGATCCCTGACTTTTCTGGTCACTTCAACTGTCTGGGCAATCATTTCTGGACCGAGCATCTGTCTCTCTCCAACATCATCCTAGGCTAGCGGGGATCTGTACTTCCTGCCATACAGCGTCTCGAACGGTGCCATTTGGATACTGGCCAGGAAACTGTTATTGTATGAGAACTCCACCAGGTGCAAGTGATCTTCCCATGAACCACCGAAGTCAAGTGTGTATGATCTCAACATATCTTCAAGAGTCTGGATCGTGCGCTCCGACTGGCCATCTGTCTGCGGGTGATATGCTGAACTGAACTGGAGATGAGTTACCAAACTCTCTTGTAAGCTACGCCAAAAGTATGACATAAATCTTGAATCTCGGTCCGAGGTGATACTGACTGGCACACCGTACAATTTGACAATCTGCCTGAGGTATATCTCTGCTAACTGAGCCGTCGACTGACCAACTCTGAATGGAAGAAAGTGAGCCACTTTCGTGAGCCTGTCAACTGTAACCCAGATAGCATCTCTACCAGCTGGGGACCTAGGTAGTCCAGTCACAAAATCCGTGGTCATATGCTCCCACTTCCATTCTGGAATCGGTAAGGGCTGAAGAAGTCCAGCCGGTCTCTGATGTTCGGGTTTAACTTGTTGGCAAACCAAACACCGAGAGACAAACCGAGCTATCTCCCGCTTCATGCTATTCCACCAGAAATGCTGCCGGATATCACGGTACATCTTCGTACCGCCGGGATGGATAGAATACTACGAACTGTGCGCTTCTGACATGATCTCCTGCCGGATATCTCCGCTGGGTACACAAAGAAGCTTACCATGTCGAAGTGTACCATCCTCATGAATACATAACTCTGGTCTTCGTCCTGCCTCACACTCGGCTCTGAGTCGCTGAAGCTTAGAATCTGCCGACTGCGCCATCCGGATCCTCTCGACTATAGTGGACTGAACTTGCATGCTGGCCATCAATGCCACACTGGAAGGGAGAACAACTTCTATACCCATATTCTGAAGATCGGCTAACAATTCTGGCTGCGCTGTTAGGAAATAAGCTCCGGCTCTCCTGCTCAATGCATCCGCAACAACATTGGCCTTCCCAGGATGATACTGCAGGTTGACATCATAATCTACAAGAAGCTCCAGCCACCTTCTCTGACGCATGTTTAGATCCTTCTGGGTGAAAACATACTTCAGGCTCTTGTGGTCGGTGAAAATCTCCACCCTGTCTCCATACAAGTAGTGCCTCCACAACTTAAGTGCAAACACTACTGCTGCCAGCTCCAAGTCATGGGTTGGGTAATTCCTCTCATGATCACAAAGTTGTCATGATGCATAAGCTATCACCTTCCCATGTTGCATCAGAACACATCCTAGACCTCTGCCCGAAGCATCACAATATACTGAGAATCCTCCAGTTCCATCTGGAAGCGTGAGAATAGGAGCTGTTATCAGGCCTCGCTTCAACTGCTCAAAAGAACTCTGACACTCTGATGTCCAAGCAAACTGCGCATCCTTGCGGGTCAACTGTGTCAATGGCGCTGAAATTCGAGCAAAATCCGAAACAAACCGCCGGTAGTAGCCGGCCAATCCAAAAAAACTACGAACCTCTGCAACTGTGCTGGGCACTGGCCATGACTCAATAGCCACAATCTTCTGGGGATCCACTTCTACTCCTCCTCGAGTGATGATATGATCCAAGTACGAAATACGATCGAGCCAGATCTCGTATTTACTGAACTTGGCATATAACTGGTGCTCTCTAAGGATCTGAAGAACTATACGGAGATGCTGCTCATGCTCCGCCTCACTCTTGCTGTAGACCAGGATGTCGTCTAGGAATACGATCACAAACTGATCCAAGTAAGGCATGAAGATGCGATTCATGAGGTCCATGAATACTGTCGACGCATTGGTTGCTCCAAAAGGCATAACAAGGAACTCCCAATGCCCATATCTCGATCTAAAAGCTGTCTTCGGGATGTCCTGCTCTCTGACTCTGATCTGATGATAACCTGAGCGCAAATCAATCTTCGAGAATACTGATGCCCCTTTGAGTTGATCAAACAAGTCATCTATCCTTGGAAGAGGGTATCTGTTCTTGATTGTTACTGAGTTCAAGGTACGATAACCAACACATAACCTGGACGTACCATCCTTCTTTTTCACAAGAAGCATCGGGGCTCTCCAAGGCGATCCACTAGCACGAATGAATCCCTTGGCTCGAAGTTCTTCAATCATCTTGTATAATATCTCCAACTCTGATGGCGCCATCCTGTAGACTCTCTCTGACACTGGGGCTGTCCCAGGAATCAAGTCTATAGTGAACTCGATCTCCCGCTCCGGAGGCATACTTGGAAGTTCTTCTGGGAAAACTTCGGGAAACTCCTCGACTATCCTGGGTAACTGAACTGCTGCTACTGCCATCCGCAATACTGGAGGAGATGACTCAACTTCGCCTCGGAAGAAAGAAAACTCTGGCTCGTCTGGAATGCTAAAAACAACCCTGCCAATATGGCAGTCTATCCTAGCATACTGGTTCCTCAACCAATCCATCCCTAGGACCACATCATAATCGGCCATCGGGAACTCTATCAATCTAGCAGGGAATTCTCTACCGCTAACTACGATCCGACACGAGGAAAACACTCTATCTACTCCCACAAGTCCATTACCAGTAAGTATATTGAGCCTTACTGATAATGACTCGGGCTCCAATCCTACCCGTGTTGCAAATCGTGCAGACATAAAAGAATGCGATGCACCAGAATCAAATAAAGCTGAAGCTGGAAAGGAGTTGACAAGAATAGTACCTGCCACTACCTCTCCTGGTGCCAATCCTTCCTCCACGGTCATTACCATAGCCTGACCGTGCCCTCGGGGAGCTGGTCCCCTCTGTTGAAATCCTCGCTGTCTGCTCTGACTCTGGGCTTGGGCTTGAACATACTGCTAGGGGTTTTGCTACTAGAATACTTGGGCCTGAGGCGGCAAGGGCCTCGGCAATGGGTACTGCTGCTGTTGCTGGACCGGAGCTGGTCCTCTCACCGAAGAACTAGAAAGGTTGGACGATGATGAACCACCCCTATTCGGGCAGGATCCAACCCTATGGTCTGGTGCTCCACAAGCCAGACACAATCCCTGTGCCCTGCGACATTCTGCCACCACATGGCCTGGCTTTCCACAATGAGAACAACCCACTGCGGAAGACTGCTTTTGCTTCTGCTGCTGCTGAGGGTACGTCGGAGTTGAATGCTGAACCGACGTCACTGAGGCCGCTCGCCTCGGAGCTCCAATAGTCAAGGCCCTGGCTGCCGGGGCCGGTGCTAAAGACTGATTCATCTGGCCGTGAGATCTCTTCCGACCTCCGGTCCTATCCACAATCCTCTGGGAGGTATACTCATGCCTCCGGGCTGCTCTCAAGACTGCATCAAAAGTCTGATGCTCAAATTGTTCTACTGCCAACAAGATCTCCAGATAAAGTCTCTGCTGGAACTGCTGGGCTCTATTATACTCGGTTGCCACCAGGGTGGGAGCAAACCGACTGAGTCTAGAAAACTCGGTCGCATATCCGTCGATCGTCCTGCCTCCTTGCTTCAGATTGGTAAACCTCGTCTGCAGATCATACCGAGCCACGACATCGAAATACTTGGTCTGGAATCTCTCCCTGAACACTGCCCAAGCAATAGGTGCTGCTAATCCAACGGCCTGCACTGCCCACCAGCTGCGGGCAAGATCTAACAACTGCAGGCGCACCATGGCTACCTTCTCACTCTCTGGAGTCTTGGCTGCTTCTAGAACCACCTCTGTGTCCTGAAGCTATACATCTGCTGCGATAGCATCTTCACTACCGTCAAAGAATAGAGGGTTCAAGCGCTTGAAGCTGTTGGCCGCGCTGTTCCCTGGATGACCGCCTCTGGCCAAAGCATCCGCCACTGCCTGTTGCAATGTATCTTCACGACGATCTTGAGAAGCTATCAAGGTCCTGACAAGACCTACCAAAGTGCCATCATCAGGCTCGACAGGCTGAACTGGCTGGACTGGTGGTTCTTCGTCAGAAGGCACGACTCTGGAGGCTACTCCGGAATGCTAGGCTTGATCTCCAGGTTGCTACTGGTCCGCGGGAGGTGCTCTGCCTTGCTGGTTGGTAGGGCCACGAACAATGCCGCTGAAGAAGACGACATGGGGAACAATAAGGAAGGACCAGGACAGAGCAACGATACAAGCATGTGATCAGGACAAGAATCCAGGGATTCAGAAAATACGAGTAGAGATCAAGGACGAATACTGATTGAGACATCTATTCGGTAAACCCTCACATATCTTGATTTACAAGACCTGCATGGGCCACCACTTAAACCATGTCACGCCCCAGAACCAGAATACTGGAGAGCGGGGGCAGACATATCCAGCTACGTATATGAAATGGAATCCATCTCGCTATACCGTCACGGCTGTCTAGATACATAAGGGTTTATCTACAAGCCAACAGTCTCTTAAGGTCATGAACAAGCCTAGTGTCTCAATCACAAGCAAGTAAGTAAAAGTCACAAGATGTATGATCATTAAATATACAATAGTAAGGCGTCCCAAACATTACATATTCAGTTGATCATGAAGCTAGTCGTTACAAAATGTCAGGACTAGCAAGAGTTTAGTCATACATGATCAACCCTAGGATCTGTCAATCATGTTACAGCCCGTAGGCAGACAGTAAGTAAGTACAATCGAGCTAAACAGGTGCTCGTTGGCTAAACGCCTCAAAAGAATATTTTTACAATAGAGTGGAAGAGCCAAAAATAACCCATTCGTTGCCAGGGTTCCGTCTAGTGGCCACCATCTGGCTGGAAGGTCGGTAGATCCTCTGGAGCTGCTCCAAAATCTGGCCACACAAAACCAGCTGGGTCAGACCCCAGAAAGAGCAAGTGCCACAAAGGAGGCTTCACTTAAGAACCAAAACCAGCAATTAGCACAAGATATAAATAAACTAAGAACTGGAAATAAAGAAAATACATCAGGGTGATATACGACGAGATAACCATGGAACCATTCAGATAACCAGGTTACAACCCGTAAACCAAACAAGGACCGGGGTTGTAACCCTTCGTCTGAACAGAACTTGGAATTCTCACCATTTATCAGTAAAATAATTACAAGCATCCTGTTCATTCAATAATCTGGAACAAGATCAGGGCAAGACTAGACCGGTTAGACTCCATCCAATTATTTCATGGCCAAGCAAGAATTACGGCTTGATACTTTAACTAACTAGGGTTATCACAAGCCTAATTACTAACAAGATGCAGCGAGATTATTCCACAGCCACAAGCCCTGCAGACCATCCAGGTTCCCCGGGTTAAAGATTAGAGTTGAATTCAGGTGGGTACATCATCCAGGAAACGAATGTACCCTTAGGTAGCTTGAAGGATGCAACACATGACAGTGTGCTGGAAATGTGCCATACTCGACGGCAGGCTACAGATCCCAAGGCGTGCCCAGGTAACGGGATTGCCTGTAGCTGGGAAATCTCTTCATGACTAATGTATTAATCTAGTTATTAGCCCTTAGTTTATTTCAATAGGTACTCCTGACTGTGGTACTCAGGAGTCCCCTCCTAGACATGATGCAAGACAAGACTGGATTATTTATATAAGCACAATCGCCCACGGTGTCCAGGATTACTATACAGGTCATGTCATGTCAGGTAGCCGTCACAACAGCTTATCAAGGTATAACATGTCAGGTTATCAGGTCAAGTGTACTTGTCATGAGTGCGCCACGACGGGCCACTATCAAGTCATGTCAGGTTACTCATGTCAGGAGTGCACCACTACGGGTCACTATCGTGTCAGGCTCAGTTATCAATTCCAAACATATCAAGTAAATTCGCAATTATCAAGTTCAGGACAAAAGGCGTAAGGATATAAAATGGGCGTAAAATATTTAATAAAGTATCAATATACAGGGCTATAGAAGAGCCAAGCTTAAGGGAAATAAAACCAAATCTGACACACTGACATAAGGCCAAGTCAGCCAAAGGCCATACGCTCAGGCCAGCGTACGCTCGAGTCATGCGTACGCTCGAGCTAGCGTACGAAAGGGTCCATACACTTCCAATGTGAAGCGTACGCAAGGGTCAGCGTACACAAGGGCACGCTCAAGCTACAGGTCAGCATACGCTCAAGCTAGCGTACGCTCAAGACTGCGTACGCTTGAGCTAGCGTACGAAAGGGTCTAGGGCACGCTCACGCTAGCGTATGCAAAAGACACGCTACCAACAGGCAGCGTATCAAGCCTAGCGTACACTCGCAAAAGAGCAGCGTACCAAGGCTAGCATACGCTCGCTAAAGAGCAGTGTACCAAGGCTAGCGTACGCTCGCTAAAGAGCAGCGTACCAAGGCTAGCGTACGCTCGCTAAAGAGCAGCGTACCAAGGCTAGCGTACGCTTGCTAAAGAATATCGTACCAAGGCTAGCGTACGCTCGCTAAAGAGCATCGTACCAAAGCTAGCGTACGCTCGCTAAAGAGCAGCGTACAGCTCAGCGGCGTAAGCTAAAAAAGCTAGCTCACTGTTCACTGTCTTCTCCAAATGGCAAGAACCGCAAGAACTCTAAAGTTGAATCTAAGCTTCAACAGTCCATATCTTGGTCAAAACAAGTCCGAATCCAACTTTCTAAAGGTCAAAATTGGATAGAATGAAATTCTCTACAACATGGAACCATCAAAACTTGAAAACAAGGAAGTTTGATAGATCAAAACCACCAAAATCCAAAAATAGCAAGACTCTAGATCTACAAGAAATTAAGCCTCAAAATGGAAAATGACAAGTTCTAATGTGGTTTAGAATCATGAGGAGAAGTTAATGAAACCATCAAAAGGGGTTCTCTTGTGGAAGCAAGTTGCACTTGCCTATGGTGTTCTTGGTTGGTGGAGAAGAGTAATGGTGGGGGAAGGAGAAGTAAATGAGAATTATGGAAGAGAGAGAAGGTTGGTGGGGATAATAAAGAGGGGGGTTGTGGTGGAAATGAAGGAGAAGCATAGGCTAAGGTGTTCCACCCTTGGCCCATGATGAACCAAGCATTGGGTCGGCCGAACCAAGCTAACCCAAACCGAGAGTTAAACCAAGCCAAGAGCTAAACAAGGAATCAGGTAATACAAAAAAAATACGTATACGTATCCCAAAATACGTAATACGAACACATGCATTACAAGTTTATATATAGGTAATATAATGTTTGCTTGTGATATGACCATAGGGAGTGTTGGAACATATTAGGATCATCATAAAGAGCCTAGTTTGGTTGAATTGGCCGACAAGTTGACCAAGTTGACAAAAGTCAACTTTGGGTCAAACTTGATCCAAATCGACTCAAACGAACTCCGAATGACTTGAAAAGTTGAGTATGACCTAAAAATTAGTAAACCGACTATTTGATTTAGAGTTGACCAAGTTTGACTAGAGTTGGCCAGGTTTGACCAAAGTTGACCAAGGGTTGACTTTGACCTAGAAGGGCCTAGAATCATATAGAATTGCATTGTTGGCATTTCTTATGATATGCTAGACTAATTGTGACTTGTGGTTACTTTAAATAGGTTTACATCACTCCAGTTCAGTTACACATCCTCATCAGTAGCTCGGATTGTCAGGCGAGTACATTCTCTGACCGTTTCATTCTTGCTTGGACATATTTACTTGTTATACACTAGTTTACTTGTTGCTGTCACGATATATCACAGATTACTACTATATGGATCTCTTCATACGATGTTATCCCCTCGGATACATCGAGTATATTGTGCTCATGTACTTTATCATATGCATCATCTACTTATTGTATTCGTACTTATTCATGTATACTCATGTGATATTCATGTATACTCATGATCATGTGAGCCTTCATGTATAACCCAGTATACATGTGGACTAGCTATCCATGTGAGGCACTACCTTCATGTGCAATAACGTAACCTGGACAGATCCTTGTGTACTGATTGGTACATGGGGAGTATTTATTTGGTTATGTGATCTACACCATTTCATGTATAACTCAAAACTAGATTTAAGTCATGTATAACCTAAGCCTGTTTACATAGCCAAATATATGCTCTGAATCACATAGTTAGCTCAGTTTTCTTATCTATATCATGTATATCTATTTCCACTATATCATGTTCTTCTTTTTATAGTCTCTATACTATTTTTTTATCAGCAGTTCATGTATATTATTCTATAGCTTGTTTCATATTTTCTTTCATGATATGAACTGTGTGAGAGATATTTATTCGTTCGTGTCCTCACTGGACCCGTTGAAAATATTACAAATGATGAGGATTGCTGTGACACTTACTATGGAGCAGGCCTAGTTGACACAGGTGACCTGGACCCTCAACAGGATCCCGTAGTCGTTGAGGACTTGCCATGAGCTAGATTAGACTTATATCTTTATCTAGTTGTTGAGACTTTGTGATTATATTGAGATTTATTTTGGTGTGGTTTATACCGGGATTATTATTTATTTTGTGACTCTCTGTTGAGATTGTCTTTCTTCTATTCCATATTAGTTATCGTGATTGAGTTGTACCATATATATATCATTCTCCAATTGTAGCATATTCTAGATTGTGTTAATTATTCGACCTAGGACATCGTTCTACTGCCGACACTGTGGCGTAGGCATGACGTACCCACGTCTCGTTCCCTTACACCGGGTGCGGGTCGTGACAGGGGAAGAGGCACGGGAGGGTGCGAGTGGTTGGAGGTAAGGGGCTGGAGAGGAGAGGGGCAGGGGGGATGCGGGTGGTGGTGAGTGGGGGGTGGATGGGAAGGAGGGGCAGGAGGGTGAGGGCGGTTGTGGGTGAGGAGGGGGGCTGGGGGTGGTTGGGGGTGAGGGGCTGTGGGGTGAGGGGCTGTGGGGGGAGGGGCAGCAGCCGGTGGGCGGTCGGGTGGTGAATGGAGGATGGTTGTGGGGGAGTGGCAGGGGGGTGAGGGCGGCTGGGGGTGAGGAGGGGGGCTGGGAGGGGGAGGGGGAGGGTTAGGGTTAGGGTTCGGAAAGATAAACCAAATTTATGTATAACATAAAACCAAATTTATTTTTAAAAATTAGCATTTTTCATGGTAAGATAATTTTTTATGTTAGAAATGTTGATACCATTTTATCTAATAATGAAAACAGCCAACCAAACTGAATGATCATAAATATTTACTTTTACTATAAGAAATCACTCATTTGACAAACTTATTATGATTATCTATATTATTATTATAGGAGTTATATAAGTAAATATTTCTTAAAGAAAATCATAAAAGGACCTTGTTTCTATATGTAGATGTATACATATATTGTTTATAATACTTGGTTGTTTGTGGGCTCTGGTAGATTTCGTAGCACCGTAGCAGCATTAGTCTTACCTAGGCCTGGACCAAACCCGGAGAATCACAGTATCATCGGCATTGGACAAACCCAGGCAAGTATACCTTGCCGATTGTCTTACATATTTACAAGCATGTATTCTTTATCAGTCATTTACTTTCGATATACTGTAACATCCTTTACCTATTTATTATCAGTACTCTTTCATGATTATCCTTGCTAACACGTTGACATGATACACGATTTTGTATTACATGGCATATAGCGACCGGATTATGTTCTCTAGATGTTTACTTGATGATGGACTTTCATGTGTATATGTTTGACTGGACTTCTAGATTTATCATTTATTAGAGTCAGACTGGATGTGTCGTAGATGTGACACGAACAATAGTATAGGGTTAGAAGGGAAGTCACTTGGCGTATATATGAGCTACTTTCCCTTATAGTTATCGCTGCATCATTACCAGAGCTGCGAAGATTTCATAGTTACCACAGTTTTCCTTATCGGGACTGCGAATACATCATAGGTACTGGAATTTCCTTACCAGAGTTTCGGAGTACACCGTGATAGCTAAATGATGTCTTCAAGTGCATCTCACACAGAATAGATAGTCTGTCTAGTAATAGTGTCACTTGATTACATGTTTAGTTTCTTGGATCACTTGTTTTAAGATTAGGGGTCTACTGCTCGGTGTGGGGCCCCGAGGGGGCTCGTAGTATAATGTATTTATGTAGTATGTTGTATATTCATTTCATTTTTGAAGTTTATTCATATTTGTATATATCTAGAAATGGCCATATCCATGTATCTGCGAGACCGTTCGTGGATGTACAACTGCATTCGAGATGACAGGTACTGTGTGCGAGATAAAAACATCGTCGGAGTAGAACAATTCCTCCAATTCGCGAAGGCGTTTCCTCAATCCATGAACGGCATGGACATTAAGTGTCCGTGTGCAAAATATCGGAACATGAAGTTTCAAACAAAATCGGATGTCACGTATCACTTATACACAAAGGATTTTCTTCCGAATTACTACTAGTGGACCGCACACAGAGAGCTTGTACCTTTAGAATTCCAAGCGGAGCCTTATGTGGAGCCTTATATGAATGTCCACAACAGAACTGGTATCGAAAATGAGTATGTGAATATGGTCTTGGACGCTTTGTGGCCTGTTTTGATCCATACAATTGTGACGAAGCTGAGGAGGCACCGAATGCCGATGCCACGAAGTTCATGGAGTTGCTGGAGAATGCAAGGACTCCTTTGTACACTAGTTGTGAGGACCATTCACCCTTAGTGGTGATCACTCGGTTCTTGAGTATAAAGTTTGACTTTAACATGTCGCAAGAATGCTACAATAGAGTGTTCGAGTTGATTACAGATATCTTTCCCGAGGGTGTCAAGTTACCGAAAGACTTCTACCGCTCTAAGAGGATGGTGAGATCCATCTGAATGGGATAAGAGAAGATCGATTGCTGTCAGAACAGATGCACGCTTTACTACAAAGATGACAAGGATGCAGAAGTGTACGAATTCTATGGTGCTAATCACTACAAGCCAACTGCTGCAGTCAAGTCTAGAAGATCGACTACTTCAATGTACTACTTGTCGTTGATGCTGCGGTTGCAGAGGTTGTTCATGGTGAAAGAGACTGCCAAAAATATGAGTTAGCACAAATGACAACAGACCGAAGGTGTGTTGGATCACCCATCTAATGGAGAAGCATGGAAGCACTTCGATCGAGCATATACTAATTTCGCTTCTGATGCTCGTAATGTAAGGTTTGGGCTCTGCTATGATGGTTTCACCCCATTTAGACTTTTAGGCTACCAATATTTATGCTAGCCGCTAATCCTTACTTTGTACAGCCTACCGTCTTGGATGTGCATGAAGATACCTTACATGTTCTTAACTATTATCATCCCCGGTCCAAACAACCTGAAAAGGAACATCGACGTGTACTTACAATCGTTGATAGATGAGCTGAACTAGCTATAGGAAACTGGGGCGTACACGTGTGATGCTTCAAAAAAATAGAATTTTCAGATGTGGACAATACTAATATGGATAATCAACGACTTTTTGGCTTATAGAATGTTATCTGGATGGAGCGCTCATGGCCGACTTTTATGTCCGTATTGCATGGACCACACTAAAGCTTTTCGTTTGAGACACGGAGGAAAGCCAAGCTTCATTGATTGTCACCGACAGTTCTTACAGAAAGACCATCCGTACCATAGGAACAGAACTGCTTTTCGTGTCGGTGCTATAGAGAAGGATGATCCACCGCCAATATGGTCCGGAGAGGACACTTGGGAGCAAGTAAAAGAAATCTCAAGTACTATTGAAGATCCTACAACGAGCAGCCGTTGCGAAGGATTTGGTGAAGATCATAACTGGACCAAAAGGAGTATATTCTGGGATCTACCATATTGAAGCACAAATCTGATTAGACATAACCTTGACATTATGCATATCAAGAAGAACATGTTTGATAACATAATTAATACTATAATGGACGTCAAGAGAAAGACAAAATACAATCAGAAGGCCAGGTTGGACTTAGCCGAAATATGCAGACATCCATATTGCACATGATAGACAACGGGAAGGGAAAGAATTTACGGCCTAAGGAAATCTACTCGCTGGACAAGGAGGACAAAATGAGACTTTGTAGATGGATCCAGGACTTAAAATTTCTGGACGGATACGTCTCCAATCTAAGAAGTATATTCTGGGGGATTAGAACTTTCGTCATCGCTGTATTGATAAAAAACCTACTTAACAAACTGACATTTAGTATTGTATTGATTCATGCAAACATACAATTAGTTTCTCTTTCTATGTTCTCCTTAGGATGAGTTCATGGCATATTCGAAGACTGTAAAGCATGGCAAGCATGTTATTCAATTCACATAAGTAAACAGGCAAGCAATCTCGTGTTTGATTCGTGGTACGGCATAGCAATGTCGACGCACTCGCCCTTGCACCGACGCAAGGTGAATATGCCTATCCATTTTCTCTGTCATGTTATAAGTGCCCTCTATTCAGGATCCATCCATGCATGATATACGTATACCTTGCACATCCAAACCCATCGCCCTTAACTATATGAAGGTCACTAGCTTTTCGGGCTAGAATGGACTTATATTTATCGAATCGAAACATAAGACGATGTTAACTCCGTGCGGTTGCTAACCAACATCAGAGGCCATCGAAATAATCGCAGTAAGTGGCTTAACACATTCACCATAAGGTCGCTACCCGCCTAGTCGAAGTGGCGCCAACAATACCGAAAATGAATCCCTCCTAGGCCGAACGGTCCTAGCGCCCTGGTACGCCGCGTTCGACTAGACGGGTAGCGACCTTATGGTGATTGTGTTAAGCCACTTGCTGCGATTATTTCGATGGACTCTGATGTTGGTTAGCAGCCGCACGGAGTTAACAGCGTCTTATGTTTCGATTCAATAAATATAAGTCCATTCTAGCCCGGAAAGCTAGTGACCTTTATATAGTTAAGGGCGATGGGTTTGGAAGTGCAAGGTATACGTATATCCTGCATGGATGGATCCTGAATAGAGGGCACTTATAACATGACAGGGAAAACGGATAGGCGTATTCACCTTGCATCGATGCAAGGGCGAATGCGTCGACATTGCTATGCCACGCCACGAATCAAACACGAGATTGCTTGCCTGTTTACTTATGCGAATTGAATAACATGCTTGCCATGCTTTACAGTCTTCAAATATGCCATGAACTCATCCTAAGGAGAACATAGAAAAAGAACTAAATTGTATGTTTGTATGAATCAATACAATACTAAATGTTGGTTTGTTAAGTGGGTTTTTGATTAGTACAGCGAGGACGAAAGTACTAATCCCCCACTAGTTTGCTAGCAGGTTCAGAGATTGATCTCCTCATGGCGGAGCTTCGTTTGAACGCATTGAGGCTTGGAATACCGAAGCGTATTGAAGCGTGCGATCGTATTGATGCTCGGACTCGCGATAGGATTGATGCGGCCGAGATATAGAAGGCATGATGTATGGAATAGTGAAATCTTTTGTGGGCAAGAGAGAACCTGAGTGTTGTAGCCAATCTGGCAAATTTCGTTGGGCTATTGAAAGCCTTTGTAATCTGATTTCGAATATGAATTAAGAGAAACGTTTCGTATACTCTATTTTTCTTTCGTTGTTATTATTCAACTCAAAGATAACCATTTGAGAACTTGTCATCTTGCCTTGCACGAGCGTAACTCCAGGCTCGTGCGGCATTACGCCCCATGCGAGGATGAAGATTCGGGTGATTCCGGGTCTGGACGTAACACTTGAGGAGATTTCGAACTTCTGTTCCATGTATTTCTAGCCTCATATTGCTACAAACAGAACAAGAGCTCCCAGAAATGACGACGGCCATGAAGATGGTAATGTAGCAAAGCTAAAAGTAGTTACTGTCGACGAAAAACCATATGGTAAAATAAAAAAAGATATCTGAATGACGACGAGGTTAGGGCTGCAATGTTACATGTATTGCTCAACTGCGACGAGAAAGAAGTAGACAAGCTAGAGGGGTAAGTAAAATTATTTCGCGTGCTTCGTTGCTTCTCAATATAACTAATATACCTATGCTTTGTTGCTTTTCAGCATGTTTAAGGATAAGATAATTTCCAGCAATCCGTACGCAACCGAGGAGGAAGCAGTACGGCAAATGAGACTTTATTTTCCTTTTTCGTTGAGAGCATATATAAGGATATCTTCACAATTTACTTTTTCTGTACGTATATTCTTGCACAGAATAATTAAGTTAGCATCATTTATTTTGTATTTAGGTTGATCGTCCGGAGGCAATCCTTGAGAATGAGTATATTAAAACTATAGCCAAGGGACCAATTTATCAAGTGAAGACCTGGCCAAGTTACTGCGTAAATGGCTTCAGGTTCAAGTCAATAAATGCTCGAATAAGAGACAAATTCTTGGATCTGGATTCTACAAAGAATATATGTTTGTGTATAAAATATTCAAACTATAAAGACATCGACCAGGCAATGACTTCTTTGGCGTCTTACGGAAGATTGTTGAACTGACATACAATTATGCCATAGAACCTTGTAAGATCGTCTTGATCAGATGCGACTGTTCGATCCGATTCAAGGTCGAGGTTGGAGATTTGACAAACATGGTCTTGTCGACATAAATTATCATCGTCGATATCAAGCTTGTGAGCCGTTTGTTCTAGCAAGTCAGGGTCAACTAGTTACTTTACCAACTATCCAAAACGAGGAGCTGGGAGATCAGATTGGTGGGCAGTCTGTAAGACTAAAGCTTGAAATACCTTCGATGTCGATGAGATAGCTTATCAGGAAGACGAACTACCTCTAATTACAAATATTATCGATGTGGACTCAGCAGAAGTTTCTCATGACATGTTTCATCAATTGGAAGAGGTAGAAGTATCGGAAGAAGAAGAGGAAGTTGATAGAAGTAAAGAGGAAGAGGAAGAGGAAGAGGAATAAGATGAATTTTTGGAAGATGATTGAATATGTTTAATTTTCAGATGTAGTATGGTCTACTTTTGTTGGCCGGTTGACCTAAATTTGTAATACTTTTATGGCCTAGTGGTATGGTTTGTTGATTATGAAACTTAATTTTTGTATATACTTTTGTGATCTAGCTAGTAGTCTGGTTTGGTGATTATTTTTGTATATACTTTTGTGGCCAGGTAGCTTAGTTTCTATTTCATATTTGTATTTGTTTTAATTTTCTCTAATATTTATTTTTTTCAGATATGGCTCGACGTGGATCTTTTGGAACCGGTTCTGGTGGGAGTCGACGAGTAGGACGGTCTCAATCTACTACTCCTCTTACCGGGTCCTCCTCATCCCCCCGTGCTACAGTATACACTAGCGGTCTAGTCGTCGGTAGTGGTCCCGGCTCTAGCAGTTCCAGGCTAGGGCCTTCTACTTCTACGCCGCCAGTACCGTCGAGTATTCCAGAGGCGACCCCACTATTGAAGAGGAGGCCGAAGCCGAGGGCGAGGGCGATGGCAAGGCCCATGGCGAGGGCGAGGCCCACGGCGAAGGCGAGGCCGAGGCCGAGGGGCAGGGGCAAGGGCAGGGGGCGGGACAGGGGCAGGTTGTAGCTCCCATTTGAGACAGATCCTCTATGTCGCCCAGAGGGGATCTGAGGTTGGAGATTTGGGCCTACACTCAGGCCAGGCGGTAAGTAAATTATTGCATTTAATTTTTTTAAATTTATTACAAACTTGTTTAATAAATTTTAATTTCAATTTTACAGGTATTATCCCTCCTCCGTACACCGGTCGCTGGGTACATTCCTGCGGCAGAACTACGGGAGGCCCTGGATCAATTGGAGGGATGTCCTGGCCGATAAGAAGGCCTTATGGTTTGAGCACTTCTTGGTACGTAAAAGTTTATTTCCTTTTAACATTTAATATGTTATGTTATAACTTACGTAATACTATGATTTTTTCAGCGGACTTACTTCTTTCCTCCCTACCGCGTCGTTGCTGTCGAGTTTATTTTTTCCAGCATCGTCAGCAAGCTCATTAGGGACGCGATCCTCGACCAAAAGGATCACGAGCGCCGGGGAGAGCTTATTCAGGGTTGGATCTCTGCCGCCGATTGGGCAGTGAAGAGGAGATTCGTGGAGGGAACCTACAAGGAGAAGTCCGCGAAGAACAAAAGAGCACGACGGGCGAGGTCGCAGTGGTGTGGTGGGTCACGGTCCATCATGGATTTTTTTACCCATATGGTACATATCTCGCCGTATACCCATAATTAATACTTTATAGTAATATATTTCTTTCAACTTAACTGACAAATTATATAATAATTTTGTAACAGGTTGACTCGGGAGAGGATCCGAATATGGTGACCTTGTTCCTTGCTACGCACACGAAAGGAGAGCGGTTCGTCGACGACAAGGCCTGGGACACCTACGTAAGTTTTACTTAATGTTAGTTCATTACTATTAATTTTTAGTTACGTAGAGAATTCATATAGATGTTATACGTAAGTTTTACTTAATGCTAGTTTATTACTATTAATTTTTAGTTACGTAGAGAATTCATATAGATGTTATTTCTAGGCCGAGTTTTTGAGGGATAGGGAGGCCGGGTCGACACAGTCAGAGGGAGCTGGAGCTAGTAGCTTCTAGCAGCCCTCGGCCGTCGCAGCTCAGTCAGATGACGAGCTGTGGATGAGGGCCGTTGGTGGCATGCATAAGGGTACGTACTATGGTACGGGCTCCTATGGTGCCTTCATTGTGTCACAGGCCTCTAGGACCGCGACTAGTGCGCCCGGTCCCGCACAGATTGAGGAGTCGCTGTCAGCCCAACATAGTATCCATGCGCAGATCATAGCTCTGCGTGACGAGATGCTACAGAGGATGGCGGCATCACAGTCGCAGCCGTATACGGATGATTCTGCGCTCATCTCATATTTTGAGAGGCTTGAGAAGACGACTGAGGCGCTACGACAGATTTCCCGTGCTACGCAGGAGACTACAGCGGTTGGTCGGGCAGATACAGCAGTTTTGCGAGATGGCTACGGAGCAACCATCTGGTATGCCGGGAGCATCGTCTTCATCCGGTGGTACACGGAAGGACATGCTCGTCAGCCTGTCATCGGAGGAGTATCAGAAGATCCTTGTGTTACGATGACAGTCATCTGGTGGTGCTCCTCCTCTAGCTCCGGCTCCAGCTCTAGCTCCAAGCGATCAGTAGTTTTGTTTTTGCATTTTCGGACTTTGTAATCTATATTTTTACTTTGTACGTATTTGAGGATATTGACTTTGTTCTTTATATTTGTACCTTATATCAGCTGTTGAGGATATTATTTGTTCTTTATATGTTTTATCTATTCTGGAATGTATTGTGCGTGCCGGTGTTGAGTGTTCCATCGAAGGGGTCGGCGAACCCGGTGCATTTTTGTATTCTGGATTGTGTATTTTTTTTATTTTTTTTCCAATTTAACGACATTTATATACGTCGCTAAGATTTAGCGACATTTTTAGCGACATTTTTATACGTCGCTACAGTTTAGTGACGTTTACATACGTCGCTAACAACGTCGCTAAATTACTGATGTGACAGACAATCTGATGTCACCACATCGTCGTAAAACGTCGCTAATGTGTCGTTAATCGGCGACCACAAAGAAACGTTGCTAGTAACGTCGTTATTTAGCGATGTTATTATCGTCGCTAATTTACATCGCCATAGCGACGTTTTGCGACATTTTTTTCGATTAGCGACATGCTTTTTTTCTCGTTTCCAAAATGTCGCTAACTTAGCGACGTTTTGGACTGACAAATTTTTGTTGTGGGAATTAAACCAATTCGAACGGAATCAAGTTTGGGAACTTGTCCCCAAGTCCATTGATCATCTGGTCATTGGCACCCGTTGGATATTCCAAAATAAACTGAACGAAAATAGTTTTTTAACTCGTAATAAGGCTCGACTCATAGCTCAAGGATACAATCAAGAAGAAGGTATCCACTACGATGAGACTTATGCCCCAGTTGCGAGATTAGAATCCATTCGCATGTTATGTGCATTTGCTTGTTTTCCTAATTTTAAATTATTTTAAATGGATGTTAAAAGCGCATTTTTGAATTGTTTTATAGAAGAAGAAGTTTATATAGCTCAACTTCCAGGTTTTACTGATTTCAAAAATCCTGATTATGTTTTCAAATTGAAGAAAGTCTTATACGGTTTGAAATAAGCCCCTCGTGTTTGGTACGATCGTCTAAGATCTTTTCTACTTGACAACGGTTTTTCAAAGGAAAAGGTTGATACTATACTGTTTATAAAATCTTTGAATAACAATCTTCTTTTTATTCAAATATATGTAGATAATATTATTTTTGGATCCACTGATGAATCTCTTTGTCAAGAATTTTTTAAAGTGTACACAGAATGAGTTTGAGATGAGCATGATGGGAGAGCTGAAATTTTTTCTTGGACTGCAAATCAAACAAACCAACAATTGGACGTTCATAAATCAAGCAAAGTACACAAAAAATTTATTAAAGAAGTTCGACCTGGAAGCAGTCAAACCACTTAGCACTCCAATAGCGACTTCAACCAAGCTTGGTATTGATGAACAAGGCAAATCCGTCGACATACGTAAGTATCGAGGTATGATCGGTAGCTTACTGTACTTAACTGCTAGTCGACCAAATATTATGTTTAGTGTTTGCTTATGTGCACGTTTATAAGCCAATCCTAAGGAATCACATCTATGTGCAGTTAACCGTATCTTTCGATACCTTAAAGGTACTTCTTTTGTCGGCTTATGGTATCCTAACCGGTTATTCTGTGCATAGAATGGAGATATAGACCTTGTATACATAGACACACATAATCAATTGGCTGACATTTTCACAAAACCTCCAGCGGAAGTTCGTTTCAATTATTTACGTCGAGAATTAGGAATTTTAGACGTCAATAATATTAATTAATTTTATTTTATTAATTAATCTTTGCAATACTCAATAACTGTTTTCGAGACAAGCCTACAAAGAGTTTGTCTGTCACCATAACTACGGTCGAAGCGAAGCGGTACTTAATTGTTCTCCGGTGAACTTCCGTTAGCTGGGACTGTACTCCTACAGCTAATCTGAAACAGATGTTGAGTAACGAAAGTTCACTTATAAAATAATATTAATTATATTATTTGAAGTTTAAAATTACTAAACTTTGAATTAAATATTTGAAATGAGTTGATAAATAGGATGTGGCCCACAAATTTTATTTAAAAACCCAGGAGAATTCGAGGCAAATTCGGCCCGAGTTCGGTCCAAATTCGGCCAGAGTTCAGTTGGTGCTGTAAGTTTTTAAGTCAGAACCCGAGGTCCCCTCCTCTTAATCTCTTCCAAATTACATCATCACAGCAGCAGCAGCAGCAGCCGAAGGTCCCCCCAAACCTTAGCTCTTCTTCACTCATTTTCTTCCAATCTACGTGGAGAAACCAATTCCAAATTTGGATTCGTGCGGAGAATCGCCTCCTCTACAACATTCTTGATTCTCGGAAGGTATAACTCCTTCTTTCCAACACTTTGAAATTTTTAGGGTTATCTAGTTTTGGGAAAGAATGCCTAAGGGATTCAATCCTTCCAAGAGGAAGAAGACTAATGCCAGTGAAGAGGCATCGTCTTCCGATCCGAACAAGGATTCACACTTTTCCTCGGTCCAATCGGGTGACGGCGTGTCGGATAAGTTTTACTTCAAAACACATGACCAAGCTTTGCGATGGTATGCCGACTTTGCCATGCGTATAATATGCACAGGCGCTCCAATCAAATGGATTATATTACTAGACCATCGTCCTTTGTTTGAGGCATTAGGGTTACACCGTCTCGTTACCCAAAAATTCCCTACAGCTACTAATGCCCTTCGATTATTTTATTTTAACTTCGTGTTAGACACATTTACCGCAAGAACTGTAACACCCAGTTTTCCAGATGAGGGTAATTTTGAAATTTTGTAATTATAATTATTATTTATTAATTATTATTTTATATTATAATTTTTGGGGATTTTTAATCATTTTTAAACTATTTAAAATTATGACTTGTGATTTTGACATTTTACTATTGTTTGGTTTGAATTTCGAGGAAATTTGTCACCCCCAGTTTTCAGGAACAGGGATATTTTTATCATTTTTTATTTTTGAAATATTTTTGAAATTTATTTTATTATTTATGATATTATTTTGGGATTATTTGAGTCGGGTTCGAATTTCAGCTCAATCCGACTTGAAACGGGGATCCGGGGGTAGTGTTGACTTTAGTGGACCTACACACTAGTTAGGCATGGCCCACATGATATTAATTTTAGTCCACATGATATTAATTTTAGTTAGAGGTTAGACTAATTATTATGGATAAGGTTAGTGTGATCAGAGACTTTAGAATGACTAATTTAGCCCCAACCAATTAGCCCTTTCCTAATACTAATAGAATTGGTTAGTGGGGGCATTTTGGACCCTACCATAATAGGACAAATAGCCCCATATGGCCAGCCAATTTGGGAGAGGATATGCTCAAGTTCATTTCATTATTCTCATCCACACTCTCTGTTCTTCCCCAAATTTCTAGAGAGCAATCCCTAGCAATTACTCTACCAAATCCTTCCATTTCGCCACCAAATCTTCTTCTTTCCTTCTCCATTCTATCCAAGGAGGAAGCTACCCAAGTTTGGGAGGATTCGGAGCTCGTTCGTATCCTTTTGGAATCTCTACGTGTCGGTGTCGCTCCGGGAAGGTTTTTCTTCGATTCGATCTACCCGGAGGTATAAATCCCTTCTCTTTTTCAATTCCTCATGCATATAGGTCTATTTTGAACCCATAGGAATGACCTCCATGGTTGTATCTCCATTTCGTGTCATAGGAGTGTCCTTTGTGTTGTGATTGTGTCCTAGTGGAAAAATCCCCAAATTTGGACACACTATGTGTTGATGTTATGTATGAATGAATTATTACATGTTTAATCTCATATTTTTGTATTGGAGATGTGTTCTATAGTGTCTTATATATATATTAGTGTAGAGAGTGAGTTCTTGATATATTATGTTATATACTTGTGTTTCTTTTGTCTCAAACTACCTAATTTCGTCATAATTTTTATCCACGTTTTTAGTAGCCAAAGCAACTTAGAAATGTCATAACTTTTAGCTTAGAACTCCGATTTATCTCCCCTATTTTTTAAAGAACTGTATCAAAGTTAGCTTTCCAAATATATATTTTAATAAGCCAAATCCTATCTGCAAATTTCTGTAGAATTATTTGAGTGTCAGCTGTATGAAAGACGAACGTGTTTCGGAATTTTTGCGATTCCGGGAGCTTCCGGACACGAAAATGCGATCCGTTTAAAGTTTTGAAAAGATAACATGAAGAGATACAACATACTTTAATCCTAGAATTTAATGAATGCCCAATTGGTACAGTATTGATTTTAAGTAGAAGAGTGACTATACGATATATGCATTTTGTGTAACCTATGAGCCTATGTAGTATGGATATTAAATGAATATAGAGTATGTAATGCATGATATGTTAGATGAATAAAATGATATATATATGATATATATATTCTCTTTACATTAATTTATATATATGGTTGAATGCAAGCATGCAGGAATGCTATTAATATAATGCATATAAGCAATACATGAATGAAAGAATGATATACAATGTATTCATATGTATAAAACATGTAGGTAATGCATAGATACATGAATGAAATGAATGTTTGCAATATGTTAATATAAATACAAGTATCTAATATACAAGAATGTAAGTATAATATAATACAAGTATACATGTATGTATCATATAAATGTAATATACATGATATATATGTATGCATGTATACACGGTAAGTATGTATGTATGTATTTCTATAAACTGAGTTAACCTATAACCTTTTACACACATGCATTCATACACCCTTTGACATCATGTATCCCATGTCACATACACCTACCTATCACTAAATTTTAGAACATTAACACATATCCTTTCACACACATGCCAAACACACACATACTCACTTACTCTTTTACCTCTCTTTCTATATATATATATATATATATATGTCACCCCCATTTCCCGTATTTCGTATTATGCTCGTATTTGATTTTTGGCACGTATTTTATTTTCCTGGACATGTGGTCTTTTGATTCTTGTAAGCAGGTTTTAACCATGGCTTGGTTTTATTTTGTGGAGAATGTTTGGTTTGGTTTGGTTTGGTTTAACATGCTTGGAACACCATAAGCCTACACTCCACCTCCATTCCACCACAACACCCTCATTATAACCCACCTACTTCTCTCTCCTCCATAATTTTTTCATTTATTTCTTCTTCTTCTTCTTCCTCCACCCACACCTATAGGCAAGTGCATCTTGCCATTAAATAAGCACCACATTTTATTTGTTCATTAGCTAGATTAGGACATGGAGAACAACATTAGAACTTGGAATTTTGTGATTGGGAGCTTTCATTCTTCTAGATCTAGGTTTTAACCATTTTCGGAAATCCTTGGTTTTGATCTATTAAACTTTGATTTTTGCTTGTTTTGATGCTTCCATGTGGAAGAGAATTCAATTTTACTCAAGTTAGAACTTTGAAAATCTAAATTTGGTTTTGATTTGGCTAAGTTGTGAAGATTTGAACTTGGTATTCTTGAGAGTTCAGCCATGGTGGAGCTCTCGGCCAATGCTTTTTAGCACTTGGCCGATTGCGCACTATTCCCTGGCCTGCGCTCTTTAGTGCAAGGCCATTTGCGCACCCTGACCCGTGCTCTTTAGCGCATGGCCATTTGCGCAAGATCCTCAGCCATGCTTGCGCTGCGCTGGATTGCGCTGGCGCAGGCCAGCCATGCGCAAGCCAGCCATGCGCAAAGCAACCCCTGCGCAGTCTACCTTCTGCGCAATCCATCTCTGCGCAACCAACTCCTACGCAGTTCACTCCTGCGCAGTCTACCTTCTGCGCAATCCATCTGTGCGCCATCTGCCCCTGCGCACTTGGCACCCTGCGCAGTTGGTACCCTGCGCAGCTCACCCTGCGCACTTGGCACCCTGCGCAGCTCACCCTGCGCAGTGCATACCCTGCGCAACCTACTTGTCTATGATGAATTTGATATTTCATGATCTTGGCTCTTCTATAGTCCTATTTTTATATTAGTATTTTATTAGGTATTTTACGTCCATTTTATATCCTTACGCCTTTTGGCATGAACTTGATTTTGCTTAATATGTTTGGAATGACTATTGTACATGGTCTGGTATGACAAGGAACTAGCATAGCACGACAGTGACCCGTAGTGGTGCACTCCTGACATGACCAACCTGACTTGATAGTGGCCCGTCGTGGCGCACTCCTGACAAGTACCCTGACATGATTTATCCTGACAACTTGATAGTGGCCCGTGGAGGCGCACTCCTGACTTGACTTGACTTGATAACTTGACTTGACTTGCCTTGACCCCGTGGGTGTTCCTGCTTGCTTGTTTGCACAATCCACTTGCCTTGTCTTGCATCATGTCTAGGACGTGACTTCCTGGGTACCACGGCCAGGGACTCGCGCTAAATTGGATTAGGCTAATTATTAGATCAAACTAGAACATGGAGAATTCTCAGTCACAGGCAATCTCGTTATCTGGGCGCTTTAATGGACTTGTAGCTTGCCGACGAGTAGAGCACATTTCCAGCACACTGTCATGTGTTGCACCCTCTAAGTCACCTAAGGGTACATTTGTCTCCCGGGTAATGTACCCACCTATAACTCTCAACCCGCGGAAGGATAACTGGATGGTCTGCAGGGCTTGGGACTGGGAGTTTCTCACTCGCATCTTGTTAGTAATTAAGGCTTGTGATAACCCTAGTTAGTTAAAGTAGTAAGCCGTAGTACTTGCTTGGCCGATTGTGAATGGATGGTGTCCAGCCTTGTCTAAGTCTTGTCTAGCTCCAGTACCTGCTATCTCCTGAGCATGTTTGTTTTACTTATCTCTAACGATAAATGGGTAGAGACAGTGAGCTATTCAGGCGAAGGGGTACAATCCCGGTCCTTGTTTGGTTTAAGGATTGTAACCTGGCTCCCGGAATGGTTCCACGTCTCTAGTCGTTTATCGCCCTGTGTACCTTACTACTTGTACTTTCTTTTATTCTTATGTTCTGATATGCTGGCTTTTGTTCTTATTTGTGGCCTCCTTTGTGGCACTTGCTCTTTCTGGGGTTTGACCCAGCTGGTTTTGTGTGGCCAGATTTCGGAGCAGCTCCCGAGGATCTACCCAGCTTCCAGCCCAATGGTGACAACTAGACGGAACCCGGGTCAAGAGTGGGTTTTCCTTTTTGTTTCACCCACTTATATGTAAATTTATTCTTTTGAGGCGTTTAGCCGACGAGCACCTGTTAGCTCGATGCATTTACTTACTGTCTGCCTACGGGCTGTAAACATGATTAACAAATCCTAGGGTTGATCATGTATGACTGAACTCTTGCTAGTCCTATCATTTTGTACGACTAGCTTCATGATCATCCAATATGTAATATTTGGGACGCCTTATATATATATATTTGATGCTCTAATATCTTGTAACTCTGTTAATTGCTTGAGATTGAGACAATAGGCTTGACCTTAAGAGACTGCTGGCTTGTAGTAAACCATCATATCTAGACAGCCGTGACCGTATAGTTGAGATGTATTCTATTTCAATATACGTAGCTGGCTGTGTCTGCCCCCGCTCTCCAGTATTCTGGTTCTGGGGCGTGACACGGTTTAAGTGGTGGCCCATGCAGGTCTTGTCAATCAAGAAATGTGAGGGTTTACCGAATAGATGTCTCAATCAATATTCGCCCTTGATCTCTGCTCGTATCTTCAAATCCCTGAGATTCTTGACCTGATCACATGCTTGTATCATTGATCTGTCCTGGTCCTTTCCTTACTGTTCCCTATGTCGTCTTCTTCAGCGGCATTACTCCCGGACCTGCCAACCAGCCAGAGGAAGCTCGACAAGCGCCCCAGCGCCAGGAAGATCAAGCTCAGCACTCTGGAGTAGCCTCCAGAGTTATGCTTTCCGGAGGCTCAGTACCTCCAGTTCAGGCAGTTCCGCCCGTTCAACCAGCTAGACAGGATGAGGGGCCTTTGGTAGGGCTTATCAGAGAACTGCTTGCATCCCAAGATCGTCGAGGCGATGCCTTGCACCAGGAAGTTCATGATGCACTACACCGAGGAGGTCCCCAAGGGAACCAGGCGGCCAACAGTTTCAAGCGCTTGAACCCTCCCTTCTTTGACGGCAGTGAAGATGCGATTGCCGTGGACGCTTGGCTTCAGGATACCGAGGTAGTTCTAGAAGCAGCTAGGACACCTGAGAATGAGAAGGTGGCGGTGGTACGCCTACAGTTGTTAGACTTGGCTCGCGATTGGTGGGCAGCTCAGGCCATGGGGTTAGCAGCACCAGTCACTTGGGCGACGTTCAGAGAGAGGTTCCAGACGAAGTACTTCGATGCGGTGGCACGATATGACCTGCAGACCCGGTTCACCAACTTGAAGCAAGGAGGTCGGACGGTCGATGGCTATGCGACCGAGTTTTCCAGGCTGAGTAGGTTCGCCCCCACCTTGGTGGCAACCGAGTTCGATAGGGCTCAGCGATTCCAGCAAGGGTTGCACTTAGAAATATTATTGGCTGTCGAGCAGTTCGAGCACCAGACGTTCGATGCAGTATTGAAGGCAGCGAGGAGGCATGAGTATACCTCCCGGAGAATTGTGGACAGGACCGGAGGTAGGAAGCGGTCCCACAACCAGATGCACCAATCTTCAGCTCCAGCCCCGACAGCTAGGGGTATAACCATTGGAACTCCGAGGCGGGCGGCCTCAGTGACGTCGGTTCAGCATTCGACCCCGACGTACCCGCAGCAGCAGAAGCAGAAGCAGTCTTCCGCGGTGGAATGTTCTCATTGCGGGAAGCCGGGCCATGTAGTGGCAGAGTGTCGTAGGGCACAGGGATTGTGCCTGGCTTGCGGAGGAGCAGATCACCAGATAGGGACCTGCCCGAATAGGGGAGGTCCATCATCATCCAATCTTTCTAGTTCTTCGGTGAGGGGACCCGCCCCAGCTCCAGTTCAGCAGCAGCAGCAGTACCCGAGGCCATTGTTGCCTCAGGCCCAGGCCTTTCAGCAGCAGAACCAGCAGCAGATCACCCAGGCTCCAGCACAGAACCGACAGAGGGGTTTCCAGCAGAGAGGACCCGCAGCTAGAGGTCAGGCTATGATGATGACCATGGAAGAAGAAGTTGCACCAGGTGAGGTTGTGGCAGGTACTATTCTCGTCAACACCTTTCCAGCATCTGTATTATTTGATTCTGGTGCATTGCATTCATTCATGTCTGCACGATTCGCGACACGGATAGGATTGGAGCCCGAGTCATTATCAGTAAGGCTCAATATACTTACTGGTAATGGACTTGTGGGAGTAGATCGAGTATTTTCCTCGTGTCGGATCGTAGTTAGCGGTAGAGAGTTCCCCGCTAGATTCATAGAATTCCCTATGGCAGACTATGATGTAGTCCTAGGCATGGATTGGTTGAGGAACCATTATGCTAGGATAGACTGCCATGTTGGCAGAGTTGTCTTTAGTATTCCCGGAGAGCCAGAGTTTTCATTTTCCAGAGGCACAGTAGAGCCATCTCCTCCAGTATTGCGGATGGCAGTAGCAGCAGTGCAGTTGCCCCGGATAGTTGAAGAGTTTCCAGATGTCTTCCCAGAGGAACTTCCAGGGATGCCACCAGAGCGAGAGATCGAGTTCACCATCGACTTGATTCCCGGGACAGCACCAGTATCAGAGCGAGTCTACAGGATGGCGCCTTCAGAGTTGGAGATTTTGTACAAGATGATTGAAGAACTCAGGACCAAGGGATTCATTCGTGCAAGTGGATCGCCTTGGGGAGCCCCGATGCTTCTTGTGAAAAAGAAGGATGGTACGTCTAGGCTATGTGTTGATTACCGTACCTTGAACTCAGTGACAATCAAGAACAGATACCCTCTTCCAAGGATAGATGACTTGTTTGATCAACTCAAGGGGGCTTCAGTTTTCTCGAAGATAGACTTGCGGTCAGGATACCACCAGATCAGAGTCAGAGAGCAGGACATCCCGAAGACGGCGTTCAGATCTAGGTACGGGCATTGGGAGTTTCTAGTTATGCCCTTTGGAGCGACCAATGCGCCGGCAGTGTTCATGGACCTCATGAACCGTATTTTTATGCCTTACTTGGATCAGTTTGTGATAGTGTTCCTTGATGACATCCTGGTCTACAGCAAGAGTGAAGCAGAGCATGAGCAGCATCTCAGAGTTGTCCTCCAGATTCTCAGAGAGCACCAGTTGTACGCCAAGTTCAGTAAATGCGAGTTCGGGCTCGATCGCATTTCTTACTTGGGTCACATCATTACCAGAGGAGGAGTGGAAGTGGATCCCCAGAAGATTGTAGCTATCGAGGCATGGCCAGTACCCAGCTCAGTGGCAGAAGTTCGCAGCTTTCTTGGATTGGCCGGCTACTACCGGCGGTTTGTCTCTGATTTTGCAAGGATTTCAGCGCCGATGACCCAGTTGACCCGCAAGGATGTGCGTTCGTTTGGACAGCAGAATGTCAGGAATCATTTGAGAAGTTGAAGCGAGGTTTGATAACGGCTCCCATTCTCACCCTTCCAGATGGGACCGGAGGATTCACAGTTTACTGCGATGCTTCAGGCAGAGGATTGGGATGTGTTTTGATGCAGCATGGGAAGGTAATTGCTTATGCGTCACGTCAACTCCGTGATCATGAGAAGAATTATCCGACCCACGACTTGGAGCTAGCAGCAGTAGTGTTTGCACTTAAGTTGTGGAGGCACTACTTGTACGGAGACAGAGTAGAGATCTTTACTGATCATAAGAGCCTGAAGTATGTCTTCACCCAGAAGGATCTTAATATGCGGCAGAGAAGATGGCTCGAGCTACTTGTGGACTATGATGTGAACTTACAGTATCATCCCGGGAAGGCCAACATAGTAGCAGATGCATTGAGCCGGAGAGCCAGAGTTTATTTCTTGACGGCGCAACCAGAGCTATTGGCAGATTTTCAGAAGATGGGAATTGAAGTGATTCTTCCTTCCAATGTGGCCTTGATGGCCAGCCTACAGATTCAGTCCACCATAGTTGAGAGGATCCGGACAGCACAGTCATCAGATTCCAAGATTCAGCGGCTCAGAACAGAGTGCGAGGCAGGGAGAAGGCCAGAGTTATGTATTCATGAGGATGGTACACTTCGACACGGCACGCGTCTTTGTGTACCCAGTGGAGATATCAGACAGGAAGTCATGGCAGAGGCTCACAGTTCGCAGTACTCCATTCACCCAGGCAGCACGAAGATGTACAGAGATATTCGTCAACACTTTTGGTGGAATGGTATGAAGAGGGAGATAGCCCGGTATGTCTCTCGATGTTTGGTTTGCCAACAAGTCAAGGCTGAACATCAGAGGCCAGCTGGACTTCTACAACCTTTACCGATCCCAGAATGGAAATGGGAACACATTACCATGGATTTTGTGACTGGGTTACCCAGATCTCCGGCAGGCAGAGATGCTATTTGGGTCATTGTGGACAGGCTTACCAAGGTGGCACACTTTCTTCCGTTTAGAGTTGGACAGTCGATGGCACAGCTAGCAGAGATGTATCTCAGGCAGATTGTCAGACTTCACGGAGTGCCAGTCAGCATAGTATCAGACAGGGATACGAGATTCACATCGCACTTCTGGCGCAGTCTTCATCAAAGTTTGGGGACTCGTCTCAAGTTCAGCTCAGCGTATCATCCGCAGACAGATGGGCAGTCAGAGCGTACTATACAAACTCTCGAAGATATGTTGCGGTCGTGTACCCTTGACTTTGGTGGTTCGTGGGAGGATCACCTGCACCTGGTGGAATTCTCGTACAACAATAGTTTCCAGGCCAGTATCCAGATGGCACCCTTCGAGGCTCTGTATGGCAGGAAATGCAGATCTCCGTTAGCATGGGACGATGTCGGAGAGAGGCAGATGCTCGGTCCAGAACTGATTTCTCAGACGGTTGAAGTGGTCAGGAAAGTCAGAGATCACCTCCGAGTTGCTCAGGATCGCCAGCGCCATTGGGCCGATGCTCATCGGCGTCCCTTAGAATTTGCCGTCGGCGACCATGTATTTCTTAGGATCTCGCCTACCCGCGGCGTCATTCGTTTTGGCGTACGGGGAAAGCTTAGTCCTAGGTATATAGGGCCGTTCGATATTCTGGAGCGAGTAGGCGATGTGTCCTATCGTCTCGCTCTTCCGCCGTCGTTAAGTGAGGTACATGATGTATTCCATGTGTCCCAATTAAGACGGTACATCCCGGACCCGAGCCATATCCTAGATCATTCGGAATTGGTTGTTGGTACCAACCTTTCGTATGAGGAGAGGCCCGTGTCTATATTGGACCGGAGAGAAAAGACGCTCAAGAACAAGACTATTAACTTAGTCCGTGTTGCTTGGGGTCATCACTCTCTAGGTGAGTCAACGTGGGAGCGTGAGGACGACATCCGATCGCGATATCCCTACCTGTTTGACTCGTGAGGTATAATGTCTTTCTTATGCCTTACGCTTTCCTTTCTTTGCTTGCATTGTATGATTGTATGATTGAACTGCTTAGTGTAGCTTGTCTGTGCTTAGTATAGCTTGTCGTGGCAATCTCTAGCTCCTTGATTAAATTCCGAGGACGGAATTCTTTGAAGGTGGGTAGAGTTGTCACCCCCATTTCCCGTATTTCGTATTATGCTCGTATTTGATTTTTGGCACGTATTTTATTTTCCTGGACATGTGGTCTTTTGATTCTTGTAAGCAGGTTTTAACCATGGCTTGGTTTTATTTTGTGGAGAATGTTTGGTTTGGTTTGGTTTGGTTTAACATGCTTGGAACACCATAAGCCTACACTCCACCTCCATTCCACCACAACACCCTCATTATAACCCACCTACTTCTCTCTCCTCCATAATTTCTTCATTTATTTCTTCTTCTTCTTCTTCCTCCACCCACACCTATAGGCAAGTGCATCTTGCCATTAAATAAGCACCACATTTTATTTGTTCATTAGCTAGATTAGGACATGGAGAACAACATTAGAACTTGGAATTTTGTGATTGGGAGCTTTCATTCTTCTAGATCTAGGTTTTAACCATTTTCGGAAATCCTTGGTTTTGATCTATTAAACTTTGATTTTTGCTTGTTTTGATGCTTCCATGTGGAAGAGAATTCAATTTTACTCAAGTTAGAACTTTGAAAATCTAAATTTGGTTTTGATTTGGCTAAGTTGTGAAGATTTGAACTTGGTGTTCTTGAGAGTTCAGCCATGGTGGAGCTCTCGGCCAATGCTTTTTAGCACTTGGCCGATTGCGTACTATTCCCTGGCCTGCGCTCTTTAGTGCAAGGCCATTTGCGCACCCTGACCCGTGCTCTTTAGCGCATGGCCATTTGCGCAAGATCCTCAGCCATGCTTGCGCTGCGCTGGATTACGCTGGCGCAGGCCAGCCATGCGCAAGCCAGCCATGCGCAAAGCAACCCCTGCGCAGTCTACCTTCTGCGCAATCCATCTCTGCGCAACCAACTCCTACGCAGTTCACTCCTGCGCAGTCTACCTTCTGCGCAATCCATCTGTGCGCCATCTGCCCCTGCGCACTTGGCACCCTGCGCAGTTGGTACCCTGCGCAGCTCACCCTGCGCACTTGGCACCCTGCGCAGTTGGTACCCTGCGCAGCTCACCCTGCGCAGTGCATACCCTGCGCAACCTACTTGTCTATGATGAATTTGATATTTCATGATCTTGGCTCTTCTATAGTCCTATTTTTATATTAGTATTTTATTAGGTATTTTACGTCCATTTTATATCCTTACGCCTTTTGGCATGAACTTGATTTTGCTTAATATGTTTGGAATGACTATTGTACATGGTCTGGTATGACAAGGAACTAGCATAGCACGACAGTGACCCGTAGTGGTGCACTCCTGACATGACCAACCTGACTTGATAGTGGCCCGTCGTGGCGCACTCCTGACAAGTACCCTGACATGATTTATCCTGACAACTTGATAGTGGCCCGTGGAGGCGCACTCCTGACTTGACTTGACTTGATAACTTGACTTGACTTGCCTTGACCCCGTGGGTGTTCCTGCTTGCTTGTTTGCACAATCCACTTGCCTTGTCTTGCATCATGTCTAGGACGTGACTTCCTGGGTACCACGGCCAGGGACTCGCGCTAAATTGGATTAGGCTAATTATTAGATCAAACTAGAACATGGAGAATTCTCAGTCACAGGCAATCTCGTTATCTGGGCGCTTTAATGGACTTGTAGCTTGCCGACGAGTAGAGCACATTTCCAGCACACTGTCATGTGTTGCACCCTCTAAGTCACCTAAGGGTACATTTGTCTCCCGGGCAATATACCCACCTATAACTCTCAACCCGCGGAAGGATAACTGGATGGTCTGCAGGGCTTGGGACTGGGAGTTTCTCACTCGCATCTTGTTAGTAATTAAGGCTTGTGATAACCCTAGTTAGTTAAAGTAGTAAGCCGTAGTACTTGCTTGGCCGATTGTGAATGGATGGTGTCCAGCCTTGTCTAAGTCTTGTCTAGCTCCAGTACCTGCTATCTCCTGAGCATGTTTGTTTTACTTATCTCTAACGATAAATGGGTAGAGACAGTGAGCTATTCAGGCGAAGGGGTACAATCCCGGTCCTTGTTTGGTTTAAGGATTGTAACCTGGCTCCCGGAATGGTTCCACGTCTCTAGTCGTTTATCGCCCTGTGTACCTTACTACTTGTACTTTCTTTTATTCTTATGTTCTGATATGCTGGCTTTTGTTCTTATTTGTGGCCTCCTTTGTGGCACTTGCTCTTTCTGGGGTTTGACCCAGCTGGTTTTGTGTGGCCAGATTTCGGAGCAGCTCCCGAGGATCTACCCAGCTTCCAGCCCAATGGTGACAACTAGACGGAACCCGGGTCAAGAGTGGGTTTTCCTTTTTGTTTCACCCACTTATATGTAAATTTATTCTTTTGAGGCGTTTAGCCGACGAGCACCTGTTAGCTCGATGCATTTACTTACTGTCTGCCTACGGGCTGTAAACATGATTAACAAATCCTAGGGTTGATCATGTATGACTGAACTCTTGCTAGTCCTATCATTTTGTACGACTAGCTTCATGATCATCCAATATGTAATATTTGGGACGCCTTATATATATATATTTGATGCTCTAATATCTTGTAACTCTGTTAATTGCTTGAGATTGAGACAATAGGCTTGACCTTAAGAGACTGCTGGCTTGTAGTAAACCCTCATATCTAGACAGCCGTGACCGTATAGTTGAGATGTATTCTATTTCAATATACGTAGCTGGCTGTGTCTGCCCCCGCTCTCCAGTATTCTGGTTCTGGGGCGTGACAATATATATATATATATATATATATATATATATATATATATATATATATATATATATATGTATGTGCCTATATATATAGCTTTCCTATATATATCTATGTATATGAATATGTGAACATGAATAATATATATACATTATATGACTAAGTTTGTGTGCCTTGTTAGCTAATGGTTTAGTTTTGTGCTTGGTTTAGCAAGTGATTTAGGCTATGAGTTAGTAGCTATCTTGGATACTTGATTTGCATATACTTAGTTTATTTAGACCTAGAATAACTTGTTTGACCTAATTTAGACTTGTTAGACCTAGTTTGACCATAGTTGACCTAGGTTTGACTTTCAGGGTTGACCAAGTTGACCAAGAGTTGACTTTGGTCTAGATTGACCTAGAATCACGTAGAATACATAGTAGAATTTTATATTGTCATTTGGACTTGTTGTGACTTGTGCTGTTCTGATTAGGAGCAAGACACCTCTCATCGGACAGTATATTTACTTTGGATATTCAGACATCAGGCGAGTACATTCTCTGATAGTTCTCTCATTTATTTGTGAATTACTGTACTTCAGTTCTAGTTAGTTGTATGTGATTCTCTGTTACAACACGTATGGATATTCTGGATTCATGTATACGACACACATTTATTTTATGGCCTCTATTACTGGTATCATCATTCCAGGCTTCTATTACTGGAATCACCTACTGGAATCATTTACTGGAATCATTTACTGGTATCATTATATTTTGGCTGGATTCATCTTGAATTATTGTGTCGGAATTCTGGATTCACTTGCTGGAAGGGGAAATACTAGAGTAAGACATGTAGACATACCCCAATCTGGAATCTCCCAACTAGAATCTACTGGAATGATAGCCATCTCACACCCGGCTAGGTATTTGATGTGCCGTATTACCTACAGCCGTTTACATGTCAAACTCGGTATTTTAAAACATACTGCTAGAGTATAGGCTAGACTCATCCTGGAATCCTTGATCACTGACTGGAATCATCTCATACCGGACTCATCTTGTTCTGGAATCACCTGGTATCAGATTCATGTTGTCTGGATTTACGTTGGTCTTACACTTGTTTATATTTACTGTCTGGACTTATATCATGTTACCCTGGTTCTGCTAGTTCTATTTTTTACAGTCTTCATTGCTATAATTCTTCTCTTGTTTAGTTATTTACTTTTCTTGCACTTTATCTGTCTTTCTTACCATCACCTGAATATAAATTGCCATTTTCATCAATACAACTGTCTATAACTGCTTTATAGTTCTCTGTCATTTACTTGGGTTTTCTAGATGAGATGTGCTCGTTCCTGTCCGGACTGGACCTGTTGATAAATTTTACAGATAGCCTGGAGGTTGCCTGCTAGCCTAGAGGAGACACAATAGAGGTTGTATAGTTAGTTATTTCAGTTGTATTGAGTTGTATTTATTCTATGGATTACTGTATTAAGCTTTGAGATATTTTCTGGGTTTGTGTATCTTAGACACTTAGACTTCTATCTGCTGTATCTCTTTTGGATTTCATGTTTTACCTATATTTTATCTTGCTATACTTTAGTTGTGATTGAGACTGTATCTGCTATGTCACCTCCATTCGGAAAGTATATACTGTACAGGTACCTTTATATTGTTAGACGTTTGACCTAGGACAGCGTTCTACCGCCGACACTACGACGTAGGCTGGACGTACCCACGTCTCGTGCCCTTACTCTAGGGTGCGGGTCGTGACACGTTTTTTAGTGGTGGCCCATGCATGTCGAGTTTATGTAGTGGTATTCGAACTAGAGTATCACTACAGCCTGCAGTAGGATTAGGATATTTTTGGAGGTACTCAATCACATTAGGAAAAACTCTTAATCCGATTCCTTTTGTCTAAAATTGTTGCTTATTGACTTCCCTTCAATATAAACTGTTCTCCTTTGAATTTTTGCTTCATTCTCAGAAATTGCTTCTTGTTTTGATCTGTCTTCATGATGGTTATAAAGACACGATCTCATCGCTTCGGTTCGGGGGATACTATCGAGAGGCTGGCCACCTCTCGTCCTGTTCATCAGGGCCTCGAGACCGCAGCTTCTGTTGCGCCGACTCAGGTTGGCGTTTCTGCTATATTGGAGGTGCACCTCCGTCTGTACAGAGACTTTTCCCTTCGTTTTCGGTTTCTTTCAGCAGCAGCGATTCATGCAGCATCAGCAGCAGAGATTTGTGTAGTATCAGCATCAGGCTGGAGAAAACCAGCAGGGCGAGCTATCGTCAGGACAGTCAAGGATGCACAGATCGTTGGAGATCTTCCTGCAAGTTCTGTTCTTCTCAATTCCATTCCCGCAATTGTCTTTTATAATTACCTTGAAATCCGATTCCATCTGTTCCTTGTTGATTGATTAATTTTGTCATGTTACTCTTTTGTTGTGTTTGTTTTTCTTCTGAGAAAATCATATGGGCTCGGTCGCCTAAATCATGGGATCTAGAATCCTCGATAGTCGTGTTAGTTGGCATAGTGAGGACATGTAGTCAGATTTTGGATGTATTCTCGGGTGTGGGAATTTAAGGTTTTTGCCGTCGCATGCGGCAGTGCGAAAATTTTAAATACCATAAACCTAGAGGTACGTACCTTAGTCAAGGACTCTGTGATTATCGTAGCCTTGCTCACTAGCATGATGAAGACTATGGACAACATGATTTTGGACAGACGCATATGATTAACAGATTGTATCTTGAGATGGTTTAAACATCATACCCTTTTGATTGTTATAAATGACTTAGGAGTAGGGATATTTAGTTTTGTAGAGCTTATTCATAGGTAGTTCCTTCATAGTATAATGGTATGATGACTTGTAGAGTATCTGTACCCTAGAGGTGATAGTTAGCATTGGTGTAAGAATGGTAACCCATTGCAGATAATTCTCCTATTATCTATAATACCAACCAGTTACACATAGGATGTTAGTATGCCTTACAGCCTTGATGATTATTACTACTTTCCCTTACCTTTTCCAGTGAGGCACCCATGACCAGAGCCTGCCTTTGAGTATAGTTGTAGTTTCACCTAAGACCGAGAGGTCTATTTGCATAAATAGATTGCAGATGATATTGGCATATGGGATATAGGTTAGTTGGTATCTATAGGCCATTGTTGTATAGGGTTATAAACATGTTGTTTAGCCTATACTTGGTTCAGTTTTCCATATTAGTTAAGTTCTCTTCGTGTTGAGTTCCTTTGTGTTGATCACCTTTATAGGCAGTGTGCAGACCCTTCACTAGATACCATGTCCCCTTGATTCAGACCATTCATCCTTAGCCTAGTTCTAAGCATTGTTTCAGACCCTTATAAGTTTAGTCTGCCTTAACCCTTGGTTGATCAGTCATGTATATATATATATAGATGATATACTTAGGATATATGTGATAGGTTGTTGTTCTTGAGCATATATATATATATATATATATATATATATATATATATATATATATATATATATATATATGGTATTTGGCATTCATGTGCTTAGCTTGTAGGTATTTAGTTATAGGTGACTTGATAGGATTAGGAAGTTAAGAGCTAGTCTATTATAGAGTTTCTCTTTTGCTAAATTCTAGTTGCCAACACCTAGATAGCTAGCATAGGTAAAACCCTATGAAGTTGACCAGTTGATGACCAAGTACTTGGATGTTGAGAAATTGACTAGTGATTGACCCTTGACTATGTTTGACATAGAAAGGGGTGCGATCATCTTAATTTCGAGGACAAAATTTTTATAAGGTGGGTAGGATTGTAACATCCAGTTTTCCAGATGAGGGTAATTTTAAAATTTTGTAATTATAATTATTATTTATTGATTATTATTTTATATTATGATTTTTGGTGATTTTTAATCATTTTTAAACTATTTAAAATTATGACTTGTGATTTTGACATTTTACTATTGTTTGGTTTGAATTTCGAGGAAATTTGTCACCCCCAGTTTTCAGAAACAGGGATATTTTTGTCATTTTTTATTTTTGAAATATTTTTGAAATTTATTTTATTATTTATGATATTGTTTTGGGATTATTTGAGTCGGGTTTGAATTTCAGCTCAATCCGACTTGAAACGGGGACCCGGGGGTAGTGTTGACTTTAGTGGACCCACACACTAGTTAGGCATGGCCCACATGATATTAATTTTAGTCCACATGATATTAATTTTAGTTAGAGGTTAGACTAATTATTATGGATAAGGTTAGTGTGATTAGAGACTTTAGAATGACTAATTTAGCCCCAACCAATTAGCCCATTCCTAATACTAATAGAATAGGTTAGTGGGGGCATTTTGGACCTTACCATAATAGGACAAATAGCCCCATATGGCCAGCCACTTTGGGAGAGGATAGGCTCAAGTTCATTTCATTATTCTCATCCACACTCTCTCTCTTGTTCTTCCCCAAATTTCTAGAGAGCAATCCCTAGCAATTTCTCTACCAAATCCTTCCATTTCGCCACCAAATCTTCTTCTTTCCTTCTCCATTCTAGCCAAGGAGGAAGCTACCCAAGTTTGGGAGGATTCAGAGCTCGTTCGTGTCCTTTTGGAATCTTTACGTGTCGGTGTCGCTCCGGGAAGGCTTTTCTTCGATTCGATCTACCCGGAGGTATAAATCCCTTCTTTTTTTTATTTTCTCATGCATATAGGTCTATTTTGAACCCATAGAAATGACCCCCATGGTTGTATCTCTATTTCGTGTCCATTTCGTGTCCATTTGGAGGTCATAGGAGTGTCCTTTGTGTTGTGATTGTGTCCTAGTGGAAAAAACCCCCAAATTTGGACACACTATGTGTTGATGTTATGTATGAATGAATTATTACATGTTTAATCTCATATTTTTGTATTGGAGATGTGTTCTATAGTATCTTATATATATATTAGTGTAGAGAGTGAGTTCTTGATATATTATGTTATATACTTGTGTTTCTTTTGTCTCAAACTACCTAATTTCGTCATAATTTTTATCCACGTTTTTAGTAGCCAAAGCAACTTAGAAATGTCATAACTTTTAGCTTAGAACTCCGATTTATCTTCTATTTTTTTTAAAGAACCGTATCGAAGTTAGCTTTCCAAATATATATTTTAATAAGCCAAATTCTTTCTGTAAATTTCTGTAGAATTATTTGAGTGTCAGCTGCATGAAAGACGAACGTGTTTCGGTATTTTCGCGATTCCGGGAGCTTCCGGACACGAAAATACGATCCGTTTAAAGTTTCGAAAAGCTAACACGAAGAGATACAACATACTTTAATCCTAGAATTTAATGAATGCCCAATTGGTACAGTATTGGTTTTAAGTAGAAGAGTGACTATACGATATATGCATTTTGTGTAACCTATGAGCCTATGTAGTATGGATATTAAATGAATATAGAGTATGTAATGCATGATATGTTAGATGAATAAAATGATATATATATGATATATATATTCTCTTTACATTAATTTATATATATGGTTGAATGCAAGCATGTAGGAATGCTATTAATATAATGCATATAAGCAATGCATGAATGAAAGAATGATATACAATGTATTCATATGTATAAAACATGTAGGTAATGCATAGATGCATGAATGAAATGAATGTTTGCAATATGTTAATATAAATACAAGTATCTAATATGCATGAATGTAAGTATAATATAATACAAGTATACATGTATGTATCATGTAAATATAATATACATGATATGTATGTATGCATGTATACAAGGTAAGTATGTATGTATGTATTTCTATAAACTGAGTTAACCTATAACCTTTTACACACATGCATTCATACACCCTTTGACATCATGTATCCCATGTCACATACACCTACCTATCACTAAATTTTAGAACATTAACACATATCCTTTCACACACATGCCAAACACACACATACTCACTTACTCTTTTACCTCTCTTTCTATATATATATATATATATATATATATATATATATGTGCCTATATATATAGCTTTCCTATATATATATCTATGTATATGAATATGTGAATGTGAATAATATATATACATTATATGACTAAGTTTGTGTGCCTTGTTAGCTTATGGTTTAGTTTTGTGCTTGGTTTAGCAAGTGACTTAGGCTATGAGTTATAGCTATCTTGGATACTTGATTTGTATATACTTAGTTTGTTTAGACCTAGAATAACTTATTTGACCTAATTTAGACTTGTTAGACCTAGTTTGACCATAGTTGGCCTAGGTTTGACTTTCAGGGTTGACCAAGTTGACCAAGAGTTGACTTTGGTCTAGATTGACCTAGAATCACGTAGAATGCATAGTAGATCTTCATATTGTCATTTGGACTTGTTGTGACTTGTGCTGATCTGATTAGGAGCCAGACACCTCTCATCGGACAGTATATTTACTTTGGACATTCAGACATCAGGCGAGTACATTCTCTGATAGTTCTCTCATTTATTTGTCAATTACTGTACTTCAGTTCTAGTTAGTTGTATGTGATTCTCTGTTACAACACGTATGGATATTCTGGATTCATGTATACGACACACATTTATTTTCTGGCCTCTATTACTGGTATCATCATTCCTGGCTTCTATTACTGGAATCACCTACTGGAATCATTTACTGGAATCATTTACTGGAATCATTATATTTGGGCTGGACTCATCTTGAATCATTGTGTCAGAATTCTGGATTCACTTGCTGGGCGGGAAAATACTAGAGTAAGACATGTAGACATACCCCAATCTGGAATCTTCCAACTGGAATCTACTGGAATAATAGCCATCTCACACCCGGCCAGGTGTTTGATGTGCCGTATTACCTACAGCCGTTTACATGTCAAACTCGGTATTTTAAAACACACTGCTAGAGTATAGGTTGGACTCACCCTGGAATCCTTGATCACTGACTGGAATCATCTCATACCGGACTCATCTTGTACTGGAATCACCTGGTATCAGATTCATATTGTCTGGATTTACGTTGGTCTTACACTTGTTTACCTTTACTGTCTGGACTTATATCATGTTACCCTGGTTCAGCTAGTTCTATTTTTTACAGTCTTTATTGCTCTGATTCTTCTCTTGTTTAGTTATTTACTTTCCTTGTACTTTATCTGTCTTTCTTACCATCACCTGAATATAAACTGCCATTTTCATCAATACAACTGTCTATAACTGCTTTATAGTTCTCTGTCATTTACTTGGGTTTTCTAGATGAGATGTGCTCGTTCCTGTCCTGACTGAACCTGTTGATAAATTTTACAGATAGCCTGGAGGTTGCCTGCTAGCCTAGAGGAGACACAATAGAGGTTGTATAGTTAGTTATTTCAGTTGTATTGAGTTTTATTTATTCTATGGATTACTATATTGAGCTTTGAGATGTTTTCTGGGTTTGTGTATCTTAGACACTTAGACTTCTATCTGCTATATCTCTTTTGGATTTCATGTTTTACCTATCTTTTATCTTGCTATACCTTAGTTGTGATTGAGACTGTATCGGCTATGTCACCTCCATTCGGAGAGTATATACTGTACAGGTACCTTTATATTGTTAGATGTTTGACCTAGGACAGCGTTCTACCGCCGACACTACGGCGTAGGCTGGACGTACCCACGTCTCGTACCCTTACTCTAGGGTGCGGGTCGTGACAAGAACTCATGTTGGCAGGATCGATATCGAGTTCAATGATGTGTTGTTAGCGAAAGTCCTTGGTATTCCAAATATAGGTGCCCCGTTCGATGACATCACTGACTTCGACATTCCCGAGGGCACGACTCTTGTTAGTTTCAAGAATGAGCTTTGTGCGCCAGCACGTGCTCGTCCTGGAAAGTTCAAGGCCAATAACTTGAACTTGTTTAACTACGAGTTACATCGTATCATCTATTCCACTATTCTTCCGAAATCCACTTTGAAGATGATGTCACTGCACTAGAGCTATCTGTCCTATATCACATTCTTAATGGGATTCCTTTTTCTGCCCCTAAGACTATCATCAAGATGATGGAAAGATGTAGCGGAAGAGACCGCAATCTCTCTTATGCGATGCTTATCCCTGGCATCTTTCAGCGTTTTGATATCAATTTATCCACTTGCGCTCTGGACCCTGAGCCCAAGCATCTTCATCTTTCTCGTCGCAGCATTGCCACTGCTCCTGCACCTCCTGCTCCTACTGTACATGTTCCTCCTCAGACCTACCCTATGACTTTGGAGGGTATCCATCAGTACCTTTCGGATATGCAGACTTTCTTTGTTGACACTTCCAGGGAACATAAGTTCCGTGATGTGACTCGGTTCCATGCTATTACTAACTCATTTTTCGATCTCCGATTTGCTCAGACAGGTCATTCTGCCAGTTCTCTTCTTAGAGCCCCTACTGTATCTGGTTATCGCATTGAGGATGAGGCGGTCCATTCTCTGTTCCAGCCATAGAACGCTAATGATTGGTACTGTCACGCTCCATCCCGGAATCACCCGAATCATCGTCCTCGCAGGGGGCGTGATGCCGCACGAGCCTGGAGTTGCGCTCGTGCAAGGCAAGATGACAAGTTCTCAAATGGTTATCTTTTGATTCGATTTAACAACGAAAGAAAAACAAAGTATGCGAAACAATTCTCTTTATTGATATCCGAAACTGAGATTACAATGGCTTTCGATAGCCTAACAATATATGCCAGATTGGCTACAACACTTAGGTTCTCTCTTGCCCACAAAGGATTTCACCGTTCCATACATCATGCCTTCTATATCTCGGCCTCTTCAATCCAGCTTCGTAGTCCGAGCGTCAATGCGATAGCACGCTTCAATGCGCTTCGGCATTCCAAGCCTTAACATGTTCAAGCAACACTTCGCCGCGAGCAATCTATTCCATGTACCCTGCATGAAGCTGGTGGGGGATCAGTACGTTCGTCCTCGCATGTACTGAAGCAAAGATCATCTTTCCAAACCAACATTTTAATCTTTATGTTGAATCATGCAACTTAGCTTATGATCTTGCTATGTTCTCCTTAGGGTCAATTTCATGGCATATTTGGAAACGTAAAGCATGTTATCATAGCAGCATGTTATCGAATTGAACAGGCAAGTAAACAAGCAATCTCGTGTTTGATTCGTGGTGCGACTTACCAAGTCGACGCACTCGCCCTTGCATCGACGCAAGATGAATACGCCGTAATTCTTCCCTGTCATGTTATATGTGCATCTCTAAGCAGGATCTCTATGCAGGACGCATACGCGCCTACACTTTCAACCCATCGTTCCTTAACTATATGAGGGCCGTTGGCGTATCCGTGCCGGAATGGACTAAAGAAGTTCCTTTCTTTTCTCTCCTTCTTTTCTCAATATTTGGTCGGGCTGCCCGGTGTTTCACGGGTTGGGTCACATCCCAACAACCGAAATATTCCCGCTGCATACCATCATTTGCGGCTTTTTCCATCTTGTTTAAGGATGTGCGCCTACAAAGATTATTCGAATCCCTCCTAGGCCAAAACGGTACCGGGGCGCTCCGGCATTTAACCGTTTAGGGGAAACAGTCGTGCACGGTCGATATCACATTTTATCTCGAGCCCATTCCAATCGACCATGCAACGCCCTTATCATTCAAGCAATTAACTTCAAACAACCAAACATAGTCTTGAGTCCGAGACTCAGACTTATCATCTCGCATCTCTTTCGTTAGCTTTCTGTGTTCTTACATTTCATTCTTCGTTTCAATGATTCAATGGCATCGTGCCTCAACTCACTGCTCGTCAACCGAACGACCCGAAGGTCTTGAACACCTTTCGAGGCACAATATCATATCCGACAGTTCCGCCACATTCATGCCACAATTGTATTCTCTCACAACGAAGCCATCTTTTTATTATCCCGTGCACGTAGGCACGTTTCGACCGTATTTCCATGTTCTATAACTTAGCATTCAATGTTCGGGGCTTGCACGCTAGGGCGCTCGCCTATTGTCTTTCAATGTTCTAGCCGTCTAACTCGTACAGCAAAGGCACGGTATGGTTCGTGCACTAAGGCACTCGTCGATTACAGTTATCCCATATTCTTACGGCTTGCGCACCGAGGCGCTCGCCTTAGCGATATCCAATGTCCCATAGCGACTCGTGCATATTGATGCACATTTCATTTCAATTGTTCTAACTTAGTGTTCCACTCACACTACGATTTTATCTCCGATCTGCCACGCCCGTGGCGTCGATAGGTTAACTTAGCATACAATGATATATTTGACTTATCGAATGAAGGAGTAAAAAGAAGTCAATCCTCCCACCTTGAGTCGATACGCCTTTATCATTTCGTCGAGCCGATGCGGCTCGATTTCATAACTTTGTTACACGGCCACTCTCCTGACTTAGCCATTCGAGCACTTCGTGCTTCACTGAGTTATACGTTAGATTTGCCTTAGCGTGCCCAAGTCTTAGCCTGTCGCAAGGCGACGATTTGATTTCGCGGACCCCTTACTAAATATTGCAAAAGATCGACCTCTAATATTTTCTCGTCAAAGTATAACCTGCACACGAAACCAACTAAAATCAATACTTGCAACGATTCGGACTTGCGCCTTGGTCGATTCGATTTCTTAGAATCTTTGAGCCAATTCAGTGCACTCATCCTTCGGGGCAACGCGGCGCTTCGCATCAATTCAACTCGATGCATTCTTTCGGGACAAGGCAACTCTTCGCATCAACTTAGTTTGATGCATTGCTCGGGACAACTTAACTCTCGTATCGTTTTGTATCGATACATTTCCTTACGTCAACGCGACTCGTTGAGTCAACGCTTCAGCGTAATGTGCCGTGCGGAGCGGGGCATTGCAGAATATACCACTCAAAACAAGGTTCGTCCTTGAACCAAAACCAACACTCCGACTAAGTGTTTTATAGATCGTTTCACGATCTTGTCCCACCAACGTTGTTCAGTTTCACACTATCTCGCAAGCTTTTTATTAATATTTCAAGGTCATCCCTGCAGCTCGATTTGAATTTTGTATACAACTCGATTTGGATTCGTACCTATATTCAAGGCGTTCCGAAGATATATATATTTCGACCAAGCCCAGTCGTAGCAAATTAGAACAAAGCTGACAGGTAAATTTCAATCCTATGCTTGCCATATCATACTCTCATTCGGACTTATCCTTAGCAACTGTTCTCAAAATTTTATTGCATACGTATATTCGATACATACGTGATTCATTCAATAAAGCCACTGTACGCTACGCGATTCAAAATCGCCTTTCTCATTTCGTATGTTTCATATGGACTACCAACTCTATACATCACGTCAAGCCGTCGCGCACCCAATCACAACGAGTCTCCGCAACGCCTTGCGTTCGTAGTCGCCACCCAACTATTTTCGAAGTCTTGCTTATGCAACTTGTCTCGATATGATTTTTCTTTGTTGACTTACAAATGCATCAACATTCAGGGCTACGCCCACTAGGTTACTTTTCCAGGCACCGTACTTAACTTCTTTCGACGTAACTTTAAATTGACATTGCACAAAGGCCACAATCTATCCGACACGAAAGTTTACAGCAAGGCGACAGTGCTCAAGGCAACGATCGCCTTAGCACGAAGGTCTTTACGACGCGTCTTACGTTCAATTTCCTAACGAGTAGGAATTTACTAGCCAAATTTCCAACTTATCCATCTCGCAACATCGAATATAAGTTCGATTCACGCAAGCTCAATTGCAAGGTGAATCCGAATCTAACGACATGACTCGTAAGTCATTCCCTTATCATTCTCTCTCGTGCATAGCACGTTTCTCGAAATCGCCTATCCGAATCACCAAGTCCGTTGGTGAATTCTAGTTCGACCGTCGACCAACATAACCATTCGAGCATTCATCCGACGAATACTCAAAATCTAACTATATCATTCTCACTCGAAAGTTGTTCCAACAATTCTCGATCATCTAGACTTATCGTCAACATGCACCGTATTATATTTGTTATCGGTACAATCTCATATGCGATATCGCATGGGTCATCTTACGGTCTGTAGCATTCAATTTGATTTGGCGGTCAAGTCTTCTAGGGTCAGCTGCCCCGAAGCTACGCTCGATAATTGTGGATCATCACCGAAGGACAGTTTAATACGAACCATGCTATATCTTATTTCGGAGCCAAATCACATTCTGACGATTCTATGCGACTACCCAATTTCAGACAAAACTATTTCTATCAGCGCAACTGATGTGCAACTATCCTCCGAGTCAAGTTATGCACTGCCGTCGATGATTCCGTAATTTACGAAACATCTACTCGTATCAAGTTCGAGTCTATCTTATTCACGGGTCGACACACGAGGTGTTATACGCATCGAGCAATCGTCAATGACTTATAGTCTCGTCTTGATTAATCACAAAATTTACGATCAACCAAGTTCATTCATTCTTGTATTATTTCTTACAAAATTTTGATAGCACAAGGCACACTCTATTTTGTAAACTCACATCGTGCTTACGTTTCCTTGCGTATCGATCTTGATAGTTAATATCAATTTCGATAGCAAAAGGGTCGACTTCGAATCCGTTTCAACGTCAACTTAACTCGCATCGCATACATCCAAGTTCGCAACAAACTTTTCCATACGCATCCACTCGTTCTCCGATTCGCCGCATCCTGCTATACTTTGATCGCGTAACCGAGTTATCGATTATCCAATATCGTGCCCTCGAGTTATACGATCTCGTCCTCTAAGTTTTGCGTGTTTTCAGTCGTACTCAAATGAGTGTCGTCGTAACGTAACCAACTATTTCTTAGGTATGATTTCTCACGTCAACCAACTTTCTTACCAAAGTCGCACAACGTGCAATTCGATTGCAATTTGCATCGCCCAACATTTTTTATCGAAATCGCAAGTCGTGTGATTCGATTCGTCTCGCCCAACATTTCTACCGAGATCGCAAGTCGTGCGACTCATTTACAAGTTCAAGTTTTCTTTTCCCGTCAATCCGATTATTGCGTCAAGGCATAATTGTTTTGCTAGTCTCGGTCGTCCGACCAACTTATAACTTTCGTCCGACGTATCGTTTATCGATACGAGTCTCGCCTTATCGTCCCAACCAATTTTCGAAGAACACTTGCATCAACATACCGTCCTACAAATTTTCAATTGAGTCTCGGTACTCTCCCGTCCGTTGCGGACAATCCTTCCGCAATTCTCACAACGCGTCGATGCAAATCATCGTACAAGTGATACATCATATACCACTCGAAATCGAGTCATTCATCTCCTACGTGGTATGGCATATACCACTCGGAATTCAAGCCATTTCTCCCGTACTATACTTAGTATATACCGACAATCTCTTTCGCCTCACGATTTCCGCAGTGATCGTGCTTGATCACAACCGTAACTTTGATTCTATCAAAATTCGACACGATTCGGTCAATGTTCTCGCTTGCCAACATAAGTTTGGTGTGCAACCGAACGATTCATTCTATCGATTTATGATTTCAATTCTTTCCTTACGTTGCATCTCGTGCAACAATTTATCTGATATTCGTTGCACCCCGTGCAACAATTTTACTTTCGATACGCGTTGCACATCGTGCTACGATTTATTTCTGACACTTTCATTTCACTTTGTACAAAGATTTATTTCCAATTTCCTTTGCACTTCGTGCAACGATTAATTTGATATGCGTTGCACCACGTGCAATGATTTTACTTTCCAATACGTGTTGCACATCGTGCAACAATTATTCCCGACTTTCCAAGTCAATGCTCAATCCGTTCAACACATTCGGTATTGGCTTATCACTTCTCACTTTCATTTTAACGCATATTCACCATTACTCGTTGCACTTCGTGCATCATTTTATTTCTCTTTCAATATGTTACATTGGACAACATCTCAAATCGTATTTCACAATTTGTTGCGCTTGCAGCAACTAACATTTTTACGGCTCGTTTGCATTCAATGCAATATACCCTTCGCGACTTTCTTAGCAAACATCATGAAATTTCCAAAACACATGCGGCAAAATTTCACGATTGTATTAGACTTATTGTATGGAACATCCAGTGCGGCATCGAGTAGAGTCAAGAGTGGTATCAAGTGGTGGTGGGCAACTTTTCGAATTGTAATGAAGCGAGCGTCCAGAGGAAATTGAGCCTAGAGCTCTGATACCAATTTGTCATGCCCCGTCCTGGAATCATCCGAATCATCGTCCTCGCAGGGGGCGTGATGCCGCACGAGCCTGGAGTTGCGCTCGTACAAGGCAAGATGACAATTTCTCAAATGGTTATCTTTTGATTCGATTTAACAACGAAAGAAAAACAGAGTATGCGAAACAATTCTCTTTATTGATATCCGAAACTGAGATTACAATGGCTTTCGATAGCCTAACAATATATGCCAGATTGGCTACAACACTCAGGTTCTCTCTTGCCCACAAAGGATTTCACCGTTCCATACAGCATGCCTTCTATATCTCGGCCACATCAATCCAACTGCGTAGTCCGAGCGTCAATGCGATAGCACGCTTCAATGCGCTTCGGCATTCCAAGCCTTAACACGTTCAAGCAACGCTTCGCCGCGAGTAATCCATTCCCTGTACCCTGTATGAAGCTGGTGGGGGATCAGTACGTTCGTCCTCGCATGTACTGAAGCAAAGATCATCTTTCCAAACCGACATTTTAATCTTTATGTTGAATCATGCAACTTAGCTTATGATCTTGCTATGTTCTCCTTAGGGTCAATTTCATGGCATATTTGGAAACGTAAATCATGTTATCATAGCAGCATGTTATCGAATTGAATAGGTAAGCAAACAAGCAATCTCGTGTATGATTCGTGGTGCGACTTACCAAATCGACGCACTCGCCCTTGTACCGATGCAAGGTGAATACGCCATAATCCTTCCCTGTATTGTTATATGTGCATCTCTAAGCAGGATCTCTATGCGGGATGCATACGTGCCTACACTTTTAACCCATCGTTCCTTAACTATATGAGGGCCGTTGGCGTATCCGCGCCGGAATGGACTAAAGGAGTTCCTTTCTTTTCTCTCCTTCTTTTCTCAATATTTGGTCGGGCTGCCCGGCGTTTCACAGGTTGGGTCACATCCCAACAACCGAAACGTTCCTGCTGCATACCGTCATTTACGTCTTTTCCTATCTTGTTTAAGGATGTGCGCCTACAAAGATTATTCGAATCCCTCCTAGGCCAAAGCGGTTCCGGGGCGCTCTGGCATTTAACCGTTTGGGGGAAACACCCGTGCACGGGCGATATCACCTTTTATCTCGAGCCCATTCCAATCGACCATGCAACGCCCTTATCATTCAAGCAATTAACTTCAAATAACCAAACATAGTCTTGAGTCCGAGACTCAGACTTATCATCTCGCATCTCTTTCGTTAGCTTTCTGTGTTCTTACATTTCGTACTTTGTTTCAATGATTCAATGGCATCGTGCCTCAACTCAATGCTCGTAAACCGAATGACCCGAAGGTCTTGAACACCTTTCGAGGTACCATGTCATATCCGACAGTTCTGCCACATTCATGCCACAACTGTTTTCTCTCGCAACGAAGCCATCTTTTTATTATCCCGTGCACGTAGGCACGTTTCGACCGTATTTCCATGTTCTATAACTTAGCATTCAATGTTCGGGACTTGCGCGCTAGGGCGCTCGTCTATTGTCTTTTAATGTTCTAGCCATCTAACTCGTGCAGCAAAGGCACGGTATGGTTCGTGCACTAAGGCACTCACCGATTACAGTTATCCCATGTTCTTACGGCTTGCGCACCGAGGCGCTCGCCTTAGCGATATCCAATGTCCCATAGCGACTCGTGCATATTGATGCACGTTTCATTTCAATTATTCTAACTTAGTGTTCGACTCATACTACGATTTTATCTCCGATCGGCCACGCCCGTGGCGTCGATAGGTTAACTTAGCATACAATGATATATTTGACTTATCGAATGAAGGAGTAAAAAGAAGTCAATCCTCCCACTTTGAGTCGATACACCTTAATCGTTTCGCCGAGCCGATGCGGCTCGATTTCATAACTTTGTTGCACGGCCACTCTCCTGACTTAGCCATTCGAGCACTTCGTGCTTCATTGAGTTATACGTCCGATTTGCCTTAGCGTGCCCAAGTCTTAGCCAGTCGCAAGGCGACGATTTGATTTCGCGGACCCCTTACTAAATATTGCAAAAGATCGACCTCTAATATTTTTCCGTCAAAGTATAATCTGCACACGAAACCAACTAAAATCAATACTTGCAACGATTCGGACATGCGCCTTGGTCGATTCGATTTTTTAGAATCTTCGAACCGATTCAACGCACTCATCCTTCGGGGCAACGCGGCGCTTCGCATCGATTCAACTCGATGCATTCTTTCGGGACAAGGCAACTCTTCGTATCAACTTAGTTTGATGCATTGCTCGGGACAACTTAACTCTCGTATCGTTTTGCATCGATACATTTCCTTGCGTCAACGTGACTCGTTGATTCAACGCTTCAGCGTAATGTGCCGTACGAAGCGTGACATTACAAGTACCGTAGCTCGGGTGCTACTCTACACACCTCTGGAGCTGGTACATCTGGAGCTGGTCCATCCGGACATGGTGGACGTGCTGACACTGCAGATGAAAATGATGATGATGGGGATGATATGTGATTTAGACATTTTTATTGTCTAGTTGTCGTACTATTGAGACTGTTTCTATTGCCTTTGTTTACTTGGAAATGCTCTGACATTCCAAGCTAGTATCAGCACTCTTATTATTTGCATGTGTGGTTATTATTTTTGTGACTTTTAATATTCTCTACTATAGAGATTTATATCAGTTTCTTTAGCATATCTTTTGTTACTGTAAAGATTTAAACTGTTTGTGAAATATTTTCTGCTTGTCACATTTCTTTACTGTCTGTGATAAATTTTTTATCTATTTTTTTTGTGTTTCTTTACTGATTGTTGCTTATGCATATATTGCGGGGAAGCTTTCTCTTTTGCAATTATTTTGCTAAGTGATAACGGGGGAGAAATAAGATCTAACATCTTGATCAATAAGAATACATGATATGAACAATCTACGTTTTTCGGTACAATTTGTTTTGATAAAGATCGAAGAAGATATATCGGTCAAGGTTTGTCAATTATCGAAATGGTGGAGATTGTTGGCCCATTGGTCATGGTCAAACCTGATTTTAATAATTGATCAAACTCTGCCTCGATATACGGAGCTACTTAGATATTTACTCAAGACGTTTTGGACACTTGGACACTGATCAAGATCGGATATCTACTAAGTTGAAGACCGAAGCTATGTTTGCCACTCGAAACTGTATTTCTTTATGCAATGTAATTTTTACTTTTAATGAGTCTAGGAGTATATTGTACACCGAGTCGTACTGGCAAATAGGCTATCCAAAATTATTTTTCAAATGACCTATGTTTTTGAAAAACATCCCTTATTTAAAAAAGCTTCTGAAAGATTTAAAAAAGCCCAAAAATTAATTTTAAAATAACCCTGATCAACCCTGGCAGAGTTCGGCCAGAGTTCGGTTAGTGACCGTTTGATTTTTGAACGTTTGAAAAAATTTGGTCTTCCTTCAGTTGCGGATTGTTACATCGAGTTCTGTCCGAATTCTACCAGAGTTCTGCCTTTGAAAAAATTATAAATAGAGAAGGATTCTGATCATTTCAAATCACGCATTCACTTTTATCTCTTCTCTTCTAAGCTTACATTTCTTTCCAAAGAGTTCTAAAAATCTTTTATTTTTAAATCCCAAGCCAGTTACAATTCTCTAGTCAATTTGCCGGTACGGTGCGGCCTAGAAGATTTTAGTGAAATTATAATCAGATGCTTGATTGAAGAAAAACTTTTCAAACATGAAGTTGGTCGAGTTCTTCGTATCAAAGCTCGCATCTGTAGAAGTTGCAAGGACTTCGTACGAAAACTTGCAGGATTTTCCAATAGTGAATTCAACTGGAAGCTAGTGTTCTTCCAACTGGACTAGTCCTCACAAGAGGAAAACTAGTATACGTCGCTGTGTTTGCGTTTGCCTTCGGATCTCTTTTCTTTACAATTACTACTTTGTGATTATTGATATTATTTCTGTAATCTAACTGCTAACAAGTTTTTAATTAGCAATATTCCGCTGCCTACTCTATTCACCCCCCCTCTAGAGTATTCTGCTTTACGACTTCGTTCCTACAATTGGTATCAGAGCGGGTTATACAGGTAAAGTAAGGTAAAATTACAGTTATATTCAATTACTCTTTATTACTATATAGATCACAGTATGACACATGACAACTGTAAAATTCATAAGTGAAGGCCAAGCCACAAACAGACCTCCACTGTTTAACGGCACAAACTACACCTATTGGAAAACACGGATGAGTTTCTTCTTAAAATCTCTTGATTTTGACATATGGTCTATATTTATTCATGGCTACAAAAAGCCTCCTCGTATTACTGTTGAGGGAGGTTTAGTTGATAAACCCCATGATAAATATACCGAAAATGAAAAAAAAAGGCCATTCTTGACGCACGTGCTATTAACGCTTTATTTTGTGCTTTAGACAGAACTGAGTTTAACAGGGTGTCGACTTGCACAACATCAAATGAAGTATGGAAACTTTTCGAAGTAACCCACGAAGGAACAACACAGGTCAAGGAGTCAAATATCAGTAGACTTACTCAAGAGTACGAGGCATTCAAAATGAAGCCAAATGAATCGGTCACTCAGATGTTTACGAGATTCCTAGATATTGTAAATCCTTTGTCTTAATTAGGCAAAGAATATAATAACCATGAGAAGATTCACAAACTTCTACGAGCTCTCACGAAGAACTGGATTCCAAAGGCTACAGCAATCATTGAAGGAAACAACCTCTGAACAATGTCTCTGGAAACGCTCATGGGTAAGCTACTCACTCACGAGTTGGAACTTCAAGACTTTGAAGATGCTACACCAAAGGAGAAGTCAGAGAAGTCGATCGCTTTTAAGGCTCTACATAGAAGAACTGTCGAAAATGATTCTAACGGCAGCGACTCTGACTCTGACTCTGAAGAGAAAGCTCTCCTAGTAAGAAAATTTAAGAAGTTCATGAGATTCAACAGAAGAACAAAAGACAACAATAGCAACAACAATGAGGAAGATCCTACTTGCTACAGATGTAAGAAGAAAGGACAAATGAAAAAAGATTGTCCAACATCACCATCATCAACAAAAAAAGCAGCAAATATGACAAAGACTACATGAAGAAATCTACATCAAAGAAGTACGCCAATACAAGCATATGGTATGAGAGCGAAGCCAGCGACTCAGAAGACGAACAATCGAATAACGCTACAAATGTATGCTTGATGGCTTGCGATCAGGTAACCACTAATCCTCTGTTTGATCCTTATGATGATTTCACCTTTGAGCAACTAGGAGAGGCTTTCAGTGACCTGTTAAATGACTACAGAAAACTGCATAGTAAATATGAAACCTCTAAGAATGTACTTAAAGAGTACAAATGTGAGATAGGAAGACTTACAGACCAACTAGCTGATGTTAGAAATAATGTTTGTTCTATTGATTCTGGTGAGCTTTCTTCAATTAAGTTGTTATTACACGAGACTACCAAGTTATCCGAAGAAAAAGACCAAACTATCATCCAGCTAAAGGAAGACCTATCTAAGGAGAGAAAGAGTCTCCAGTGTGCACAAGTCAGAATAGAAACACTTATATCTGACTATACTAGATTATATGACACCTCCAAAAAGTTGGAAATTAGTTTAGGAAAATGGCCTGAAGTTGCTGCTTCCTATTCTAACACGTGTCAATTACTGAATCATCGGAACACACCCAAACTAAACACTGTCATACCAAACCATACCAAACCACTGCCCAAGAAGACTAATAGGCATGCATTTTTTTATACTAGAAAACTAAAACATACCAATCATGCACCTCACACAACTTTCAACAATCAACATGTAAAATGTCATTATTGTGGCCTCATTGGTCATATATCTTCTGCATGTAGAATCAGAAAGTTAGTAGATTTAAATGTTTATGCATTGATACCAAAGACTAACTTGTCATGACCCTACATGAAATGGGTACCAAGAGTTTCATCTGCAAACTGTTTTGTAGGTGGGACGCCCTTCACATGCTAGAAGCAGATGGATCCTAGATAGTGGTTGCTAACGGCACATGAGCAGTGACGCATCATTATTCGTAATACTATCGAAGAAGAATAAAGAAGGATACGTCTCCTTCGGTAATAGTTTGAGAGGGTACATAATCGGTATCGGTGACATTAGCAAGGCTCTCTATCCTGTGATTAAAGATTGCTTGATGGCCAAGTGCATTGAGAGTCAACTATGGCATATCAGACTCGGTCATACAAAAATGGACACAATTTCAAAACTATCCACAAAGAAGTTGGTACGCGGCTTACCGGACATATTTTTTAAGAAGGATACGGTATGTAACGAATGTAAAAAGAACAAAGCTACCCGATCCGTCTTTAAATCTAAGAACTCTGTAAGTACCACTAGACCTCTACAATTATTGTATATGGATTTATTTGGACCTAGGAGAATTGCTAGTCTAGGTGGTAAGTTATATGCATTTGTCATTGTAGATGATTTCTCTAGATACACATGGGTATATTTTCTTGCACGCAAGAACAATGTTTTGTCTGAATTTGTCACCTTTGTAAGAAAGTACTAAATAAAAAAGGTTTCATGATTACTCGCATTCGTAGTGATCATGGTAGCGAATTTGAGAGTGTAGAGTTCAAGCTATTTTGTGACACACACGGTTATTTGCATGAGTTTTCCTGCCCTAAGACTCCACAACAGAATGGAGTTGTGGAACATAAGAACAGGACTCTATCTGAAATGGCTAGAGTAATATTGAACCAGTTTAGTCTTCCTAGATACTTTTGGGCTGAAGGTGTTAATACAATGTGCTATATTCTCAATAGGCTTCTAATTCGACCTATATCGAAGAAGACTCCTTATGAGTTATGGTTTGATAGAACACCCAATGTTTCATATTTCAAGATATTTGGTTGTAAATGCTTTATTCTTAATACTAAAGACAGTCTGAGTAAATTTGATGAAAAGGCCGATGAAGGTATCTTTTTAGGTTATGCGGCAAAGAGCAAAGGGTACAGAGTCTTCAACAAGAGAAACATGATCATCGAAGAATCAATTAATGTCAAGTTTGATGAACTACATCAACATTCAGTCGATGACGATAATGAAGACGTAAGTACACCAAATAAAGCTACTGTAAAACCTTCACATTAAGATGCAGAACCTTCACACCAAGCACCAGCTGAGTCTTCAAGCAAATCACATACAGAACCAAAAGCCGAAACCAACAATCCTGAGGATATGCCAAAGGAGATGAGATTCTTGGCAGATCATCCAAAGGACTTGGTAATTGGTAAGATTACCAAGGGTGTAAGTACTCGTTCCTCTAATAAAGATATAAGCTTCCTGTGTTACTTTTATCTGACAGCTTGAACCCAAAAATATTGAAGAAGTATGTAGTGATAATGTTTGGTTAGATGCTATGCAAGAGGAATTAAACCAATTCGAACGGAATCAAGTTTGGGAACTTGTTCCTAAGCCCATTGATCATCTGGTCATTGGCACTCGTTGGGTATTCCGAAACAAACTGAACGAGAATGGTTTAGTAACTCGTAATAAAGCTCGACTTCTAGTTCAAGGATACAATCAAGAAGAAGGAATCGACTACGATGAGACTTATGCCCCAGTTGCGAGAATAGAATCCATTCGCATATTATGTGCATTTGCATATTTTTATAATTTCAATTTATTTCAAATGGATGTTAAAAGCGTATTTTTGAATGGTTTTATAAAAGAAGAAGTTTATGTAGCTCATCCTCCAGGTTTTACTGATTTCAAAAATCCTGATTATGTTTTCAAATTGAAGAAAGCATTATACGGTTTGAAACAAGCCCCTCGTGCTTGGTACGATCGTCTAAGCTCTTTTCTACTTGACAACGATTTTTCAAAAGGAAAGGTTGACAATACATTGTTTATAAAATCTTTGAATATCAATCTACTTTTGATTCAAATCTAGGTAGATGATATTATTTTTGGATCCACTGATGAATCTCTTTGTCAAGAATTTTTAACGTGTATACAGAATGAGTTTAAGATGAGCATGATGGAAGAGCTGAAATTCTTTTTCGGACAGCAAATCAAACAAACCAACAATAGGATGTTCGTAAATAAAGCAAAGTACACATAATTTATTCAAGAAGTTCGACCTGGAAGCAGTCAAACCACATAGCACTCCAATGGCGAATTCAACCAAGCTTGATATTGATGAATAAGGCAAACTCGTCGACATATGTAAGTATCGAGGTATGATCGGTAGCTTACTGTACTTAACTGCTAGTCGACCAAATATTATGTTTATTGTTTGCTTATGTGCATGTTTTCAAGCCAATCCTACGGAATCACATCTGTGCACAGTTAAGCGTATCTTCCGATACCTTAAAGGTACTTCTTTTGTCGGCTTATGGTATTCTAAAACTACATTATTTGACCTAACCGGTTATTCTGATGCTGATTTTGCTGGATGCAAAGTATATAGAAAAAGTACCAGCGGCACATGTCATTTCCTAGGAAAAGCCATAGTCTCTTAGTTTAGCTAGAAGCAAAATTATGTTGCATTATCAACAACTGAGGCTGAGTATATCGCCGCAAGACGTTGTTGTGCACAAATTTTGTGGATGAAGCAAACTTTAGAAGACTTTGGATTATATTTCACACACATACCCATTTTCTGTGATAACACTAGTTCTATTAATTTGACTAAGAATCCAGTATGTCATTCTCGTACTAAGCATATTGAGATTCGACATTATTTTCTTAGAGATCATCAACAAAATGGAGATATAGACCTTGTATACATAGACACACAAAATCAATTGGCTGACATTTTCACAAAACCTCTAGCGAAAGGTCGTCTCAATTATTTATGTCAAAAATTAGGAATTTTAGATGTCAATAATATTAATTAATTTTGTTTTACTAAATTATCTTTTCAATAGTTAATAACTATTTTCGAGACAAGCCTACAAAGAGTCTGTCTGTCACCACGACTACGGTCGAAGCGAAGCGGTATTTAATTGTTCTACGGTGAACTCCCGTTAGCTGGGACAGTACTCCTACAGCTAATCTAAAACAGACGCTGAGTAACGAAAGTTGATTTCTAAAATAATATTAATTATATTATTTGAAGTTTAAAATTACTAAACTTGAATTAAATATTTGAAATGAGTTGATAAATAGGATATGGCCCACAAATTTTAAGTCAGAACCCGAGGCCCCCTCCTCTTCATCTCTTCCAAATTACGTCATCATAGAAGCAGCATCAGCCGAAGGTCCCCCAAACCCTAGCCTTCTCCACTCCTTTTCTTCCAATCTACGTGGAGAAATCAATCCCAAATTTGGTTTTGTGCGAAGAATCGCGTCCTCTACAACATACTTGATTGTCGGAAGGTATAACTCCTTCTTTTCTCCACTTTCAAATTCTTAGGGTTATCTAGTTTTGGGAAAGAATGCCTAAGGGATTCAATCCTTCCAAGAGAAAGAAGACTAATACCAGTAAAGAGGCATCGTCTTCCGATCCGAACACGGATTCATTCTTTTCTCCGGTCCAATCGGGTGATGGCGTGTCAGATGAGTTTTACTTCAAAACTCATGACCAAGCTTTGCTATGGTACGCCGACTTTGCCATGCGTACAATATGCACAGGCACTCCGATCAATTAGACTGTATTTCCAAACCATCGTCTTTTGTTGAAGGCATTAGGGTTACACCGTCTCGTTACCCAAAAATTCCCTATAGCTACTAATGCCCTTCAACTATTTTATTGTAATTTTATGTTAGACACTTTTACCGTAAGAACTCATGTTGGTGGGATCGATATCGAGTTCGATGATGTCTTGCTAGCAAAAATTCTTGGTATTCCAAACAAAGGTGCCCCGCTCGATGACATCACCGACTTCGACTTTCCCGAGGGCATGACTCTTGTTAGTTTCAATAATGAACTTTGTGCGCCAGTACGTGCTTGTCCTGGAAAGTTCAAGGCCAATAACTTGATCTTGTTTAAATACTAGTTACATCGCATCATCTATTCCACTATTCTTTCGAAATCAACTTCGAAAGATGATGTCACTGCACTAGAGCTATCTGTCCTATATCACATTCTTAAAGGGATTCTTTTTTCTGCCCCTAAGATTATCATCTAGATGATGGGAAGATGTCGCGAAAGAGACCACAATTTCTTTTATGTGATGCGTATCCCTCGCATCTTTCAGTATTTTGATATCTATTTATCCACTTACGCTCTTGACCCTGAGCCCAAGTATCTTCATCTTTCTCGTCACAGCATTGCCACTGCTCGTGCACCTCCTGCTCCTACTCCTACTGCACATGTTCCTCCTCAGACCTACCGTATGACTTTTGAGGGTATCCATCAACACCTTTCGGATATGCGAACTTTCTTTATTGACACTTCCAGGGAACATGAGTTCTGTGACGTGACTCAGTTCCAGGCTATTGCCAATTCGTTTGTCGATCTCCGATTTGCTCAGACGGGTCATTCTGCTAGTTCTCTTCCTAGATACCCTACTGTATATGGTTATCGCATTGAAGATGAGGCGGTTCATTCTTTGTTCCAGCCTGGAAAGGCTTATGATTGATACCGTAGCTCGGGTGCTACTCCACACACCTTTGGAGCTGCCACATCTGGAGCTAGTCCATCCGGACATGGTGGACGTGCTGACACTGTAGATGAAAATGATGATGATGATGAGGATGATATGTGATTTAGACTTTTTTTTGTCTAGTTGTCGTACTATTGAGACTGTTTCTGTTATCTTTTTTATATGGAAATGCTCTGACATTCCAAGCTAGTATCAGCACTCTTATTATTTGCATGTGTGGTTATTATTTTTGTGACTTTTGTTATTCTCTACTGCAGAGATTTATATCAGTTTCTTAAGCATATCTTTTATTACTACAGAGATTTAAACTGTCTGTGAAATATTTTCTGCTTGTCACATTTCTTTACTGTCTGTGACATTTATACCATGCCTATGAATTATATCAAACTGTCTGTGATAAATTTTTTATCTATTTTTTTGTATTTCTTTGCTGATTGTTGCTTATCCATATATTGCTGGGGAGCTTTCTTTTTCAAAATTATTTTGCTAAGTGACAACAGGGAGAAATAAGATCTAACATCTTGATCAATAAGAATACAGGATATGAACAATCTACCTTTTTCGGTACAATTTATTTTGATAAAGACCGAAGATGTTATATCGGTCAAGGTTTGTCAATTATCAAAATGGAAGAGACGGTTGGCTCATTGGTCATGGTCAAACCTGATTTTAATAATTGATCAAGCTCTGTCTCGATATACGGAGCTACTCAGATGTTTACTCAAGACGTTTTGGATACTTGGACACTGATCAAGATCGGATATCTACTAGGTTCAAGATCGAAGCTATATTTGCAACTCAAGACTGTATTTCTTTTTGCAATATAATTTTTACTTTTATTGAGTCTAGGAATACATTGTACACCGAGTCGTACTGGCAAATAGGCTATTCAAAATCGTTTTTTTAAAATAACCTATGTTTTTGAAAAACATCCCTTATTTACAAAAGCTTTCAAAGGATTTCAAAATGCCCAAAATTAATTTTAAAATAACCCTGACCAACCCTGACAGAACTCGGCCCGAGTTCGGCCAGAGTTCGGTTAGTGACCGTTTGATTTTTGAACATTTGAAAAACTTGGACTCCCTTCAGTTGTAGATTGTTACATAGAGTTCTGTCCGAATTCTGCCAGAGTTCTGCCTTTGGAAAAACTATAAATAGAGAAGGATTCTGATCATTTCAAATCACTCATTCACTTTCATCTCTTCTCTTCTAAGCTTACGTTTCTTTCCAAAGAGTTCTAAAAAAGGTTTTATTTTCAAAGCCCAAGCCAGTTACAATTCTCTAGTCAATTTGCCGGTACGGTGCGGTCTAGAAGATTTCAGAGAAATTATAATCAGAGGCTTGATTGAAGAAAAACTCTTCAAAATTGAAGTTGGTCGAGTTCTTCATATGAAAGCTCGTATCTGTAGAAGTTGCAAGGGCTTTGTATGAAAACTTACGAGATTTTTCAATAGTGGATTCAACTAGTAGCTATAGTTCTTCCGACTGGACTAGTCCTCACAAGAGAAAAACCAGTATACATCGTTGTGTTTGCGTTTGCCTTCTGATCTCTTTTCTTTACAATTTTTACTTTATGATTAGTGATATTATTCTGTGATCTAACTGCTAACAAGTTTTTAATTAGCAATATTCCGCTGCCTACACTGTTCATCTCCTCTAGAGTATTCTGCTTTACGACTTCGTTCATACATTTAATATATATATATATATATATATATATATATATATATATGTTCGATGTTTAGAATTCTGAGTGATGCAAGCTTTGGTAGAAAACCTGTACGATCAACTCGGTTTGACCCTAGGATTGGGGTCAGTGTTTGCATTATTGTTGGAAACTATGATTCCAATTCTGACATTGACTTTAGCCTTGAGAAATGGCCTAGCGAATTATACGAGACGTCTATGTTGCAAAAGTTAGCATTGGAATGATTGATCTTGAGGATTGGTATAGATGGATAGAATGATTCTAGAACATAAAAATATCCATCACGAGACTCTGCTGACATGCATGTATTTAGGGATGCCTTAATTTGTGCACGATACGACTCGAGTGAGAATTGTTTGCAAAAACAAAAAGTTGTTCTATTACAAACTTTAAAAAAGAGTACAAGAGTATAATTTAAATTCTGGGAAAGTACAACTGTAGGAATCTGATCAGAAGATGATCACTTTATCTCTTGGACTATGTGAACTTGAAGACTAGAGCCTCTGGAGAATACAGAAGCAATTTTGTAAGAGTTCTTGATCTCTGTCTATGTGTGTTTGTAATGATTGGAAACTCTATTTATAGAGTTTTGGAAATAACCGTTTTAGCAGTTATTTTGATGTGCACGAGGCTGGATTACGCCACTTTGGGTTGCGCCAACCTTATGTTGCGCCAACTTTCATTCAGTTAACAATCGTGTACTAACTGTATTTAGACTTGTGGCATCATGTGATTGAGATATGCATGGTCGTGTACAAAATAGTGGACACGTTTTGAGAGATTAGTAGCATGTGCGCCACGTCATCCTGCTTTAGAATGTAAGTTATCTTAACTTCATCAGGTTGCGCGAGCTTCAGTCAACGAGTCAAACTGCGCCTGATCTGGGCTGCGCCTAGACACGTGGCAGCTTTTGAATAATGCATCCAGATTGCGCCTAGGCGCAACTTAGGAATTTGTTTAGATTGCGCCTAGGCGCAACTCACAAGCTATGCAGGACAACTGTCAAAAACTCCTCGAACGACACGTTTTGTAGGATTCGAAGAGATTTTCTTCGTTTATCGTGCTGTCAGTTGTCAGTGTTGTCAGGGAATGATGGCAATTGATGTCAGATGCCACGTAGATTTTAGCACAACATGACTGAACGGAGTCTGATATATGGCGCAACTTGATCAATGGCGCAGTTTGATCTCTGAACTTCATAACAGTGGTGCAGCTTAATTTTTAGGGCGCAACTTGATTGTTGAATAGTAGAAATGGCGCCACTTGATTTTTAGGCCCTACAAGACCCCCTTAAAGTTTTTGAAACTTAAGAACATTTCAAATTTTGAAATACTTTGAATTATGAAATTGACTGAGTCAAGCTGCACCTATCTCGCGTAGTCTGTTGCGACCAGTTACAATTTTTCATGCACAATTGGGGGTGACTGTCAGGATTCCATCTTTAGGCTATAAATAACCCCTGTTTAACCGACTGTAATTCTTTACTTTCATTTTAGTCTTCTGAGAGAATTTCTTGAACTCTAGCAACCCTCTTTTCCGACCATCTTTTCGGCGACATGGCTCCCAAGAAGACAGATACTGACAAAGGGAAAGGCATCGCTGCTCCTTCAACTCGTGTTCCGTCAACCCGTACACATCAGTATGTACCACCTTTTTCTCGATGAGAGACAGCCAACCCAGCGATGGAAGGTGATTAAGAATGAACCCTTTCGGCCTATGGACGATGATTTCATCTCTGATTGACTTGCGCCCCTCTTTTTAGAGTGTTACGCATCACAAACTTTGTGCCACACCTACTTAAGGTGTGGTTGCTCTTTTGAATACTGTTTTTTCTTACGAACCGTGTTACGTATGCTGTCGCACAACTTAGTATTTTACGTAATTAAAATATTGCACAACTAAGTTGAGGCGCAACTCAATATGTGGCGCAACCTGAGATGTTGCACAACTTAAGTTTTGTGCACCATAGTACATGGCGCAACTTGAGTTGTCGCGCAACTCAGAATGCGGCGCAACTTAGGTTTCGCACAAAATACTAAGTGGCGCAACCCAGAATGTCTGCGCAACCCATTAATTTATTCAAGTCATACACTTTTGTTGCTTCTAATTTTTGTTCATGTATCTTTTTACAGTTAATCTCAGGAAAGACCCAGATGCAGAAAGATTTGCTTCAACATTCAATATCCCGGAATACATGGAGAATTTGTCTCATGTCACTTTCCCTCAGTATGACGGTCCTGAAGCACGAAGAACTCTTCTCATATATCAAGATAATCAAACCCTACTAAACTTGATGAACGGGGAACCCCTTCAGAGCCTGGATACTATGGTCCACAGAAAACCTGCCTTTTTATTCGGGGACGCCATCAAGAAAACTTTCCAGCCTAAGACAAGAAAAGAGATGAGAACTTTCTCAAAGGAGGACAAAGCTATTACTTAACAAAAATATCAAGGTCTATGGCATTATCCCAATATGCTTTTGCTAGCTATCCTAGAAAGATGTCATGGGATCTGACTCCGCTTCAGCAAGCGAGAGCCGGCAAAATCAGTTATAAATTGGGTCCGAGGAACATGGACCTTTTTTACAGCTCCTCTAAAAAATATAGTACATATTTAAGAGGTTTGATGCCGAGCTGTATCCCTTCCGAGGACTCTTCCTTGCTCCTTCCAGTGAGAATACCTATTTTTGCAAATACATTTGCAAGAGTTGAAGGAAGATATCCAGACCGCACTATGCGTATGACAGGTCTGGTAAACCCAGAGATGAAACGCTGGAGCTGCTTGTCTATATGGATTTTAGACCAATTCAAAGACAAGCTTATTGATCTGGGTCTCTACAATGCCATCTGCACTACAGTATACGGCATTCGCCCGAATCCTCATATGTTCTTGGCTCTAATAGAGAGATATAACGAAAGCACTGGGACTTTCATGACTCCCCATGGAGAAATGAGATTTGCTCTTCACGAGATGGAATATATCTCTTTCCTACCAATGGGTGATAATCCATATGAAGAATATGTGCCCACAAATGATGAGTTGGATGCTATGGCAGAGGAGAATCCCCAAATGATCGCAGTTTTCCAGGAATTGTTGTGTCACTATAAAATCTGCTCACTCTACTACAAAAGTGCCACCGCGGGTACTTGCTACATTACCAAGTAGATGCCATATTTATTCTTGGGTCATTTACGGGAGGACAAGCTACTGGACAGTCATACTTGTGCTCCTCGTTTCTTTGAACCCTTTGAAAGAAGTAAGATGTAATATCTGATGGAACAACATAAACATGGTGATGTCACAATATCTGAGGACTCGGGACCATTCAAGGCTGGTGATGTTCTCCAAAGTTAACTTAGACAGGGTTACAGAGTCCATCGGGGTATGGCGTTTTATATCTTTAGTGGGTCATGTCTCAAGAAGCCCAGCTAGCGGATTTTCTATCTTTATGGCTATGGCGTTTTATAGTTTCGGGAGCTAGTGCAGTCGACAGAGTCCATCGGGGTGTCCTGTTCGCTGTAACGCATCTTGTATTTGGATATAAGATGGATCTCTTATCAGCCATGACATGCAGCCTGAATGCAGGACTGCGTTCTTTTTGTCACGACCCGCTACCCAAATTGTTCGGCCGGGCCGAGTCATGTCCAGCCTACGCTTGAGATAAAGCGTAGTAAGCTGTTCTAAAGATAACAAGGTCAGACTAAAATGTGTTAACAGTTCTATATTAAAGAAGAGTCATAAATGCTCCAAACACAAAAGTCATCTCATATAATAGTAAGTCCAGTACAAGTCCGAAATATAAAACTGGATACAGGTCCAGTTACAAAATACGTAGTCTAATACATGACTACACTAAATATCACGAGTAACTACACAAACTAGACGAGTTTCTCCGCAGGTACATCCTCGTAAGACAAAGCCTGGTCCTCGGCAGTAACTCCATAATATGAATCACAGAGCAACTCCTCCTTAGTAAGAATACCCACAACGTTATTCTGTCAGGACGGGAGCGAGTATTGTTTCTCGTAAACTAATATACGAAACATGAAATGAACATAAGAGGAATAAACTGGAAACATGGCATCTCATAATCTATCATGGCAATGACACATATGTCATATAGACAGATGTATATGTAATGTTTAAAACTGTAGCAGGTACGTAAACGTCAATAGGTATAAAATGTACTGTGGCACAAGTATATAAAATGTACTTCCATATAAGTAAACAAGTGATAGATGTACATACGTACAAATACAGCTGGTGCACCTACGACAAGGTATACATAAAATATCAACGTTGCTCGGTACGTACGTACGGAGAAGGGGGCATGATCACGTACACTACTAACAGTTTCCCCATAACCCAGATTCTAATCATGTGAGAGATATATAAAGACTGTTCTAAGTATGGTAGTGACTGAAAGTAAATACAACATGTAAAGATTTTACTTGCTACCCCAAGGATCAGCATTTAACATGGTTGGATTCGCTGTTCATTAATGTAACAGTATGTAAAGTTTGTAGAAGTACTTGCCTTTAGCAAAGCAAAGCAGCGATAAAAGTGCTATAGATGCCTGGTAACTCGTTACTGTAGAAATAACACATAAACTTAGTTTTTATACTAAGTTAAACACTAAGACACTAGTAGTGCAACACGACTTTCTAACTGGACACCTAGCCAAATGGTGACTTTAGCATGGGAGACCAATGTGGGGTGACACAATACTCAAACTAACTTTCTAGGGTCTTTACACTAGTACGGAGTGAGGTTCAATACGACTATAACTCAAAAACACAAAAAGTTGCAAGTCGTAACTATTCAATAAATAAATCAAACTGTACATTGTGTTCCAATAATTTTTGAGATAGACAAAAAGCTCAATTTTACATAAAATAAAGTACCAAAATGATCCTTGTTAATTATAAAAATTTATACTAATTTTTCTGGAATTTATAAACCCTCATAAATAATTATTAAAAATCAGCAAACATAAATATACTGAAAATGAGTTATATTTTCCTATTTTTATAAAATATCAAAAGCACTTATAAATGCTGGAAAAATTATAATAAATTGTCTAAATTAAAATAGTATTTAAATACAATTTTTAACAAATTTTTATAGTAATTAAAATATATATTAAAATTCAAAAACAGCAAGCAACAGTTTTTGGAAATTAATTAATTAATTATTTACTATTTTGTCCATGTATTCGAAATTGAACCGAAGTCCAGATACAGGACCTAGAGCCATGAATCAAGTCCAATATGACTTGTATAGGCTCTGAATATATTAGACACAATTGGGCCCAAAAAACCATGCTAGGCTTGGACATCAATTGGCCATAATCAATAAAATACAGAAATTTAAATAATAATAATATATTTTTAAAGTGGTAAAATTGTAAGTCACCAAATATATAATAAAATAACTTATGAAATTTTACCTAATAATATTTTGTTGTAGAATTTGAAATACATATATAAATATATAACAACAATATTTACATATATACATATAAATATATAGATATTTATATATATATATATATATATATATATATATATATATATATATATATATATATATATATATATAATGGATATATCTATATATATATAGATATATATATATATATATATATATATATATATAATATATGTATGTATATATCCATTATATATATATATATTTTTTTTTTTTCTATATATCCATTATATATATATATATATATATATATATATATATATATATATATAATGGATATATATATATATATATATATATATATATATATATATATAATATATATATATATATAAAAAAAAATATATATATATATATATATATATATATATAATTATATGTATGTATATATCCATTAAAAAAAAATATATATATATATAATATATAATGGATATATATTATATATAATATATATATATAATATATATATATATATATATATATATATATATATATATATATATATATATTATATATTATAATATATTTTTTTTTTTTAGTACATACATATATATATAGTTATTATATATAATATATGTATGTATATCCATATATATATATTTATATATATCTAGATATATATATATATAGATATATATATTATATATATATATATATAATATATATACAAATATTGTATACATATATATAACAATATATATATATATATATAATAATATATATACATATGAACATATATACATATATACACTTATAAAATAAAATACCAAATATAATATATATATATATATATATATATATATATATATACATATACAAATACTGTATGTATACATATATAACAGTATATATATAATAATATATATAAATAAATACATATATACATATATATATAAATACATTTATACATATATATATATATATATATATATATATATATATATATATAATAAAATAAAATAAAATAAAAAAAGAAAACAAAACAGAGAGGGGGGGTTCGAACTCGGCCTAGAGGGGTCGGGTTCTAGGGTGCGGTCGGGCTAGCCAGGGGGTCAGCTCGAGCCGTGTGTTAGAGTTTGGGTTAGGGTTAGTGTTATTTAGGTTTTAGGTTAACGGGTTTAAACCCGATAGCACAGTTTCGTATCCTGACAGTTAAGGACACGAAAAAACTATCGAGTTCGAGTGTCCTGGCCATGCACGACACGCACGAGTCGAGTCGGACGTGTCCAGACTTACCTACGTACTGCTCGTGTCCTAACGAGTCATATATGTGAAGACGAGACACGTACGACATGAAAATAGGGTTGACACGTACGTGTCCGGCGAACTGGGGTCGTGGAGGGTGCTGACGGCGGCTAGAGGCGTCGTCGTCGTGGCGCTTGGGCGGTGCTGGACTCAACTCGTCGAGGCGCGTCTAGTGGTGGTGATTGATGGTGGTGATGGTTTCTGTGGAGGGGGCGGTGGGGTGTGGCCGGAGTTAGGGTTACGGTGAAGAGGAAGTGGGAGAGACGGTGGTCGTGGTAGTCGGGTTTTAGCCTAGGGTTAGGGTTTAGACTAGGGGTCGTATTTATAGGGGGAGAGGTCGATTGTGGTCTGGGGTTGGCCGGGAATGGCGGGGGAAGTCGATGGTCGTCGTCAGCTGGCCGGTCATAGGGAGTGGTTGGGTGAGAGGAGAGAGAAAGAACGTTGGGGGGGTAGGGTAGGTTTGTAGTAAGGTCCCCAGAGATTGGGGACTTGCACAAAGACCCCAACCCCAAACAGTTTGCAAATTTTATTTACAAACTCCTATTAAGACAATTGATTTATTTTTAAAACGATATTGAAACAAATTTAAATATTACATAATGATATTAAAACATTTCAGTTAATTACAAAATGATATACTTTAACTTAAAAACTATTTAAAAATTATCTAAAAAATCTAGAAAATTTCTAAAAATCATAATAAATTATTTTAAAGCTAAATAGATCATTAGCAACTAATTTACACTAATTAAACCAAATTTGAGAAACAGGGGCTGACAAGTCTTTCCTCCTTGAAAAATTTCGTCCTCGAAATTCATAAGGATTGAAGACCCTACAATTTTCTAACATAACAAGCAATGCAACAAATGACTAAGGCTACGATCAAAACTAACCTCTAAGGTATCAAGCGGGAACTGGTGGTTCCCTCCCAGCTTTTGGGTGGAACAAGTAAGGATATCTCTCCCTCATGTCCGACTCCCTCTCCCAAGTAGATTCACCCTGAGAGTGACAGCTCCAAGCTACTCGTACTAAGGGTATAACCTTGTTCCTCAGCCTCTTCTTCTTCTTGTCCAATATCTCCACTGGCTGCTCAGTAATTGCAAGGCTCGATCCGATCTCCAAGTCTGAATGATCTAGCACATGGCTGGGGTCCGAAACATATTTCCTCAGCTGGGATACGTGAAAGACATCATGAACTCCTGCTAGATTGGGTGGAAGTGCAACCCTGTAAGCTACCTATCCGATCCTGCCAAGTATCTTGAATGGCCCGATGTGTTTGGGGCTCAGCTTCCCTCCTCGTCCGAACCGGATCGTCCCTCTAGTAGGTGATATCTTCACTAGCACCATATCTCCGTCAGCGAACTCCATCGGTCTGCGACTAGCATCGGCCCAGTGTTTCTGCCTGTCCTGAGACACTCTGAGCCTGTCTCTGATCATCCCGACCTTCTCTGCTGCATCCGTGATCATCTCTGGCCCAGGCATAACTCTGTCTCTAACATCATCCTAAAAGAGCGGTGTACGGCATCGTCGTCCATATAGAGCCTCGAAAGGAGACATACCGATGCTGGCTTGGTAGCTGTTGTTGTATGAAAACTCTACCAAGTGCAGATGGATCTCCCATGATCCGCCAAAGTCCAGCACACAAGTCCTCAGCATGTCCTTTAGCGTCTGTATCGTCCTCTCGGACGGCACATCTGTCTGTAGGACGTGAATCTGATGTCTCTGTCCGACACGATGCTCACTGGTACTCCGTGCAAGCGAACTATCTGATGCATGTATAGCTCTGCCAACTTCTCGGTGGAAAGCCCCACCTTGAAGGGTATGAAGTACGCACACTTTGTCAGCCTGTCCACGATGACCCAAATGGCATCCTTCCCTCCTTGGGAACGAGGAAGCCCTGAGACGAAATTTATCATAATGTGTTCCCACTTCCACTCGGGAATGGATAACGGCTGCAATAGACCAGCTGGCCTCTGGCGCTCCGCCTTGACCTGTTGGCAAACTAGGCATCTCGAAATGAAATGTGATACATCTCTCTTCATCACGTGCCACCAAAGATGTTCCCGCAAGTCACGATACATCTTGTTAGCACCAGGGTGAATAGAATATCTCGATCGGTGTGCCTCCTGTAAGACTGCCTCTATCAGCTCTTCTTTCGACACGTACAATCGGCTGCCATGCCTCAAGGATCCATCCTCTGCTGTGGTGAAGTCATCCAATAATCCAGCTAAAGCCTGGGCTCGAAGTCTGCGAAGGCTCTCATCTGTATACTGTGCCTCCCTGATCTGCTCTATCAAACCTAACTGAATGTCAAACGCCATCATCTATATCACTGATCCTGGCCGAACTATCTCAATACCGAGCTTCTCCAGATCTTTCCGCAAATGCCGATCTATCATCAGATACCATGCCCTCGGATGCCTGCTCAGTGCATCCGCCACCACATTTGCCTTTCCGGGGTGATACTTTAAATCGATGTCGAAGTCCTTCATCAACTCCAACCATCGTCTTTGCCTCATGTTCAGCTCTTTCTGTGTGAACACATACTTCAAGCTCTTGTGGTCAGTAAAGATTTTCACACGCTCTCCGTATAAGTAATGTTTCTATAACTTGAGTGCAAAGATCACCGTAACTAACTCTAGGTCATGGGTAGGATAGTTCCGTTCATGAGTCCATAATTGCCTAGATGCATAAGCAATCACTTTCCCATGCTACTGTAGGACACATCCTAGCCACTTTCCCGAAGCATCGCTGTATATGGTGAAACCTCCAGATCCTGAAGGTAATGTCAGAACTGGAGCGGTCGTCAGCCTCCTTTTTAGCTCCTCAAACGCTATCTGACAGTCCTCTGACCAGATGTACTCTATATCCTTCCGCGTCAGTTTCGTCATGGGTTCAGCTATCCTAGCAAAGTCCTGGACGAACTTCCTATAATAGCCTGTTAAACCCAGAAAGCTCCTGATCTCTGAAACTGACGTCGGAGCCTTCCATGTCTCAACGACAGTAATCTTCCTGGGATCTACCGAGATCCCCCCTCTAGTAACTACATGGCCGAGAAATTCCACTCGATCTAAAAAGAACTCACACTTCGACAATTTGGCATACAATCTCTCTTGTCTCAGAATCCCCAAAACTAACCGCAAGTTCTCTGCGTGCTCCTCCGGTGCCTTCGAGTATATCAGGATGTCGTCGATTAATACTACGACGAACTTATCTAGATACTGGTGAAATGTCTTATTCATCAAATTCATAAAAACAGCTGGCGCATTTGTGAGACCAAATGGCATCACCAGAAACTAGTATTGCCCGTACTTCATGTTGAATGGCATCTTCTGGATGTCTGCTGTCCTGACCTTCACCTGGTGGTAACCTGATCTCAAATCTATCCTGGAAAATACTTTCGCCCCACTCAACTGGTCGAACAAATCATCTATCATGGGAAGAGGATATTTATTCTTAATGGTGATGGTATTCAAGGCCCGGTAGTCAATACACAACTGAACTGTACCATCCTTCTTCAGCACAAAGAGCACTGGTGCTCCCTATGGAGAAGCACTAGATCGAATGAAACCCTTTTTCAATAGGTCATCAATCTGCTCCTTCATCTCTACGGACTCCTTGCGGTTCACTCTATAGCAAGCCTGGGATACTGGTGATGAACCCGGTACTAAATCTATAGTGAACTCCACATCTCTGTCTGGCGGAAGTCCTAGAAGATCCTCTGGGAATACATCCATAAACTTCCTAATGATAGGGTGTGGCGGTGCTATGTCCCCAACTGTCGTACAACAGTTCGGCTCTAGCTGATCTCTGACCATGTCCTCTTGACACTAAATTGTGCCGTGCCTGGGGGACTGAACAGAATACTACCATCATGACAGTCTATAGCTGCATGGTCATAGCTAAGCCAGTCCATCCTCAATATGATATCATACCCGGGGAGTGACATCACAAAGAATCGTCCCCTAAACTCTCTCCCGGCTATAGTAATAGAGCATCTATAGATATCTCTAATAGGCACTGGTCCTTCTTCCGTCATTACTCTACTTATCTCCTCGGTAGGTGTAGCTACTAAGTGGTGTTTATGCAAAAACTCTAATGACAGGAAGCTATGAGATGCACCAGAATCAAATAAGCATAGAGCTAGAAAAGTATGCAAATAAACATGACCTGTGATGACGTCAGCCAAATAATCTGGCTTCGAAACCTGCTCCAGCTCTGGGTCAAGAGCTAGGCTATAAGCCTTCCCCTGGGGTCCCTTCTGCTGCTGCAAATGTTGTCCAAACCTCTGCTGCTGAGTCGGAAGCGGCCCTCTAGATACCCTGGCTACTGGGCAGTCCCGAATCTGATGGATGGCAAACCCACAAACTAAGCACTGCTTTAACCTCTTTCTGCAGATGGAGTAATCATGCCCTGGTATTCCACAGAAAGAATACATAGCTCCCTTCTGCTGCTGCCGGGGTCCCGGGGCTCTAACTGGCGGGGTTGGGTGATGTGGTATGGGAGGACGGTATGTCTGCTATTGCGACGTCGGTACTCTCGGCTAGAAAGCCTGACGCTTGGAGGGTCCCTCAAGGTGTACAGAAGTCGGCCTCTTGTAAGACTGAAGACGCTCCTCTATGCTCCGGGCTAATTCTAGGCTCTGGTAGTAGTCAGTCGTACCGTTCGCCACTATAAGAATGCCAATGTCTGGAACTAGACCATGGAAAAACCTATGCGTCATCTACTCTGGGTTTGCAATTAGACTAGGAGCGAAACGGCTCAGGCGACTAAACTCTGCCTCATACTCGTCAACAGAACGGTTTCCCTGCTGGATGTTCTAGAATCGTAGCCCCATGGCAACCTTAGCGGGGGTTGAGAAGAATTTTTTCTTGAACTGGGTCTTGAACTGATCCCAAGCGGCCCTCCCTCTCGCGAATAGCGCCTCATTCCGGAACCAAACTCCTGCCAAGTCTATCAGCAGAAATCCTGCTGCCTCGAGCTGGAGGTCATCCGGCATCCTAACTCTAAAGAGCTTCCTCTCTACCGAGTCTAGCCAGTCATCTGCTACAATGATGCCCTCAGTCCCTAAGAATTCCTTAGGGTTCAGACCCATAGAGTCCTTGATCGTTCCCGCTCTCTGCCGTGGCTCTACAGGTGGTAGGACCACGATACGTTCCTCAGAACGCTCCATGATCTGACGGAGTAGGGTGGTCTGCTCCTGATGGGTCGTTAGGAACCCCTGGACCAGAATGAGCAGTTGGTTCCCGTCAAGTGTGACGGAAGCCTGGATGGGTATAGTGATAGGTGGTGGTGGGAGTATCGGGGCCTGCTGGGACTGTGATGTGGAAGGTGGTAGAGGCATCTGGGTTGGTGGATTTATGGAGTGGCGGAGTATAGTAGGTGGAGGTACATCAGTCAATTGGTCAGCTGACTGGATAGGGAGTGTGCCATTCTCAGGTGTGACATACTGGGATGAGCGTGTAAGCACCATCTAAATAAAATAAAAAGGACTTATAAGGACTCTAAACAATTATAAATAACAAGAAAATCGAATTGTAACAACAAACATGTGATGCGTTTCCTATGTTGCAATCCTAGTATTCCTCTAGGTGTTCTAAGCGTCATTCCTAATATTGTCTAATTACCTTAAGTTTCTAATTACAGGCAAGCTTAGTTCAATAACGTAACCAAACAATTTAGTTAGGACCTGCATGGGCCACCACTAAAAGCATGTCACGACCCGCTACCCAAATTATTGGGCCGGGCCGAGTCATGTCCAGCCTACGCTTGAGATAAAGCGTAGTAAGCTGTTCTAAAGATAACAAGGTAAGACTAAAATGTGCTAACAGTTCTATATGTAAAGAAGAGTCATAAATGCTCCAAACACAAAAGTCATCTCATATAATAGTAAGTCCAAGTACAAGTCCGAAATGTAAAACTGGATACAGGTCTAGTTACAAAATACGTAGTCTGATACATGACTACACTAAATATCCCGAGCAACTACACAAACTAGTCGAGTTTCCCCGCAGGTACATCCTCGTAAGACAAAGCCCGGTCCTCGGCAGTAACTCCATAATATGAATCACAGAGCAACTCCTCCTCATTAAGAATACCTACAATATTATCCTGTCAGGACGGGAGCAAGTACTGTTTCTAGCAAACTAATATACGAAATATGAAATGAACATAAGAGGAATAAACTGGAAACATGGCATATCATAATCTATCATGGCAATGACACATATGTCATATAGACAGATGTATATGTAGTGTTTAAAACTGTAGCAGGTACGTGATCGTCAATAGGTATAAAATGTACTGTGGCATAAGTATATAAAATGTACTTTTGTACAAGTAAACAAGCGATAGATGTACATATATACAAATACAGCTGGTGCACCTACGATAAGGTATACATAAAATGTCAACCTTGCTCGGTACGTACGTACGGAGAATGGGGCATGATCACGTACACTACTAACAGTTTCCCCATAACCCAGATTCTAATTATGTGAGAGATATATAAAGACTATTCTAAGCATGGTAGTGACTGAAAGTAAATACAACATGCAAAGATTTAACATGCTACCCCAAGGATCAGCATTTAACATGGTTGGATGCGCAGTTCATTGATGTAACAATATGTAAAGTTTGTAGAAGTACTTGCCTTTAGCAAAACAAAGCAGCGATAAAAATGCTATAGATGCCTGGTAACTCGTCACTGTAGAAATAATACATAAACTTAGTTTTTATACTAAGTTAAACACTAAGACACTAGTGGTACAACACGACTTTCTAACTGGACACCTAGCCAAATGGTGACTTTAGCATAAGAAACTAATGTGGGGTGACACAATACTCAAACTAACTTTCTAGGGTCTTTACACTAGTGCGGAGTGAGGTTCAATACGACTATAACTAAAAAACACAAAAAGTTACAAGTCGTAACTATTTAATAAATAAATCAAACTGTACATTGTGTTCCAACAATTTCTGAGATAGACAAAAAGCTCAATTTTACATAAAATAAAGTACCAAAATGATCCTTGTTAATTATAAAAATTTATACTAATTTTTCTGGAATTTATAACCCTCATAAATAATTATTAAAAATCAACAAACATAAATATACTGAATATGAGTTCTGTTTTCCTATTTTTATAAAATAACAAAAGCACTTAATAAATACTAAAAAAATTATAATAAATTGTCTAAATTAACATAGTACTTAAATACAATTTTTAACAAATTTTTACAGCACTTAAAATATATATTAAATTCAAAAACAACAAGCAAAAGTTTCTGGAAATTAATTAATTAATTAATTATTTACTATTTTTGTCCATGTATTTGAAATTGAATCGAAGTCCAGATACAGGACCCAGAGCCATAAATCAAGTCCAATACGACTTGTACAGGCTCTGAAGGTATTAGACACAATTGGGCCCAAAAACCCATGCTAGGCTTGGACATCAATTGGCCATAATCAATAAAATAAAGAAATTTAAATAATAATAATATATTCTTAAAATGGTAAAATTATAGTCACCAAATAGATAATAAAAATAACTTATGAAATTTACCTAATAATATTTGTTCAAGGTAGAATTTGAAATACATATATAAATATATAACAACAATATTTACATATTACATATAAATATATATATATATATATATATATATATATATATATATATATATAATATATATTATATATATATATATATATATTTTTATATATATATATTATATATTAAGGGATATATACATACAGTATATTAAATATTCTTATATATAGTATATATTATATATATATATATATATATATATATAATATATATAGATATATATATATATATATTATATAGATATATAATATATTATATATATAATGGATATACATACATATATAATATTCCATATATATATATATATCTATAATATATATATATATATATAATTATATATATATATATATTATATATATATATATATATATATATATAATGGCTATATACATACATATATTAAATATTCATATATATATATATATAGTATATATATATATATATATATATATTATATATATATATAAGAAATACTAAATATAATATATATATATATATATATATATATATATATATATATATATATATATATATATATATATATATATATATATATACAAATATTGTATACATATATATAACAATATATATATATATATAATAATATATATACATATGAACACATATACATGTATACATATATATACATAAATACATATATATATATATATATATATATATATATATATATATATATATATATATATATATATATATATATATATACACTTATAAATAAATACCAAATATAAAAAATATATATATATATATACATATACAAATACTGTATATATACATATATAACAGTATATATATATAATAATATATATACATAAATACATAAATACATATATACATATATATATATATATATATATATATATATATATATATATATATATATATATATATATATATATATATATATATATATAAATACATTTATACATATATATATATATAATAAAATAAAATAAAATAAAACAGAAAACAAAACAAAACAGAGAGGGGGGGGTTCGAACTCGGCCTAGAGGGGTCGGGTTCTTGGGTGCGGTCGGGCTAGCCAGGGGGTCAGCCCAAGCCGTGTGTTAGAGTTTGGGTTAGGGTTAGTGTTATTTAGGTTTTAGGTTAACGGGTTTAAACCCGATAGCACAGTTTTGTGTCCTGACAGTTAAGGATACGAAAAAACTATCGAGTTCGAGTGTCCTGGCCATGCACGACACGCACGAGTCGAGTCGGACGTGTCCAGACTTACGTACGTACTGCTCGTTCCTGGCGAGTTATATATGTGAAGACGAGACATGTACGACACGAAAATAGGGTTGACACGTATGTGTCCGGCGAACCTGGGGTCGTGGAGGGTGCTGACGGCGGCTAGAGGCATCGTCGTCATGGCACTCGGGCGGTGCTGGACTCAACTCGTCGGGGCGCGTCTAGTGGTTGTGATTGATGGTGGTGATGGTTGCTGTGGAGGTGGCGGTGGGGTGTGGACGGAGTTAGGGTTACGACGAAGAGAAAGTGGAGGAGACGGTGGTCGTGGTGGTCGGTTTTAGCCTAGGGTTAGGGTTTGGACTAGGGGTCATATTTATAGGGGGGAGAGGTCGGTTGTGGTCTGGGGTTAGCCGGGAATGACGGGGGAAGTCGGTGGTCTTCGGTAGCTGGCCGGTCGCCGGGAGTGGTTGGATGAGAGGAGAAAGAGAGAACGTGGGGGGAGGGGGTAGGGTAGGTTTGCAGTGAGGTCCCCAGAGATTAAGGGCTTGCACAAAGACCCCAACCCCAAACAGTTTGCAAATTTTATTTATAAACTCCTATTAAGACAATTGATTTATTTGCAAAACGATATTAAAATAAATTTAAATATTACATAATGATATTAAAATATTTTAGTTAATTACAAAATGATATACTTTAACTTACAAACTATTTAAAAATTATCAAAAATTCTAGAAAATTCCTAAAAATCATAATAAATTATTGTAAAGCTAAATAGGTCATTAGCAACTAATTTACACTAATTAAAACAAATATGAGAAACAAGGGCTGACACTTTTGTGGACACTATGCTGCATGATAAGGATGCTCGGTCAGATTTTCCTCGTACTGAAATGCCATATACTTATTTGTTCGGGTGGTTATTGCTACACCATCCATGTTTGATGAACCCTGATATGGGTACTGTTGATGGAGACTTTCTCGAACGCTTTTCTAATGCTCATTGGCAGTATACTGCTCTTTTAGAATGCAGATTTGCCTTGAACCGTGGATCAGGATGGAGCTTTCAGTGTGTTGGACCTCCTCTGGGGTATGAAACTATGCCTCCACAAATGATGGACTTAACTGAAGGAATACTCCGTTTATGCCCAAACATCTTTTCATGGCTTAAGGTGATTCATCCCTCTCACTTGGTCTATAGATTCGAAGAAGAATGCTATTTGGAACCGTACTTGCCAAATCGATTTGCACGACTGTTCAGATATGATCAGCTTCATGTAGTTAATTCAACCACTTGCCTACAGGCCAAGGGTTATCTCATTGATGGGGCTAGGGCTTGGAGTTATTACAACGCCCGGGGCACAAAAGCTATCTTTTCCATGCCTTATAATCTTCAACGAGGCCCGCGTATGTTATATTCATACGCAAACTTCTATACTTCAGCAAACACACTTGCTGAAAACTTTCATCCTGCACAAAGCTTCGCGACTGAAAAGAGATTCAAACAAGGAAAATGTACTCTTGAATCTTTTCGAGATATAGAAGACAAAGATCCTGCCGATATACCTCTGGAGGCATCAATTTTAATGAACTATGCTGATCAAGTTCAAGATCCTCTAGACATATCCGTAGAGGTGCGGAAAGAAAAATCCCTTGTTACGGGTTTGAAGAAGAGAAAGACTAAAGAGACGACGACATCTCCTCAGCGAGATAATACATCTACTTCTCCAAGAGCTCCGGTGAAGAAGAAAAGAACGTCACTGGTTATCAATGAACCAGTGACTACGAGAACAACTCGTTCTCAATCAAAACAGATGCTCCTTAGTTCTTCCTCTAGAGAAAAGGATATCACTCCTTTTTCTATTCGGAAGTCGGGGAAATCATAGAGGGAGGAACTTCTACTTTTTTAATTGATACAGAGAGTTATCGTGCTGGAGCTGCTGCAGAGCCAGATGCATCAATACCCAAAGAAATCAGAAGGAAATTGATAATTACTGAGGAAGAACCATCTCAAGAAGGTAATATCAAAATTGTGACATATCATAATATATCAATTTTTATCAAAGATATATATCTAAATTGCTCTTCCTTATATTGGTTACTTCAGCAAATGTCCAGCCTCCTATTAGCATCATGACAGTAAATGTTCCTGCCATTGTACTTGCTGCGGCAGGGATAACAATTCCATCTCCAACTCCCCTGAGTCTAAAAGCCTCCTCTCCAAAGCAGGATTTGCCTCCACAAGATACTCCACAAGCTCAAGTATCTACTCATTCAAAAAAGACAATGATTGATGCCTTGGCCAGTTGCAATTTTGATGATGAAACCTACGATGATGATTGGAACAACATCAATAAAGAAAAACAAATTTTAGTGAGTGCACCATCATCACAAGAACTCCATGTTGATGAAGATCCTTCAACTGCTGAAGATGAGGAGAATGCGGTTAATGATGAGGAATATATCAATCCTCCTGAGGTTAATGAACCCACGATCACTGAGCAGCCTGTGATGTCTTGGGCGACAGCAAAATTAGTACATGAAACTCCAGTAACTCTGCTACCTCAGACTGAATCGGGAGCAGGGAGTAGTCCGGCTACTATGTCTGCAGAGACCCTGTCGAAGCTTCAATCAGAAACAGTGGAACCTCATGAGACTCCTCAAGATATATCCGATTTAGGTAAGTTCTAATCATGATCAATTTGTTGGAGCACTTTGAGCTTTATACGTTATTAATATAAATGACATATGTGATTTACAGAAGAACCTGCAGGAAACATAGCAGGGGAAGGAAGCTCTTCTCACGTTAGTGCTCAAGATGAAATGCCTCCACCTACTAAAGTTGTAAAGGCTCCATCGGAAGTAGTAGCCACTCCAGGAGCCATGGCAACCAACAAATTCATGGTAGCCTCCTTCATAAGAGTCTTCTTTACATCCATAGAGCCTCTAGTCTATAGAGTGATGGAGAGGGAAGACGTTCCTTTTAGTAATGTCAGAACTCCCTCTACATTCTTGATCGGAGGCATCCGTAGTCAAGGAGACAAGGCTCAAGCTTCATTCTTGGAACATATTTTGGACGAGCTAGAGAGCTCAATTAAAGCTTATAAGGAACTGAAAAGAGGAGACATCGAGCAACTAGTAAACACAGAATATGAAATCATAGCTCGAGAAGCAGCAACTAGTAAAGCCAATTTTGAAGCATTTTTGCTGGCTTTTACTAGACAATCCTCTGAGTTAGACATCCAAATCTCTAATGCAGCTGTTACTGCTGAAAGTCACAAGACTATGGCTATAGAGGAGGAGAAAAAGGATGATGATTTAGAGACTAAAATTGCTCAGCTTCAAGCAGAACTCCAAGCTATTAAGCAGAGCTTAGAAGAGGAAAACCAATTGTACCAAGCTGCTGTTACTCAAATAGAGTCTCTGAAGCATCACAAGGAAGAATTTCAACGTCTTCAGAATAAAGAATTAACACGTCAGACTGCTACTCTACAGCCTTTTGATCTTGAATCAGGAAGAGTTGAAGCCAGACAGAGAGTGCTAAATTCTTATGACGTGAGAATTCAAGTTCTGAAGAAACAAATTGCAGAAGTTATCACTTGTCCTTTAAAATAAAATGAGCAAATTTTGTTGTTTCTCTCCTTTATTACAACGTACTCCTTTTGCAAAAAGAAATAATAAAGGCTTTTTTATGTGGTTCCATTACTTGTTGTATATCTTATTATAGATATAAGTAATAGAAGAGAAAATATATTCAGAGGTACTAGACATGATATATTTCTTGATTTAGAAAGTAACAATATTTATTATATCTGCTCAGAGGTAATGTGGAGATGGCAGAATATAATTTTTTAACAATATTGCTATTTCAATAGACAACTTTATCAGAGGTAATAAGGACGTGACAAGTTGCTGATGTAAATAATCGAAATTCAGAGTTGTGGAGGACGTGAATTCATATTATCAAAATAAGAGACAATAAATGCCAAATAAATGATAGGTCAAAGAAAGTGAATGAATGAACAGTGTAACACCCAGTTTTCTAAAATGAGAGCAATTTTGAAATTTTAAGTTTAATTTATTTAATTATGATATTTAAATAATAATATGATTTTTAGTGAGTTTTAATCATTTTAAAACTATTTAAAATTATGACTTGTGATTGGTGTCTTGCTAGTGTAACCCTAGAGCCTAGCCATGTGATTAGGGTATTTCATTTATCATTTCTATATTGAGGGTATTTTAGTCATTTTTGAAATTTTGGGATTTATTTGGAATTATTTTGTATTAATTAGAATTATTGGAATTTAGGTGATTTTTAGTATAATTTAATTTAGTGCTATTCTTGACTTTGACTCAGGGTGACTTAGGAGACTGTCCTAGAAGCTAACCCTAGTCATGACTACTTGGTTAGAGTATGAAATCCTAGTTTGACCTAAGTTAGTCATGTAGGAATCAAGACTTGAATAGAAGGCTTAGTGATTTGGTTAATAGGCTTGATACTTAGAAATTGGTTCAATGACTAGTGCAAATAGGTCCATAGCCTATTAGACTCAACCCTAACCCTAACTATCACTTTATGACCAGCCACCTAGGGCTATTCCTCCTATAAATAATCTCTTCATTTATTGTTCTTGCCTCTTTATTGAGATTTTAACATTTTGGAGAAGGAGGTAATGTCATTTCTTCTCCAATCCCTAGATTCTTCATTTTAATTCCATTTCCACTCTAGTCTTTTGCATTAGTTCCTAATCCAGCTCTATTTCATGTCCATGGAGAGAAATCTCGGGTTCGGACCAATTTGGAGCACTTAGCTATCAAGAAAAAACCCCCCTTTTTGAAGCTTTTTTATGCAAATTGCACATATAGGTAAATCCCTATTCCCTTCACCAAATTTTGTTTTCTTTGCATGAATAGGAAGCCCTAGGTGTCCCCTAGCCGTAGGTATTGGATTTGTGTCGAGTCGTGTCCATTTCATGTCCGTATTGGACACATATCAGTCCTAGAACCTAAGTGTTTGATGAAATGCTTGAGTGGATTGAATCCACATATTTTTGAAAACTAATTTAACAAATTTCTAGCTCTATATGTATATTTTGAATTTCTATTTGATTGAGTTGAATTTGTGCACTGTTTGTGTCCATTTTGGACACGAACTCACTGACTGGACACAGCACAGGGCACTATAGCCTTCCCCTGCTGTCCGTGTCCCATATCTTACTGCACACGCCATCTCTTGACACCAAAATTAGTGTGGACACTCTTTAGGTGACTGACACAAGGCCCACAAAATTTTATGGGACCTTATGGAGTGGTTAGGGAGAAAATTGGCCTGCGCTGGTCGTACGAGTGCACTGAACCGCACAGAATTTATCACTGACACGCGGTTGGACACGGTCAGACACGTGTCGAGGACACCTCGCAGGGTATCGTGTGTGTAGCCTGACACATGGGCTACACGTGGGCATGACCACGAGATCCCACGTGTCGTGTGTCATGTCCTAGCCCGACTCACACACGTACACGAGGCTGCATGTGCAGTATTTTCATATTCTGTGTAAATTATTGTTTTGGAAACGTTTGTGTCCACTTGTTTGGACACAAGTACCATATCTGAAACGTGTATGCATGACTAAATGTTTACCAACCTTTGCATTGGATTTTTATCATGTTTTGATATTCGAATTTGGGTTTTTTCCTAATGTACACTTACACTATTGTTCAGTCCTGTTCAAAGTTTTGAGTGATGATTAAAATGAAACTTTAAAAGCTAATTTTGTTAAATAGTGATTTCTACATATAAGAAACACTTCTGTACAATTTGTTTTGGGTTTTTTCAAATTGAATTGGGTTCGATTTCATTTCAAATCCCATTTTTGATACCATGAGACAGTTCAATATTCTGAGTTTAGATTCAAGGTTAAACTGATTTTTTGATGTTTTATTCACCACATTAATTCATTCACATGTGTATTAGATCACTACCTGTTGGTTCATGATAGGTATTAGGCTTATAGGTTTTCGAATTAAATTTTGGACTGTTCAACAAAGACTGAAACTTCCTGGAAATTTTTCTGTGAGTTAAGGCTGAATAATAACTCCAATTTAAACTGTTATTTTGGATGTTTTCATGTTAAGATTTATATATATGTGTGTAAGTTGTTGTCAAGATGGGTTACTGATTTGGTTGTGTTGGGATAGGAGAATGGGATTTCGATTAAGGTATGGACTGTCATTGCATAAAACTGAAATCGAGTTGGGTTTATGAATGATACCTGAGAATGAGATTTCCCTTGTTTGAAAATCTGAGAATTTATTGGTTTAAAAACTGAATTCTGGGAACCCCCTGTCTTGACACTAACACCCTAATGACTCCACACTGTTTTTGAACTCACATTGAATCAAATCACATTGTTTTACTGCTGACAGTACACATCACTGTACACACACATATGGCCTTCACCCTTGACACCACTGCCTCACAAACACACAAAAGCCTTAGCCAATGTGTCACACACACTAGAGCCCCTTCCAATTCCTATGATGATTTGGGTTGGACTTATACAGTGAATTCAAATTTGGGTGTGTATGTATATATATGTTATATGCATGATAACTTGAATTGTGTGAGTTGAATGTTTAAACTTTGTATATAGAGTATAGGAGTGGTGGAATTTATATCTCCCTTATATATATATATATATATATATATATATATATATATATATATATATATATATATATATATATATATATATATATATATATATATATATATATATTGAATTGTGTGAGTTGAATGTTTAAACTTTGTATATAGAGTATAGGAGTGGTGGAATTTATATCTCCCTTATATATATATATATATATATTTTTTTTTTTTTATATCTCCCTTATATATATATATATATATATATATATATATATATATATATATATATATATATATATATATAAAATATATATATATAATATATATATATATATATATATATATTATATATAATATATATAATATATATATTATATATATTATATATATATTATATATATATATATATATATATATATATTTATATATATATATATATATATATATATAATATATATATATATAATATATATATAATATATATAATATATTATATATATAATATATATATATATATATATATATATATATATATATATATATATATATATAATGTATATATAATATATATATATATATATATATATATATATATATATATATATATAATGTATATATATATATATATATATATATATATATATATATATTTACATTTGTGGGTTAGTGAGGGGTTAAATGTATAGGTATATATATTTACATGTGATAGTTGTATGTATATGAGATACTAAGGTAATTAGGGTTATTAGACTTGATTATGATACTAAGGGCATATCAAAATTGGTAAAAGCATATGATACTAAGGTAAGTGTGATATTGGGTTCAAGGGAGTTCAAATGCTGTTGGTTTTGAGTTAGCCTCATAGAGATTGACCTAGATAGTGACCCTTGCTAGCCTAAGTTGACTTTGACCGAGTTTAACTTAGAATCATGTAGCTTACACTGCAGATTTTCATTATTACATATTGAACACATCTTAACTTGTTTTACTCTAAATAGGACTTTGTGACACCAGTTCGGACATCCATTCATATCAGTCATACATGGTGACAGGCGAGTACATTCTCTGACCGTTTCATACTTGTCTGGATTTACATTCTTGTTCTAGATTACTATACTTGATGCTGACATGATTGTTATCACGGATTGGTACTATATGGATCTTCTTTTGAGATATTATTCCCTTGTATTCACTAAATACATATTGTGATGTGCATTTCACTTACATATTGTATTTATTGAATACCCTTATCCTTGTATACTCATTGTGCATATTGTACTCTCATTATCACATGAGTCCCATGGATAGACCATTGTATAACTATTGTATAACATTGTACATCTACCGTATAACATTATACACTATTGTATAAGATAACGTAACTGGAGTGGATCCTTGTATATTGATTGAGGAGGGGGAGTAGAATTAGTTATGTAATCAAATCCTATTGTACAACATTGTATAACTATTGTATATGTCTATTGTGCACTCACGTACAATAGAGTTGCCATTGCATTGTCCTAAACCGTTTACATAACCATATTGTACTCTAAATCACATATTGCTTACAGCTCTTACTTATCATATATAAATATTTTCTATTATCAAATCTCTGCTGTTTTTCATATACATTCTTCTTTCAGTGTTTCATGTATCTTACTCTATTGCATGCTTTATATTTTATCTTACTCTATTGCATGCTTTATATTTCCTAACTTGATATGAACTGCGTGAGATGTTTTGTGCTCGCTCCTGTCCTGACTGGACCCGTTGAAAATATTACAGAGGATGAGGATGAGGCCTGCGTAGACACCTACTATAGGACAACTATAGATGACTCTTGTGACCCGGACTCCCAGTCGGATCCACTAGCTGTAGAGGCTGATGTTCCTTAGTTTAGGTTTCTCTTATTTCATGTTATTGGAGATTTGAGTTGTATATTGGGATCTTGTATATTCTGGATGTTGTTGAGTTTTATCTTAGACACATAGCATTATCTCCCTCTGGTTGTATTATGTGGATCCTTCTGTCACGCCCCAGAACCAGAATACTGGAGAGCGGGGGCAGACATAGCAAGCTACGTATATGAAATGGAATCCATCTCGCTATACGGTCACAACTATCTAGATACATGAGGATTTATCTACAAGCCAACAGTTTCTTAAGGTCATGAACAAGCCTAGTGTCTCAATCACAAGCAAGTAAGTAGAAGTCACAAGATGTATGATCATTAAATATACAATAGTAAGGCGTCCCAAACATTACATATTCAGTTGATCATGAAGCTAGTCGTTACAAAATGTTAGGACTAGCAAGAGTTTAGTCATACATGATCAACCCTAGGATTTGTTAATCATGCTACAGCCCGTAGGCAGACAGTAAGTAAGTGCAATCGAGCTAAACAGGTGCTCGTCGGCTAAACGTCTCAAAAGAATATTTTTACAATAGAGTGGAAGAGCCAAAAATAACCCACTCGTTGCCAGGGTTCCGTCTAGTGGCCACCATCTGGCTGGAAAGTCGGTAGATCCTCTGGAGCTGCTCCGAAATCTGGCCACACAAAACCAGCTGGGTCAGACCCCAGAAAGAGCAAGTGCCACAAAGGAAGCTTCACTTAGGAACTAAAACCAGCAATCAGCATAAGAGTATAAATAAAGTAAGAACTGGAAATAAAGAAAATACATCAGGATGATATACGACGAGATAACCATGGAACTATTCAGATAACCAGGTTACAACCCGTAAACCAAACAAGGACCGGAGTTGTAACCCTTCGTCTGAACAGACTTAGAATTCTCACCATTTATCGGTAAGTAAATACAAGCATTCTGGTCATACAGTAATCAGGATCAGGGCAAGACTAGACTAGTTAGACTCCATTCAATCATTTCATGGCCAAGCAAGAATTACGGCTTGATACTTTAACTAACTAGGGTTGTCACAAGCCTAATTACTAACAAGATGCAGTGAGATTATTCCACAGCCACAAGCCCTGCAGACCATCCAGGTTACCTGGGTTAAAAGATTAGGGTTGAATTCAGGTGGGTACATCGTCCGGGAAACGCATGTACCCTTAGGTAGCTTGAAGGGTGCAACACATGACAGTGTGCTGGAAATGTGCCCTACTCGACGGCAGGCTACAGATCCCTAGGCGTGCCCAGGTAACGGGATTGCCTGTAGCTGGGAGATCTCTTTATGACTAGTGTATTAATCGAGTTATTAGCCTTAGTCCATTTCAATGGGTACTCCTGACCGTGGTACTCAGGAGTCCCCTCCTAGACATGATGCAAGACAGGACTGGATTATTTGTACAAGCACAATCGCCCACGGTGTCCAGGATTAATTATACAGGTCATGTCATGTCATGTAGCCGTCGCAATAGCTTATCAGATATATCATGTCAGGTTTATCATATCAAGTGTACTAGTCAGGAGTGCGCCACGACGGGCCACTATCAGGTCATGTCAGGTTATTATGTCAGGAGTGCACCACTACGGGTCACTGTCATGTCAGGCTCAATTATCATGCCTAAACATATCAAGTAAATTCGTGATTATCAAGTTCAGGACAAAAGGGCTATAGAAGAGCCATACGGCTAAGGCATATACGGCCATGCGGCTAAGGTACATACGGCCAGGAATAATCTCATGCGGCTGGGAAGAGAACAGTCCATGCGGCTGAATTGTCCATGCATATACGGATGATCGCTTGAGGGTCCCTGCGGCTCATGGTAGATGGGCCTCATGCGGCCCGAAACGGTGGACGCATATACGGCCGAATATAGAAGGATTCATGCGGCTCATGGGAAGCGGGCACATGCGGCTGCATGGGTCTCAGCCTCATGTGGCTGGGATTAATCGAATCCATACAGTACAGGGTTCAAACCCATGCGGCTGGAATCAATTGGATCCATGCGGCCCGATTAATTGAGTCCATGCGGCTTAGGTCAATCGAGTCCACGCAGCTCAATCAATCGAGTCCATGCGGCGCAATCAATCGAGTCCATGCGGCTCAATCAATCGAGTCCATACGGCTCAATCAATCGAGTCCATGCGGTGCAGGTAGGAGCGGAGCTTATGCGGAAGCGGGGTCACGCGCCTATGCGGCTGCGACTCAAGTGGGGGGGGGCTCATGCGGCTAAGATAATTTATGCGGCTCAGAAGAGTACAAGGGCGCATATACGGCCAAGTGGGGAAAATTCCATGCGGCTCAGGGAACACTTGTCGCATGAAATGTTCATGCGGTCAAGTCAAGTACTGTTCTTCTTCTCCAATTTCTGAGAAGAAGAACACCATGAGAGCCAAGTCCTCAAGATCCATAACTCCATCATCCGGAACCCAAATCCGAACTTTCATAGGTCAAAATAGGGTAGAACGAAATTCTCTACAACATGGAACAATCAAAACTCGAAAATAACAAGATTAAGTAGATCAAAATCCAAGAATTTCCAAAAATAAAGTAAACTTAGATCTACAAGAATCTAGCCATGGAAATTAGAAATGCCAAGTACTAAAGTGTTTTAGAATGTAGTAAAAAAGAGAATGGAGCAATAAAATCAGAGTTCCTCCATGAAGCAAGTTGCACTTGCCTAGACCTCTCTCTCCTCTCTCTGGTAGGTGAAGGGAGTAAATGGAAGAAGAAGAAGAGTAATAAAGAGAGAGAAAGAAGAATGGTAATAAATGGTAGTGGTAGGTAGGGGGTTCACCCCTTTGGTCCATAATGAACCAATAGCAATCCCAAACCGAACCAAGCCAACCCGAACCAAGAATAACCAAGCCAAACCAAACCAGAGAGATATGCAAATACAAGACAAAATACGTATACGTATTCTAAATATGTAATACGAACAACAGGCATTACACCTTCTATCTTATCATTCTTCCTTAGATGTGATTGAGACTGTATATTGCTATGTCACCTCCATTCGGAGTGTATATACTGTACAAGAACCTTTATATTGTTAGATGATTGACCTAGGACATCGTTCTACCGCCGATACTGCAGCGTAGGCTGGGCGTTGTTACGTTCTCGTACCCTCACAGTGGGTGCGGGTCGTGACAAATAGTTACTTCGATTTTCAAAGAAAAGATGCTGGCGCATTAGATTGAAAATAGTTCTTAAATCTTGAATATGATCTTACTTTAAACGACTTTTGACCGCAATATTGTCAACATAGCATTCAACAGTCTTTCGTAAATAACCTCGAAAGATTGTACTCAAAGCCCGCTGGTAGGTTGTACCTGCGTTCTTAAGACCGAACGACATGAATGTATAACAGTATACTCCACGAGGAGTACGAAATGAAGTATGTTTTCTATCTTCAGGATTCATTCGAATTTGATTATATCCAGAAAACCCATCCATGAAAAAGATTCGTTCGAATCCACATGTATTGTCGATCATGACATCAGTAATTGGGAGAGGGAATTTGTCTTTAGGGCAAGCATCATTGAGATTCCGAAAGTTTATGCAAACCCGAACCTTTTCGGTCTTCTTCAAAACTGGTACAACGTTGGCTACCCAGTCAGGATGCTATTGTTCTCTGATAAAACCGCAAGCTATAAGCTTTTTGACTTCATCATCAATTACATCCATCATTTCCGGCTTGAATCGCCGTTGTTGTTGTTTGACCGGCTTGGCATTCGACAAGATATTAAGTTTATGAGTTGCGACTTGAGGATCTAATTCCGACATATCTTCATAACTCCAGGCAAAGACATCAATGTATTCACGAATAAGGTGAATTAATTCTTGTTTATTATCCTCAGGAATATTTTTGTTAATAAAGATTGGTCGTGATACGCCCTTCTCTCCAATATCGATTTGGACTAGTTGATCCTCAGTAGGTGGCTCTCGTTGTTCAAAATAAAGTTCCCGCTGATTGTCCATCCTTTCTGCCCAAGGGTCCACTTCAAGAGCTTCTTCAATGTCATCTTCATCATCTTCCGAGAATTCGGCAGACACTATGTTAGAAGATACTATCACCCTATGAACATGACCAATGCTGGTATCAGAATCCCATAAGATAGAATCAGAAGAATTAGATCGTTCTTCTTCATCAGATTCGGAAGGTTCTGGAGTTGGAAGTGGTGAAGCATAACCTAATCCCCTCTTCATTTTACTGTGGTATTGTTATGATTTTCCTTTTGGAACAGAAATACGAAGAGGAGTTCGCATCCCTTTACCGTTGTTGAGGCCTGTTCTGAAATTATAGCCCATTTTACGGATGATTACTTTGGATTGTGAACTATAGCGACGTAATTGTAGCCTTCCTGAATCATCTCTATTATTATTATAGAGCATAATTTTTTGTTCCTCTCTTTTATTGAAGAATATAGGCCTTTCATCTTTCTTTCGAGACGGTACTAAGAAGTACGACTCTTGTATTGAATCCAATGATACCATATTTTGCAGAGATGATACGACTCCTATTGTAAGTAGTTTAAAACTAACTAGCATATCCAAATAACATTGAGTATAGTAAGAGACATCAGTATACGGCAAAGGAGATACTTTATTGAATTTACACCATCATTTACAATAGGACCTTTAGCCTTAACAGGCTTAGTCAGATTGATAAGTAGAGGGGGAGAAGAAGAACGAGAATGAGGAGGGTGCTTCTTACGACGAAGGTCGATTACAAGCGGCTCAGAAGAGGTGAGCTCCCTTTGTTTCTGACTTTCACCAGGAAGCTTTTTCTCATGGAAAGGAAGATAGATAGTCAATAATTTGGAAGACCGAGGACAGAAAATATGCCCTTTGACAGGAATCACCAGAGTACCATTTGGTACGCCTTTCTGTCCTTCGTCAGTGTCCATTGCCAGTACCACCTTCATGAATTTCTCTTTATACATGCGAGAGTCGTTGCAGTACGCTTCAACTCCTTTGGATGGATTCAGGTCTGTAACCTCTTTTTGGACTTTTCCATTACCATCCACATATTTAAAACATTGTTGGAGAGTAGAAGGTACAATATTGTGTTCATGGAGGAATGGCCTTCCTAATAAAGCATTGTATGAGCCATGATTGTCAATTACATATAAAGTAACCTTTGTACGAAGATTGCCAATTTGAAGTTTCAGGCATTTCTTCTCCAAAGGTTCACTTCTTCCTTGATTGAACCCCAAGATGGTAGTGATAGTTGTAGAAAGGTTATGCACTAGGATCTTCAAAGCATCCAGCAAAGTCTTCGACATGATACTAAGAGCAGACCCTGGGTCAATCAGAATACGATCGACTTTTATGGTGTCCGTATATTCCATGAAATAGAGAGGACGATCGTGGCGATTATCTACTAACAATATGTCATCTTGTGTAAAATTAATATTGGGAATTAGTTCGAATACACTTGTTTGCCATTGATTGTGAAAGTACAGAACAATTTATATAGGAAGACTGAACTTAAACTCACAATACAAACTCGCTCGTACAAAGAAAGCCTAGGGACGAAAACCTAGGTACAGCAATCTAAGTACAATTGTTTAGTTTTTTTGGGGGGTGACGGTAGAGGCTCGGGAAAGCGACGGCAGCTCTGTCTTCCTCCTTGGACGATCGGATGTAGCCTTGGCTCTGGTGAAAAAATGCTCTTGGACGTGTGGGGAGACTCCTCTGCGCCTTCGGTTGCTGGATCTCTGGATGTCTTTGTAGTGCTCTCTCCCTTTTTTTTTGCTCTCTCTCTGCTCTTCTCTTTTTTTTGCTGCATTTTTTTATAAGAGAATGTCCTCTTTTCGCAAGGGAATGGCACCTTGCTATTTATAGGGGTGGGGTCATCATTAGGATTTGCAAATAATTGTCTCCTTCAGAAGTTGGCATTTATGGATCACTTAATCTGGGTCATTCATCTTTGAATATAATAAATTTGAGCAATTAATGTGATTGCATCAAATCTCTATGGACAATAAATGTTGATTGTCATGAATATTCATGATTTATGATAGCCTGCTACGTGTTCAATTTGCTTGATTTGATTTGATCTGGGCCATTATGACGATTGCAACAAATCTGATTTTGTTAGGATTTGCTAGCACCCATAATTCCAGGGAAGATAAGACTGCCACGTGTCTTAATTGCAGCAAAGAGCGCCACGTGTCTCAATCGTAGCAAAGAGCGCCACGTGTCTCAACTGGACTGTCCTGGCCGAGCCGCATATGGGGGTCCTCTCAGCCGTATGAAACATACAGCCGCATGAGGATGGGCAGCCACACGTGGATGGGCAGCCGCATGGGGATGGGCAGCCGCATGGGGATAGGCAGTCACATACAGAGGGGCAACCGCATGGGGATAGGCAGCCGTATGCAATGGGCAGCCGCATGGGGATAGGCAACCGCATACAGATGGGTGGCTGCGTGGGGATAGTTAGCCGCATGCAGATGGGCAGCCGCATGGGGATAGTCTGTCACATGCAGATGGGCAGCAGCATAGAGTGGCCTCGGGACTTGGTGGATTTTGCCAGCTGTAAAGAGATTTTCTCCTCTTTCCTAGGATCATGCCTTCATATCAGAGTCATTATTACGTCCCTATGTCAGAGCTGTCATGGCTGTTATTTGTCAGAGCTGCCGTGAGGGCATTAAATGTAGTCGAATGTAGAAAAGAATAGTTGAAGGCCACGTGGCTTCTTTCTGAGCAGCATGGACCCTTGAGCCGCATGGACTCCTGAGCCGTACGGACTTCTGAGCCGCATTGGGATCCTGAGCCGCATGGGGATCCTTCTGTCGGAGCCGCATATGTCTTTCTTTATTCTTTTCCATGCTTCTACAAGACTCCCTTCAAAGTTTTCAATTTGCAAAATTGAAATACTTTGAATAAGAAGCATGGCTATGTAAAAACTCTTCGGACCGCATAGGATATTCTGGCCGCATGGATGTCTCAGCCGCATGGCCTCCTCAGCCGCATGGCCATCTGAGCCGCATGGGCTTTCCAATCGCATAGGCTGCTTGGCCGCATAGGCTCCTTGCCACGTCTTCATGCCACGTGTACAAATCTTTGCATTGATTGCCTTTGATTTGCTGTTAGATTTAAACCCGCTTTTTGGAGTAGGATCCCAAGAGTTTAGCCTTGAATAGTCGGATTGCTTTGATAACCGAAGAGTCAGTTACGCTGCACATGGATCGATGCGTCGTTCTATGGGCTCCGCCTATAAATAGAAGCATGTTTGGGACGAAGAGACTTCTTTATTCTCTCTCTCAATTCAAGTCTTTTCTGCCCGAACTGTCATCCTCTTCTTTGATCAACGATGGCTCCCAAGAAGACTGTTGTGGCGAAGGGTAAAAAGGCGGCGTCCTCGTCGGCTGCGGCGGCGAAGGGCAAGAAGACTGCTTCTATTTCGACTGCGGCGATGAATATGGTAGCTCCTCTGCCAGCCGACGTGCCCGCAGTTCACCCCGACGTCCACCCCAGAATTGCTGGTAAGGACGCCGTGTGAGCTTGAAACCCTAACTGTGTGGCTACGTCGCATGCTTTATGCACGAGCCTTCATCTTCATGTGTGCCACATGTATGTCTCATGTCCGAGCCGCATGGGTATGTTCCATGTCCGAGCCGTATAAGAATTGTTACTGTGGCCGCATAAGCACTTCGCCATCGGGGCCGTATAAGCTGTGCTGGGCAGCATAGGCTCGCACGAATTTGTTTGTCGCATGAGCCGCATAAACTTATCCGAACTCTGTCGTATGAGACTTTGTTTAGACAGAGCCATATGAGAACACTGCCGTATGGACCTTCGCTGGACGGAGCCACATAAGTATTTTCTAAGTTGGAGCCGCATAAGCTCGAAAATACCAATCAGTTCTCCTTGTCTATCTTTTTTTAACTTATTTCTTTTGTCCTCTTTTAGTGAATTTTCCAGTTAATGCTGCGGAGGAACCTCTAGTAGGTCAGGCCCAATTTGCCATAGGAGTTCGGCTTGACCAACTAGTTCGGCAGGTGGTAGAACAACTGCCCAAGAACGAGCCTGAGGAGAGGCTGACTTTTATCAAGAACCAGCCCTTTCGCTTTCTCTGTGCCATACTGAAGCCAGGGCGATTGGAGGGAAAGTACTTGAAATCGGCATTTTTCTTCGGGGATGCCCTGACTGTGAAGAACTCTCGGGTATTGGATATATCCGAGAATTAGAATTTTATTTCTGCTAGGAAGGCGATCCACATCCCCCAGATGGAGCGTTATTTTCCGTTGGTGTGGTTCAATATGTTGCCGGTGGACAGGAGGATGCAGGAATCCTTGACCCCGAGCCGATCGACAATGATTGTGGGTAACATCCACTACAATAAGCATGTCAGATCAGCGTACGCAGGCAAGGAACCGGTCAGCTGCTCCGTGATGGGGCTAGCCCCGGGTACCTTCTTAAATGCACAAGGTCCCAATTTCTCATTCTCTCAAGCCGACACTTTCCTCAATCAACTTGCTCGGAAAGGGTCTTATCCCATAGGCCGGCTCTCGCTTCTAAACTGGATACGTCCCATCCCTTCGTGGGCCAATTTGACCGGGTAGATTTTACGAGAATATGGGACTTTCCTACATGAGGTTGGTCTCTACCATGCCATCCGGGGTACAAGTCACGGACTGCCCATCGATAAGGAGTTGTTCATGGCTCTCTTAGAGATGTACAACCGGCAGACGGGGACCTTCTTTGTGCTAGGAGGGAAGATGGGTCTCGCTCTTCATGAGATGCACGCCGTCTCTAGGTTGCCTTGGGGAAATGAAGCGTTTGAAGTATATACTCCGACAAATGAGGAGTTCAAAGATTTAGAGCAACGACATCCGGGTTTCGTTGCTGTCTATCAGGAGTTACTATATCATCGCAGTTACTGTCAGCAGACGACCAAGAAGGATAGTAACTCGGAAGGGAACCTTCCGCATACTAGGGCATGGCTCTTCCACCTTTTTTCAGTAAGGTGCCTCAGGCCGGGTTACTCTTATAGGCGTCAAAGGAGTCGGTTTCTCGAGAATCGGCCGCTGAGGTCGATTCGGCCCTGACCACTTTGGTCAATGATATGTGCACCGCTATCATTTCTGCTGGGGCTCTTTCGGAGGCGGCCGAGGAGTCCCACCTTGCTGAGGACTCAACCTATGGTGACGGAGGCTCTGCTGTACCTGTCTCTGAGACAGTTGAATTTCAACAGGGTGACGCTGAATCGGCTGGATCCCTTTCAGGGGTGGCTGGGGCAGAAGAACAAGCTGAACTTGTCTTGGAGGTCGCGGGTGAGGAGACCACGGCAGCTGCGAGTGATCCGCAGCCTCCATGCTCCTCCCCTGGTAAGATAAGCCAAATCTTAACTTTTCAGGAGGCCTATCTGCTCTATCATCACATCCTTCGGGTTAGACTGATTGATGGTTGCTCTGGACATACAGGTCCTGCCTCTCCAGTGCCGATAATGGACATTGTTGAGACATGCTTTGCCGAAGGGGAACTGGCAGAGAGGAGCGTACCCCCTCCTCTTCCGACTCATATTGAAGGACCTCTCGCTAGCTTAATTTCGGGAAGTCAGGTAGCAGCACAGCCGGGGCAGGGGACAATGGTCCTTGCGTCCTCTTCTGCTCGGGCGGCTCCAAGGATCGACCTTTCTACTTTGCCGAGTGTCCAGACTCTTCGGGTGGCGGCGGAGGAGTTAGCCGCTATTCGTGCATCTTTTCGCTCAGAATTTGTCTCTCTGGTGGCAAGTTCTAGTTTGCCTCCTTCGATATTGCCGGCCACGCTTCCTTTGACGCCGTCCTCTACGGAAGTTCTGAAAGAAGCGTCACAGGACGTGGTTGACAGCTTCTTTCGCCATTTGAAGAGGGGGGTTGCGGCTGCTGTGGAACGAGGGACCCCTTTTGCCTTGGCCCGGCAATGAGCCCAGGGTCACGTTGATATTCTTAAGACTCTTCCCGGTGGGGCGGGGATATCTGCGCTTCTGGAGGCAAAATTACTGGAGGCTGATCAGCTGGTGGCCTAGCTTCATGTGTTGTGGCAAGCTGATCTGTCTGCTGCCATAGATCAAGAGCACGGTTTCCTCATAACTGCCGTAGAGAAGATAAGGGCTGCTCGGGATAAGACCAAACCGGTCATACAGAAGGACCTCCATGATCTGTCAGAGCTATATGATCAGTTAAGCCACGAGAGTGAGGATGTTATGGCTCGGGAAGCGACTGCCTCTCGTGGGTTTATTGATATGCGGGAGCAGATCCTTGAACTTCAGAGGAAGTTAGCTTTCCTAGAGTCTGAGCTTGAGGCTCCCCGCATCGAAAGGGGGCTAATTATCCAGGAGGCTGACAGAATTTTTCGAGCTTCTGCTGGCCTGGAGCTTGCCCTGAAGAAGTTGGAGGACGGCTGGCGGGCGCACATGGACTTGGATAGTGCGGAGCGGTTGTCCCATAAAGTCGAACGCCGAGCTAAGCAGCGGCTTGAGCGGGGGACCGCCTTGGTGAAGAACCGTCTCCTGGAATTATGTACCGCCGAACCAAAGACGGCTTTTTTCTTCTTTTTATTTTTATTCTTTTCTTTTCTTTAAGTGGGACATTGTCCCTAGAACGTATAGTACTTTCGCCTTCCAAATAAAAGAGTATGCTTTATTCTACCCTTTATTTGTACTGCTTGTTGTACTTGTGTGTTATGGTGGTATTTGCCCCGTTTGGGGGACTTGTTTGTGGACCTGTTACCCTTGGCATAACTTGGTTTTAGGTACGAATAACAAATTTGATGGGGATACCTAGAACAATTCCATGGTAAGGTGGTCATGGACGTTCCAGGTATCGGAAGAAAGAATGCCATGGAGCAGCTGTGCTCCCGGGGCATGATGAAAAATGATGTGCATGTACTAGGAAACTTAGTACAACATTTGTGGTCAGCAGAGGACATTAGTGGGCCTATTATCCTTGGTGTATCCTGGTTCAGGGTACGAATAATAGGACGAGATATAACCAACATACTTACTCAGAGGTAATGAAGACGTGGCAAGCATGAGGGTTTTTTACCACAGAATCTTTCTACTCAGAGGTAATGAGGACATGGCAGGAGTGGACTCAGCGGAGGATATTTGTGGTCAACAGAGGACATTTGTGGACCTATTATCCTTGGCGTACCCTGGGGTTTATTTTTTTTTCTAGTACAGATAATAAGTCGAAAGGGAACCAGCATACTTACTCAGAGGTAATGAGGACATGGCAAGCATGAAGGTTTCTTCGATGGAGCCTTCCCACTCAAAGGTAATGAGGACATGGCAGGAGTGGGCTCCATGAAGGGGTATACAGAACGAATCAGAGGTAATGAGGACATAGAAGTTCTATGTAGAGGGGTGATTTATTTTTGGCGAAAGTGAAACGACTCAGAGGTAACATCGACGTGGTCATTTTGGAAATTTGTGGATCCGTTACCCTTTTTGTGCACTGAGAGTGCGGGTAGTGGATCATGAGGGAGGAGCTCTTTCAAAGAATAAGTTCAGAGGTAAGGTTATACATGACTTACTTCCTAAAAGAGTGACCGGAATGTAAGTTCAGAGGTACTTGCGGGTACATAACTCAACAATCTGGGATATTTGGAGGAAGAATGTGAGTTCAGCGGTACCGGCGGGTACATAATTCAATAATCTGGAATTTTGTGAACGTGAGTTCAGCGGTACCGGAGGGTACATAACTCAATAATTTTGGAGAATATGAGTTCAGCGGTACCGACGGGTACATAACTCACTAATCTGGAATTTTTTGAATGTGAGTTCAGCGGTACCGGCGGGTACATAACTCAATAATCTGGTGTTTGAAGAACATGAGTTCAGCGGTACCGACGGGTACATAACTCAATAATCTAGAATTTGGAGAATATGAGTTCAGCGGTATCAGCGGGTACATAACTTAACGCTGTGAGATTTGGAGAATGTCGTTTAGACATAATATTTCTTCAGAAACTTGCTGTTGACGGACAACATGAGCAAGTCTCTATTTTGTTTTGCGAGGCGGTAAGCACCGTTGGAGAATACAGCCTCAATGATAAACGGCCCTTCCCACTTTGGCTGGAATTTACCGACAGTTTTGTGAGTCATAACCATCGGCCTCCAAACTGCCAGAACGAGATCGCCCACTAGGAATGTTCTGATTTTAACCTTCTTATTGAAGGCTCCGGAGATGCGTGCTTGGTATAGCTCAATTCGTTGCTGAGCCAAGAGGCACTTTTCATCTAAGGCCTCCAACTCTTGTAGCCGGCGACGGTAGTTATCGTCCTTCGTCAATTAGTAAGTAAGAGCGACGCGAAGCGAGGGTATTTGAGTCTCTAATGGGAGAACTGCCTCACTCCCGTACACAAGGGAGAATGGTGTGTTTCCAGTGACCGTTCTGACTGTAGTACGGTATGCCTATAAGCATTCACCAAGCTTCTTGTTCCAGTCGTATTTATTGGACGACACGAACTTCTTAAGAAGTTTGATAATGGTTTTATTGAATGCTTCTGCCAACCCATTCGCTGTCGAATTGTATGGCGTCAAAGCAATATTCTGAATTCGATGCTTGTCGTAGAATCGATAGAAGGCGTGGCTTGCGAACTGCGGACCATTATCGTTGATGATCCTTCGGGGCAGTCCAAAGCGATAGATGACGTGATGCTTGAGGAAGCTGATCACGTTCGAAGTCTTCACTTCTGCAAGTGGAACAGCTTCAGCAAGTAATCTGTAATGGCGAGTATGAAGCGGTGTCCTCGAGAAGAAAGTGGAGTGATCGGACCGATGATATCTATTCCCTATGCTTCGAATGGCCAGGACGCCACAGTCGGATGTAGAAATTCGGATGGCTGATAGATGAAGTCCGTGTGGACTTGGCAGGCTTTGTATTTTCTTGCATAGTCTATCGTATCTGCTACCATCGTGGGCCAGTAGTAGCCCATTCGGCGAAGACGGTCTTGTAATTTTGGGCCAGGCTGATGGGACCCATAGATACCGTCATGAGCTTCACGTACGGCTTCTTTGGCTTCTGCGTTTGACAGACATCGAAGCAGTAATCCATCGTAGGATCGGCGATACAGCATTTTCGTCTCTGTATCGTAAAAGAATATGAGAGAACGCCTTCTGATAGAGGTGGCTTCTTTCGGATTCTCCGGCAGAATGTCGTAGACTACGATGTCAAAGAATGGTTGTCTCCAGTCTGGTACTTTGTCGATCGTCCGAACGAAATAACTCGCCACAAATTGAACGTTGTTCTTAGGACAGACCAGTTCATGGCCTATCACGTCCACCAAATGATGAATATTGTTTGGCACTGCTAGGGAAGTGACAAGGCCTGCTAGGGCATCGGCCTCGATATTTTGGAGTCTGGAGACGTATTCGATGAAGAACCCTTCAAATGACGAGATGATGTTGATCGTTATTTGGTGATAGGGGATCATGTCTTCATGGCGGACTTCGTACGAACCCCGGATCTGATTGACGATTAACTGTGAATCGTCGTATGCTTCAAGATATTCTACCCCCATCTCTCTCGTAAGTTGGAGGCCAATTACTAAAGTGTTATACTAGGCCACATTTTAGAGCAGGGTTTTGTGAGACAGTAAGCACGATTGATCACAAGTCCGGAAGAAGAAAACAGCACCACCCCGACTCCGACGACGATGATGCCCTTGGGTCCGGTCCTTGAAGCACCGTCGAAGAACATTCGCCATATATCATCGTGAGAGGCCGCATGCGAGTCGGCGGTCTCATCTGGGATTTCTTCATATATTTTAGCCGATCCTGAACCTGGGTGGGCTGCTAAAAAGTCTGCCAGAGCTTGACCTTTGACAGCCTTTTGCGGGACGAAGATCATATGGTAAGGGGACAGTAACATTGTCCATGTAGCGAGACGAGAGCTGAGTGCCCCTAGTTTCGTCATGAGGACCCTGAGCGGGTTGACTCGTGATATCACATGTATGGTTTGCCCCATGATATAGTGTCACGTCTTCTAAATGGCAAATACCAGGGCAAGGCATTCCTTCTCCACGGCAGTATATCGGTGTTCTGGCCCCATCATCATTCGGCTGAGATAATATATAGCCTGCTCATGGCCTGCATCGTTGTTTGGTACTAGCAGAGCGCCAAGGGAATGCTCCATTGCTCGTACATATAGCAGAAATGGTTTTCCAGCAACCGGGACCACCAGGACTGGAGGGTTCGACAAGTATTCTTTGATGCTGTCGAAGGCACGTTAGCATTCTTCATCACATACGAATGAGACACCATTCCTCATGAGGTGGGTGAATAGTTGACATCGCCCGGAGATGTTAGAAATGAACCTCCTGATGTTAGCTAACCTCCCTTGAAGGCCTCAGAGTTCTCTAAGATTTCTCGGAGGACTCATCTCCATGATTGCCTTCGTCTTCTAAGGGTCTACGTGGATACCCTGGGAGGTGATAATGAAAACCAAGAATTTTCTACTGGATACACCCAAGAAGGATTTGGTAGTATTCATTTTTAAGTTGTGCGCTCGCATGAGGTCGAATACCATCCTCAGATCCTGCAGATGGTCTCCCTTATAGCGACTCTTGACGGCGATATCATCAACATAGCACTCCACGGTCTTACATAAGTAGCCCCTGAAGATGATACTCATGGATCTTTGATACGTGGCGCCAGCGTTCTTTAAACCGAAAGGCATGACAGTGTAACAGAACGTGCCTATTGGTGTTCGGAATGATGTATGCTTTTCGTCGTCGGGAGACATCTTGATTTGGTTATACCCCGAGAAGCCATCCATGAACGACATACGTTCGAAGCCACAGGTGTTGTCAATCATGATGTCTGTGATAGGGAGGGGGAACTCGTCTTTGGGACATGCCTCGTTTAGATTGCAAAAGTCGATACAGATTCGAATCTTCCCATTCTTCTTGTGGACCGATACTATGTTGGCGACCCAGTCCAGATGTTGTTTCTCACGAATGAAGCTGCTGGCTATCAGTTTGTTGACTTCAGCTTCGATCGCATCCATGATGCCTGGGCGGAAGCGTCGTTGCTGTTGTTTAACTGGCTTTCCATCTGGCCGAATGTTGAGCTTGTGAAGAGCAACATCGGGGTTTAGTCCTGGCATGTCTTCATAGCTCCAGGTGAACACATCAATATATTCTTTGACAAGTTCCAGTAGTGACTCTCACTCTTTATTAGTCAGATTATTGCTGACGAAGATGGGTTTTGGGGAGGATTCATCTCCGAGATCAACTTGTACAACCTCATCCTCGGTGGGAGGCTCTCTTTGTTTGAACTGCTTCTCCTACTACGCATTTAGTTGTTGTGCCCATGGCTCTAGCTCAAGAAGTTCGGGAATGTCTTCGTCTTCTTCGTAGGCATCGGCAAGTGCCATATTGATGGACCAGACTTGCCTGAGCATGTCCCCGATGCTGATATTCGAATCGGAAGTGGGTGATCCGGTTGAGTGTGAGTGCCAGTCGTATTTTTCATCTGAGCTTTCGGGTCTTGTCACAGACGTGACATAACCTAGCCCATGTCTGATCTTGTTATAGTAATCTTGTGGTTTCCCAACTGGGATCGGCAATTGTAAGGGTAACCGTCGTCCAGTTTCGTAGTTCAAGCCTGGTGTAGTTTGTAAAGCCTGTGGTTCGTATTGCGTATTCTGGTATATGTTTACGTATATTATATGTTTCTTGGCTTGGTTCGGTTTGCTTGGTTCCGTATGGACCGAACCAACTCCTACCTACCACCCTACTTCTTCCTTATTAGCCGCCCAACTCTCTCTCTCTATCTTCATTACTCTTCTTCATTTACTTCTTCTTCTTCTCCACCATCACTTCTTCACCTACCAGGAAGAGAGATAGGCAAGTACAACTTGTTTCATGGAGGAACTCACATTTTATTGTTCTATTTCCTTCTCCACAAGATTCTAAGCCTCTTTAGTACTTAGTGTTTTTAAATTCCATACCTCATTCTATGTAGATCTAAGTTCTAGCATTTTTGATCTTCTTGGTTTGATCTACTGAAATAGCTTGTTTTCAAAAAATAAGAGCTTCTTGCAGTAGGCCTCATGATTTTATACAAGTTTGGTTTTGGGATGGCCGAATTTCACTAAGTCCTGGCCGAGATGGAGTTCCTGAGCTTTTACGCATGTTTGCTTTGGCCATGGGGAGAAGATGAAGTTTTACGCACACGTTCTAACGTGTTAGCATAGTGTTTAGCCCTTATGCCCACGTTTTACGTGCCAGCGTAGTATTCGGCTTTTTACGCTCACGTCTTAATGTGATAGCGTAGTTCCCTTTTACGCACACGCATCGCGTGCCAGCGTACTTCATTTCACGCTGAGATATTCGATTTTATGCTCGGGACTCTCCCGCTCGCGTAAAATCGAGCTCGCGTAAAATAAATCCCCAGCTCGAGTCGGCTCCCACGAGCGTAAAGTTTGCCCGAGTTTTCCTCGTGTAAAGTTTGCTCGAGAGTTCGTGCGCGTAAAATTTTACGCGCGTACAATCTCGCTAGCGTAAAGCCTGGCTAGCGTAAATCCCATCCGTATGCTCCCTTGCTCGTGTAGAGCTTGTTAGCGTAAAGCTCACACGTAAAGTTTCACTAGCGTAACCAGTAGTACGTGCGTAGAGACTTGAATTCCTATGGCGTACACCTTTACCTTTTTTTTATATATTTATACGCTCATTTTATATCCTTACGCCTTTTGTCATGAACTTGGTAATCACGAAATTATTTAATATATTTGGAAATGATAATTGAACATGGCATAGTATGACAAGTATACCTGACATGATTATCTCGAATTGCTGTTGCGACGGCTAACATGACATGACATGACCTGACAAAAATGATTGACCTGGACACCGTGGACGATTGTGTTTGTACAAATAAACAATTACTGTCTTGCATCATGTCTAGGACGGGGACCCCTGAATACCACGGTCAGGGGTACCTACTGAAATTGACTAAGGCTAATTAACTAGAATAATTTAGTAGACATGAAGGGATTTCACAGCTACAAGCAATCCCGTTATTTGGACGCACTAGCGGACTTGTAGCCTACCCACAAGTAGGGCACATTTCTAGTACACAGTCAGGTGGTGCACCCTTCATAAACATACATTCGACCGATTAACCAGGATGGTCTGCAGGGCTGGTGGCTGTTGCAATAATCTCATTGCATCTTGCTAGTAACTAGGTCTGTGTTAATCCTAATTAGTTAAGTATCAAGCCGTACTCATTGTTTGGCCGTGATTGATTGGATGGAGTTTATTCCAGCTTAGTCTTATCCTGATCCTGTACAAGATTGTGACAAGACATGATTATTCATACTTGCCTTAACAATAAAGATCAGGAGACCAGTTCTGTTCAGGAGAAGGGTTACAACCCCGGTCCTTGTTTGGTTTAAGGGTTGTAACCTGGCTCCCGGAGCAGTTCTGTGTCCTATCTACGTTTATTGTCCTATTGCACCCCATGTCATGATCGTCATGTTTTACCTTACTTCAACAGCATGATTAATTACTTATGTTGGCCTTAACAATAAAGATTAGGGGTCCAATTCTGTTCAGGCGAAGGATTACAACCCCGGTCCTTGTTTGGTTTAAGGGTTGTAACCTGGCTCCCGGAGCAGTTCTGTGTCCCTTCTTCGTTTATTGTCTTCACTGTACCAATAGTATTGAGACGGGTTTCTATTCAGGTGAAGGGCTGCAACCCCGGTTCTTGTTTGGTTTAAGGGTTGTGACCTGGCTACTTGAATGGTTTCCTCGTACTCAGTTTACTGTTGTTACCTCTATTATTAACAGTTCTTTATTTATTATCTTTAATATTCTATTGTGATATGCTGGTTTTAGTTCCTAAGTGAAGCCTCCTTTGTGGCACTTACCCTTTCTGGGGTCTGACCCAGCTGGTTTTGTGTAGCCAGATATCGGAGCAGCACCAGAGGTTCTACCTACCTTCCAGCCAGATGGTGGCCACCAGGCGTAACCCTGGCAATGAGTGGGTTTCTTTTCTTCTCCCACTTTATTGTAAAATTATTCTTTTGAGACGTTTAGCCGACGAGCACGTATTAGCTCTATTGCATCTTCATTTACTGTCTGCCTACGGGCTATAACATGATTGACAAATCCTAGGGTTGATCATGTATGACTAAACTCTTGCTGACTAGCTTCATGATCAGCTGAATATGTAATATTTGGGACGCCTTACTATTGTATGTTTGGTGATCTTACATCTTGTAAACTGTTATTACTTGCTTGTGATTGAGATACTAGGCTTGTTCATGACCATAGGAGACTGATGGATTGTAGTTAAACCCTCATATATCTTGACAGCCGTGACCGTATAGTGAGATGGATTCTGTTTCATTATGCGTAGCTGGCTATGTATGCCCCCGCTCTCCAATATTCTGGTTCTGGGGCATGACATGGTTTAAGTGGTGGCCCATGTAGGTCTTGTAAATCAAGATATGTGAGGGTTTACCGAATAGATGTCTCAATCAGTACTCGTCCTTGATCTCTGCTCGTATCTTCTAAATCCCTAAAATCTTGACCTGATCACATGTTTGTGTCATTGATCTATCCTGGTCCTTCTTTATTATTCCCTATCTCTTCTTCTTCAGCGGCATTGTTCCTGGACCTACCGATCAGCAAGGCAGAATACCACCTGTGGACCAGCAGCAACCAGAAAATCAGGCCCAGCATTCAGGAGTGGCCTCCAGAGTCGAGCCTATTGGAGGAGAGCCACCAGTTCAGCCCCTCCAGCCTGTAGATCATGATGATGGCACTTTGGTGGGTCTCATCCGGTCATTATTAGCTTTCTAGGTTCGTCGAGGAGATGCCTTGCACCAGGCAGTGGCAGATGCTCTGACCAGCGGAGGTCACCAGGGTAATAGCACGGCCAACAGCTTCAAGCGCTTGAACCCTCTATTCTTCGACGACAGTGAAGATGCTATTGCTGCCGATGCATGGCTTCTGGACACCGAAGTGATTCTAGAAGCAGCCAGGACTCCAGAGAACGAGAAGGTGGCCGTGGTGCACCTACAGTTATTGGATCTTGCCCGCAGCTGGTGGGCATCGCAGGCCGTCGGATTAGTGGCACCCATTGCCTGGGCAATCTTCAGGGAGAGATTCCAGACCAAGTATTTTGATACTGTATCTCGGTATGATCTACAGACGAGATTCACCAATCTGAAGCAGATGGACAGGACGGTCGATGGATATACCGCCGAGTTTTCGAGACTTAGTCGGTTTGCTCCCACCTTGGTAGCAACCGAGTTCAATAGAGCCCAACGGTTCCAGCAGGGGCTCCACCTAGAGATTTTACTAGCGGTGGAGCAGTTTGAGCATCAGACTTTTGATACAGTATTGAGAGCAGCCCGGAGGCATGAGTATACCTCCCAAAGGATCGTAGATAGGACCGGAGGTCGAAAGCGATCTCACGGCCATATGAATCAGTCATCAGCATCAGCCCCGGCAGCCATGGCTTTGACCATTGGAGCTCCGAGGCGGGCGGCCTCAGTGACGTCGGTTCAGTATTCTACCCCGACGCACCCTCAGCAGCAGAAGCAGAAGCAGTTTTTCACAGTGGGATGTTTAAACTACGGAAAGCCAGGGCATGTGGTATCAGAGTATCGCAGAGCACAGGGTTTGTGCTTGGTTTGCGGTGCCCCGGACCACCGGGTTAGGAATTGTCTGAACAGGGGGAGTTCATCTTCTTCAGCCTTTTCTAGTCCTTCAGTTATTGGACCAACACTAGTCCAGCAGCAGCAGCTGCAGTACCCATTCCCGAGGCCATTGCCGACGCAGGCCCAGGTATTCCAGCAGCAGAGACCGCAGCAGTATGCCCAAGCCCAAGCCCTGATTCAGAGCAGGCAGAGGAATTTTCAGCAAAGGGGACCCGCACCCAGAGGGCGCGGTCAAGTGCTGGCTTTGACCATGGAAGAGGAAGGAGTTGCACCAGGTGAGGTGGTGGCAGGTACTATTCTCGTCAACACCTTTCCAGCTTCATTATTATTTGATTCTGGTGCCTCGCATTCATTTATGGCTGCACGATTCGCGACACGGATAGGATTGGAGCCCGAGTCATTATCAGTGAGGCTTAATATACTTACTGGTAACGGACTTGTGGGAGTAGATAGAGTGTTTTTCTCGTGTCGGATCATGGTTAGCGGTAGAGAGTTTTCCGCTAGGTTGATAGAATTCCTGATGGCCAACTATGATGTGGTATTAGGGATAGATTGGTTGAGGGACCAGTATGCTAGGATAGACTGCCACATTGGTAGGGTTGTTTTTAGTATTCCCGGCGAGCCAGAGTTTTCCTTCTCTCGAGACGAAGTTGAACCTTCTCCTCCAGTATTGCGAATGGCAGTAGCAGCAGTACAGTTACCCCGGATAGTCGAGGAGTTTTTAGATGTTTTCCCAAAAGAGCTTCCAGAAATGCCGCCAGAGTGGGAGATCGAGTTCACCATCGACTTAATCCCTGGGACAGCTCCAGTGTCAAAGAAAGTCTACATGATGGCGCCATCAGAGCTAGAGATATTGTATAAGATGATTGAAGAACTCAGAACCAAGAGATTCATTCGTGCTAGTAGATCGCCTTGGGGAGCCCCGATGCTTCTTGTGAAAAAGAAGGATGGTACGTCCAGATTATGTGTAGATTATCGTACCTTGAACTCAGTGACAATCAAGAACAGATACCATCTCCCGAGAATAGATGACTTATTTGATCAACTCAAGGGAGCGGCAATATTCTTGAAGATTGATTTGCGGTCATGATATCATCAAATTTGAGTCAGAAAGCAGGACATCCCGAAGACAGCTTTCTGATCTAGATATAGGCATTAGGAATTCCTTATGATGCCATTTGGAGCAACCAATGTGTCGGCTGTATTCATGGACCTCATGAATCGTATCTTTATGCCTTATTTGGATCAGTTCGTGATTGTGTTCCTAAATGACATCCTGGTCTACAACAAGAGTGAAGCAAAACATGAGCATCATCTTCGAGTTGTCCTCCAGATTCACAGAGAGCATCAGTTGTATGCCAAGTTTAGTAAATGCGAGTTCTGGCTCGATCGTATTTCGTACTTGGGCCATATTATCACCAGAGGAGGAGTAGAAGTGGATCCCCAAAAGATCGTGGCCATTGAAACGTGGTCAGTACCTGGCACTGTTGTAGAAGTTTGTAGCTTTCTTGGATTGGCCGGCTACTACCGGCGATTTGTTTCAGACTTTGCCCGGATTTCGGTGCCATTGACCCAGTTGACCCGCAAGGATGTGAAGTTTGCTTGGACAACAGAGTGTCAGGATTCTTTTGAGAAGTTGAAACGAGGCTTGATCACGGCACCCATTCTCACGCTTTCAGACAGAACCGGGGGATTCTCAGTATATTGTGATGCTTCAGACAGAGGTTTAGGATGTGTTCTGATGCAGCATGGGAAGGTAATAGCTTATGTGTCACGCCAACTTCGTGAACATGAGAGGAATTACCCAACCAATGACTTGGAGCTGGCAGTAGTAGTGTTTGCGCTTAAGTTGTGGAGGCACTACTTGTACATGGAGATAGGGTAGAGATTTTCACCGACCACAAGAGCCTAAAATATGTATTCACTCAAAAGGAACTTAACATGCAAGAGAGGAGATAGTTGGAGCTTCTTGTGGATTATGATGTCAATTTGCAGTATCATCCAGGGAAGGCCAATGTCGTAGCAGATGCATTGAACAGGAGAGCCGGAGTTTATCTTCTAACAGCACAGCCAGAGTTGTTAGCGGTTCTTCAGAGGATGGGCATAGAAGTTATCCTTCCTACCAATGCGGCATTGATGGCCAGCATACAAGTTCAGTCCAATATAGTCGAGAGGATTCGGATGGTACAGTCAGCAGATTCCAAGCTTCAGCGACTCAGAGCAGAGTGTGAGGCAGAACGCAGACCAGAGTTATGCATTCATGATAATGGTACACTTCGACATGGTAAGCGTCTATGTGTACCCAGCGGATGTATCAGATAGGAGATCATGGCAGAAGCTCACAGTTTGCAATATTCCATTCATCCTGGTGGTATGAAGATGTACCGTGACATCCGACAGCACTTTTGGTGGAATGGCATGAAGCGGGAGATAGCCCGGTTTGTCTCTCGGTGTTTGATTTGCCAACAAGTCAAGGCTGAACATCAGAGGTCAGCTAGACTTCTTCAGCCCTTGCCGATTCCAGAATAGAAATGGGAGCATATAACCATTTATTTCGTGACTGGATTACCTAGATCCCCAGCTGGTAGAGACACTATCTGGTTATAGTTGACCGGCTCACGAAGGGGGCTCACTTTCTTCCGTTTAGAGTAGGTCAGTCGACGGCTCAGCTAGCAGAGATGTACCTCAGGTTGATAGTCAGGATGCATGGAGTACCAGTCAGTATCACCTTGGATCGAGATTCCAAATTTATTTTGTACTTTTGGCAGAGTCTTCAGAAGAGTTTGGGGACCCGTCTCTAGTTCAGTTCAGCCTATCACCCGCAGACAGATGGCCAGTCGGAATGTACGATCCAGACTCTTGAAGATATGTTACGGTCATGTACACTCAACTTTGGTGGTTCGTGGGAAGATCACCTGCACCTGGTGGAGTTCTCGTACAACAACAGTTTCCAGGCCAGTATCCAGATGGCACCATTCGAGGCACTATATGGTAGGAAGTGCCGATCCCGGCTAGCATGGGATGATGTTGGAGAGAGACAGATGCTCGGTCCAAAACTTATTGTCCAGATAATCTAAGTGGTTAGGAGAGTCCGGGATCATCTTCGCGTTGCCCAATATCGCCAGCGTCATTGGGCCGATTTTCATCGGCGTCTCCTTGAGTTTTCTGTCGGCGACCACGTATTCCTGAGGATCTCGCCTAACCGTGGCGTCAATCATTTCGGCGTATGAGGAAAGCTTAGTCCTAGGTATATAGGGCCGTTCGACATCCTGGAGCGAGTAGGAGATGTGTCCTATCGTCTCGCTCTTTCGTCGTCGCTAAGCGAGGTACATGACGTATTCCATGTATCCCAACTACGACGGTATATCTCGAATCCGAGTCATATCCTTGATCATTCAGAATTGGTTGTTGGTACCAACCTTTCATATGAGGAGAGACCCGTATCCATATTGGATCGAAGAGAGAAGATACTCAAGAACAAGACTATCAAGTTAGTCCGTGTTGTTTGGGGTCATCACTCTTTGGGTGAGTCAACGTGGGAGCGTGAGGATGATATCCGATCGTGATATCCCGACCTGTTTGACTCATGAGGTATAATGTCTTCCTTATGCCTCATGGCTTCGATTCCTTGCTTGCATGATTGATTGACTGATTGCTTGACTAGTATAGCCTTCCTATGATTAATATAGCTTGTTCTTGCATCTCTAGCCTCTTGATTAAATTCCGAGGACGAAATTCTTTTAAGGTGGGTAGAGTTGTAATGTATGTGGTTCGTATTGCATATTCTAGTATATGTGTACGTATATTGCATGTTTCTTGGCTTGGTTGGCTTGGTTCGATTTGCTTGGTTCCGTGTGGACTGAACCAACTCCTACCTACCACACCACTCCTTCCTTATTAGCCGCCCAACTCTCTCTCTCTCTCTTTTCATTACTCTTCTTCATTTACTTCTTCTTCTTCTCCACCATCACTTCTTCACCTACCAGGAAGAGAGCTAGGCAAGTGCAACTTGCTTCATGGAGGAACTCACATTTTATTGTTCCATTTCCTTCTCCACAATATTCTAAGCCTCTTTAGTACTTAGGGTTTTCAAATTCCATGGCTCATTCTATGTAGATCTAAGTTCTAGCATTTTTGATCTTCTTGGTTTGATCTACAGAAATAGCTTGTTTTCAAAAACTAAGAGCTTCTTGCAGTAGGCCTCATGATTTTATACAAGTTTTGTTTTGGGATGGCCGGATTTCACCAAGTCCTGGCTGAGATGGAGTTTCTGAGCTTTTACGCATGTATGCTTTGGCCATGGGGAGAAGATGAAGTTTTACGCACACGTTCTAACGTGTTAGCATAGTGTTTAGCCCTTACGCCCACGTTTTACGTGCCAGCGTAGTATTCAGCTTTTTACGCTCACGTCTTAACGTGTTAGAGTAGTTCCCTTTTATGCACACGCATCGCATGCCAGCGTACTTCATTTCACGCTGAGCTATTCGATTTTACGCTCGGGAATCTCCCGCTCGAGTCGGCTCCTACGAGCGTAAAAGAAATCCCCAGCTCGAGTCGGCTCCCACGAGCGTAAAGTTTGCCCGAGTTTTCCTCGCATAAAGTTTTACTTGCGTAAAGTTTGCTCGAGAGTTCGCACGCGTAAAATTTTACGCACGTACAATCTCGCTAGCGTAAAGCCTGGCTAGCGTAAATCCCATCCGTATGCTCCCTTGCTCGCGTAGAGCTTGTTAGCGTAAAGCTCACGTGTAAAGTTTCACTAGCATAATCAGTAGTACGTGCGTAGAGACTTGAATTCCTATGGTATAGAGACTTGAATTCCTATGGCGTACACCTTTACCTTTTTTGTCATGAACTTGATAATCATGAAATTATTTAATATGTTTGGAAATGATTATTGAACATGGTTATTCATCCTAGCCTTAACAATAAAGATCAGGGGACCAGTTCTGTTCAGGCAAAGAGTTACAACCCCGGTCCTTGTTTGGTTTAAGGGTTGTAACCTGGCTCCCGGAGCAGTTCTGTGTCCTCTCTTCATTTATTGTCCTATTGCACCCCATGTCATGATCGTCATGTTTTACCTTACTTCAACAGCATCATTAATTACTTATGCTGGCCTTAACAATAAAGATCAGGGGTCCAGTTCTATTCAAGCGAAGGGTTACAATCCCGGTCCTTGTTTGGTTTAAGGGTTGTAACCTGGCTCCCGGAGCAGTTCGGTATCCCTTCTTCATTTATTGTCTTCACTGTACCAATAGTATTGAGACAGGTTTCTATTCAGGTGAAGGGCTGTAACCTCGGTCCTTGTTTGGTTTAAGGGTTGTGACCTGGCTACTTGAATGGTTTTTTCGTACTCAGTTTACTGTTGTTACATCTATTATTAACAGTTCTTTATTTATTATCTTTAATATTTTATTGTGATATGCTGGTTTTAGTTCCTAAGTGAAGCCTCCTTTGTGGCACTTGCTCTTTCTGGGGTCTGACCCAGCTGATTTTGTGTGGCCATATATCGGAGCAGCACCAGAGGTTCTACCTACCTTCCGGCCAGATGGTGGCCACCAGGCGTAACCCTGGCAACAAGTGGGTTTTTTTTGTTCTTCCACTTTATTATAAAATTATTCTTTTGAGGCATTTAGCCGACAAGCACGTGTTAGCTCGGTTGCACCTTCATTTACTGTCTGCCTACGGGCTATAACATGATTGACAAATCCTAGGGTTGATCATGTATGACTAAACTCTTGCTAGTCTTCACATTTTGTAATGACTAGCTTCATGATCAGCTGAATATGTAATGTTTGGGACGTCTTACTATTGTATATTTGGTGATCTTACATCTTGTAAACTGTTATTACTTGCTTGTGATTGCGATACTAGACTTGTTCATGACCATAGGAGGCTGACAGATTGTAGTTAAACCCTCATATATCTAGACAGCCATGACCGTATAGTGAGATAGATTCTGTTTTATTATGCGTAGCTGGCTATGTATGCCCCCGCTCTCCAGTATTCTAGTTCTGGGGCGTGATATAGTTCCCAGATCATATCCTTATTTTTGCATAAGGTACTTGGATTTGGAACTATACAGATAAAGGGGCAATCTCTCGGTGTCGGGTTCGAGCTAAACTTCTTCCATCTTGAAGGGCTGTGGATTATTCTTTCGGCCGAAGATGATTGGATGGTCCCTCCCTCGATTATATAGTAGGCGTCTTCTACGGGAGTAAGTTGATTTGTGGTGTAAACATTTGTCACCTGTGTGTGTAGGTGAGTGCCTATACCGTGTTCCATAGCATACATTGTACAGAGCTTACTAAGCTTGATGTAGTTCAAAGATAACCCTTTATTGATGAAGTAAGGTATCTTTTCTAACGGGATTACATCATCTGTGGATGGAACATCAGTGTGGGCAGCCGCATCCTTGGCCAGTTCTGGTTCTTCTTCGGGCCCCCTATGTAAATGAGGACTGAGAGGATGACTTGGGCAACTTGATCTTCAGGGGTTCTGCCGATGGAGCATAACGTGGAGTCTTTGGCAAACTAGCGACCCCCAGTTTGGTACTCGATGCTGGGCGGGGAGTTCTTGGATCGCTAGAAGCCCCCAACTTTGCATCGGGGTGACGATTCTTCTTGGGAAGACGTATCGTCATTGGCTTGTCGGAGGGATTGAGCTTCTCCTTTTGTGGCTGGCCGATTCTAGGCAGCCTGATTGTCAGTGGCTCCATTGTGGGTCTTGGCTCTTGGCCGGACCTTGGCAGCAGGATTATCATTTGCCCTTCTTGTGCAGAGAGGCTGATTGCATCCCTACGCAGAGCGGCTGTAAGGGGTGCGGTCTTGCCAGGTTTGTGAGCTTGAAGGTGGATCGTCAGAGGTTCTTCTGATCCTGTGGCTGTCTCAGTTCGAGCTTGCACATCTCCTTCGCCAAGGTGCCTCTTTAACTTTTCGTATAAGCAGAAATCTGAGTAGTATGATTCGACCCCTTTGAAGGGATCGATGTCGACAAATTCTGTCCTCACGAAGCCGTATTTGTCGACATACTTGAAGCACTGGTGCAGCATGGAAGGCACGATCATGTAATCATGAATCCAAGGGCGCCCTAGAAGGATATTGTAGGAAGTGTCCGCATCTATGACGTAACATGTCACCTCTGACTGAAGATCGCTAATTTGGCACTTCACGCAAATCTTCCCAATCGGGTAGCTTCTGCCCGAATTGAAACCGCTGATGGCGGTGCTTGTTGGCGTCAGGCGATGCATAGGGATACGGAGATGATGTAACAGACCCCTCGGGATGATGCTTATGGAAGAACCAGGATCAATGTGCATCTGATCCACCTTTACATCATCGATGTATCCAGTATAGTATAACGGACGATCATGCAGGTTGGTTTTCATGAGCATATCCTGTGGAGTGAAGACAATATTGGGCATCGCTCCTGTGTAAGTGCTGTCTTGGAGATTTGTAGGCGGGCTCTCTCCCGTGAGGTTGACCTGAGCCAGATATGCGTCAGCATTCTGGAGTGCATCACTCAAAGCCACGCGAACATCCTTAGAGAGTCTCAGGAGCTCATATAATAATAATTTGGCCGGTGTGTTGGCCAATTGTGCCAGGATGTCAAAGTTGTAGGGCCTTTCCAGCCCATGAGATGCCTCTTTTCGGAGGAATTTGTTAAAGCGGGTCTCCTTCGGCCTAGGCTTTTCGGACGTCGGAGGTTGAGAAGGTCCCAGAGCGTCAGCAGTAGCCGGCTGATGTTCTTCAGTCGAGTTATCTGGGGTAGGCTGGGATTGAGCACCAGACCGAGTGACGACAGCTACAGCTTCCTCGACATCTACCAAAATTGTGCGGTAGGATCTGACTTTTCCATTCTTTTTCTTGCCAATGGAGGATGGTGTGGACTGAGTTACTTCAGATACCAAGTCTGAATGGACCCATATGACCTCCCCTCGTGATGTGGTGAGGGGCACTAGACTAGTAGTCTGATCTCGAGTAGGTGAAATATTAGTAATCTCCATTGTCGCCCGAGGGATGGGTATCACGCCGTCTTAAGCCTCTATTGGAGGGAAGCTGCCGAATTGTACTGACACCATATTGGCTGCCACGGTCACCTCTTCGAAATCAATGGCCAGAGCGTTCGAATCGATGAGATGTTGGATGTATCGCTTTAGTTGGTAGCAGTCGTGTGTAGCATGGTGGACGTAGCGATGGTAATGGCAGTACTTCGGGCTCTCCATTTTCGCCGGCCGAGGTTCCCGTCTTGGTGGAGGGAGCTGAATTCTATCTCCTTGTATGAGCATGTCCAAGATGGGCATGACATGGCCGTCTTCGAAGGAGTAGGTCATTTACGGCCATTGCTTGTCTACCGGTTTTAACTCAGGTTTCTGGGCTGTGTCGGTCACTATAGCCCGCTTGCCCTTGTTGTCTCGATTGTTGGAGGCGTTACCACCATTGTTGTTGTTGGTATTAGGGCGCTTGCCCTTGTCCTCCCCCTCTGAGATGTGCAATCCCAATTGGCGAGCCTTCTTTAACCTATCCTCGGCGCTAGTAGCACTGATGATAAACGTCTTCCTGTCCTTAAATTGACTTTCGCCCATCTAGAGGCTGATTGTTGGGAGTAGTCTCTTTTGGAAAATTTTAATTAAGGAGGAATCCGGATTACCGGACAACAACTTCATTGCGGTTTGGCGAAACCGCTCAATATAGTTCCTTGTCAGCTCCTTCTTCCCTTGAACGACGTCCATGAGGGTGGACATTGTGACGTCCTGTCCTACTTCGTAGAATCTCTCCAAGAACATGCGCTTGAAGCTGGCGAAGGAGTGGATGCAGTTGTCTGGCAGGTTATGGTACCAGTCGAAGGCGACCCCTTCCAATGCCCCGATAAATAATCGTGTAAGGATGGCATCGTCATAGGGCAGATGGTCGGTGGTGACCTCGAAGTAAGTGATGTACCAGCTTGTGAAGGTCTTCCCATCATACGGATTGATGTGGAATGGTTTATACTTTGGTGGAAAGGGAACATCTCTCCACGCAGCGGGATACGGTTATCGTATCCTGAGGTCTTGGCAGTTTTCTCGGGCATAAAACATGGCCCGGAGCTCCTGGACCTCTCTTCTTGCCTTCCTAGCCTCGTCTGCAGCGGTAGGAGCCGTCTTTTCAGGAGGATTATTGTCCAGGTTTGGTGCCACTGAGTTCGAGTCCGCATTGACCACGGGACCCAAGTTTGTTTGGCCAAGCGTCCCTCCTTACATAGTAGGGAGAGCTGTTTTGATCTCATCTACCGATTTGACCAAAGTGAGCAGTATAGACTCCAGAGGGTCGATGCGTTGGCGATCACTGGGACCATCTTGTTCATCGTTTGTCATGAATACCGTTCTTACATGAGTAGAAGTAGAAGGGACGGTGGATGACATGCTCTCCGAATCATACCCCTGTACCGAGAAGTCATCGGGGTATATAGGAATATTCTCCTCTGGTTCGAACTCAGAAGGAATAGTACCCCCAGCTTCAGAGTTTGCTTTATCTTGAGAGTCGTGGACATTCTCGGGGACGTCGGCACCTGCTGTATCTGATGGGAGAGTTGTTTCCCCGGGCTCGTCTCCTTGGAACATCGAATTATCATGGATGTTCGGAGGAATGCTACCCCCAATTCCAGCGACCTACAGTAATACGGATGATGAATCTCCCACTGTAGCAGATTTTGTCTTTGAACAGGTTCGTTGGAAAACTCCAGTGGTGGACGACCGCTTAGACGATAGTTTCTTAGTCACAGTGGTTGAAATCTTTGGGCTGGAAACGTTTATCTTCTTCCCTCTCCCATCGGCGGGAATTTTCTGAGTAGAGTTGCAAGAGACGACGGGAGGCACCTCATCCCCTGTGCTCGGCTATTGTAATCTTTAGAAGACGGACTGCCGGTCTTCTCGTACCGTCGCGTTGTTGCAACAACAGTTGACAATGACTTCGGTGCAGTGATGTCCGTGGGAGGACTCTTTGCACACCGAGTCCTTTTCTCTTTCCTTGCGCTTGTGGAGGATAACCTCACGCAAGTCTGATGGGTCTGGAACGACCATGTTTGCTCCCTTGAATTTTGGGAGAATTTTGGAAAATACTCTGTCCGTTTGCCGTCGGGGGCTGGACTCGAGTGGTTCTGTACAACTTCCCGTCGGAGGCCCGTATAACAGTATGTGGAGCGCTCGGATGGTCAGAGGTCGGGACAGCGGACTGAGCTCGCCAAGCTCACGCCGCCCTAGACTTCTTCACTCTAGTACGTGAGGGCACATAATAGGAAGAGTCTAAGTGGTGTTGCAGAGAGTCGGACATATTTTCTCGGGAGCATGAGAGATCAGGACCATAGAAGAGGCGGTCGAAGACTGAGCCTGAGCCGTGTTGAGCAGACAGCATGCGGCTGGAATCAACAGTCTTCATGCGGCTGGCAATCGTAGCCGTATGGGCCTTCTTCATGCGGTTGGAAGTCTGGGCCTCATAAGTATTCTTCATGCGGCTGGAAATCTTGGCCGCATGGGTATTCAGCATCTGGCTGGCAGTTTCTGACGCATGAACATCGTGCATGCGGCTGGCAAGCTTGGCCGCATGAATGTTCGGCTTCTTTCTGGAGCACATAGAATCACACTTTTTCCCTGCAAGTCCAGCATCGTAGTGCTTTTCTCTGCCGGACTTGGGGATAGTAGAGTCCTCTATGGCTTGAAGTGGGGCCGTATGAGAGTTACCTTCACCGTCTTGGACAGCAAAGAGTACTCCGTCCAGAGCTTGGGGAGGAGCAAATGATTTTGGCCTCCACTCCCTGCGACCCTTCTTTGTGCAGGTTCGCTTCTGGACCGGGCCAGCGCTCCCATCGGAGAGCATTTTTTTAAATGCCTGTTGGTCGAAGCGAACGACCATTTTCTGTTGTATGGATCCAAGTTTGGCAGCATCCGATTGCGTCACCAACTTCTTAGCCGTGGAGAAGTTCGTCCCCAGCAGAGTCGCCATCGTGTTTGCCATTGATTGTGAAAGTACAGAACAATTTATATAGGAGGACTGAACTTAAACTCACAATACAAACTCGCTCGTACAAAGAAAGCCTAGGGACGAAAATATAGGTACAGCAATCTAAGTACAATTGTTTAGTTTTTTCTGGGGGTGACAGTAGAGGCTCGGGAAAGTGACGGTAGCTCTTCCTTACTCCTTGGACGATTGGATGCAGCCTTGGCTCTGGTGAAGAAATGCTCTTGGACGTGTGGGGAGACTCCTCTGCGCCTTCGGTTGCTGGATCTCTGGATGTCTCTGTAGTGCTCTCTTCCTTTTTTTTGCTCTCTCTCTCTGCTCTTCTCTTTCTTTCTTTTTTATTGCATTTTTTTATAAAAGAATGTCCTCTTGTCGTAAGGGAATGGTACCTTGCTATTTATAGGAGTGGGATCATCATTAGGGTTTGCAAATGATTACCTCCTTCAGAAGTCGGCGGTTAAGGATCACTTAATCTGGGCCATTCATCTTTGAATATAATGAATTTGAGCAATTAATGTGATTGCATCAAATCTCTGTGGGTAATTAATGTTGATTGCCATGAATATTCGTGATTTTTGATAGCCTGCCACGTGTCCAATTTGCTTGATTTGATTTGATCTGGGCCATTATGATGATCGCAACAAATCTGATTTTGTTAGGATTTGTTAGCACCCATAATTCCAGGAAAGATAAGACTGCTACGTGTCTCAATTGCAGCGAAGAGCGCCACGTGTCTCAATTGTAGCGAAGAGTGCCACGTGTCTCAACTGGACTGTCCAGGCCGAACCGCATATGGGGGAGGTCCTCTCAGCCGCATGAAACATGCAGCCGCATGAGGATGGGCAGCCGCATGAGGATGGGCAGCCGCATGGGGATGGGCTTCCGCATGGGGATAGGCAGCCGCATATAGAGTGGCAACCGCATGGGGATAGACAGCCGCATGCAGATGGGAAGCCGCATGGGAATAGGTAGCCACATGTAGATGGGCGGCCGCATAGGGATAGTCAGTCGCATGCAGATGGACAGCCGCATGGGGATATTCAGCCGCATACAGATGGGCAGCCGCGTGGAGTGGCCTCGGAACTTGGTGGATTTTGCCAGCTGTAAAGAGATTTTCTTCTCTTTCCTAGGATCACGCCATCATGTCAGAGTCATTATTACGTCCCTATGTCAGAGCTGTCATGGCTGTTATTTGTCAGAGCAGCCGTCAGGGCATTAAATGCAACCGAATGTAGAGAAGAATTGTTGAAGGCCATGTGGCTTCTTTCTGAACCGTATGGACCCTTGAGCCGCATGGACTCCTGAGCCGCATAGACTTCTGAGCCGCATAGGGATCCTGAGCCGCATAGGGATCCTTCTGTCGGAGCCGTATATGTCTTTCTTTATTCTTTCCCATGCTTCTACAACACTATGACAATGTGCACAACTGATTGGCTCCTTTTTAGGCTTCTTGAGAAGAGTAAGACAAGCATCAGCCTGCATCAAAGCTTCATTTAACGTCTCTCAAGTTTCTTTCGAGAGACATAAGAGTTCAAAGATTGACAATCTTGTTGGAGTATTGGCTAATTGAGCCAATATGTCAAAATTATATGGCTTTTCAAGTCCAAAAGACGAGGACTTCTTCAGTGCTTTGTCAAAATGGATAGGCTGTTTTCCCTTGTCTGCTGATGTCGGTTTAGGGGGAGTTCGTTCCAGTACCGGCAAGGATGTAGATGGTATTTCCTCAGTAGGAGAAGATGATGTTGGAGGAGCATCAGGAGATAGGGTAGAATTCTCTTGAGTTTTGGGATATTCCCGAAGATAAGGTTTCCCAGATCTAGTGCCAATTAGAATTTCTTCTTCCGATACTGTTCGAAGCGTACCATGTTGCAGCTCTTGGATTTAGTTTTCGAGTGCTTCTTTTGCTTGGTAGAGGAAGGTGTCTCAAAATTTGCTACCAGATCTAGATGAATCCACATGATTTCTCCTTTGTCAGTTGATAGTGGAAGAAGACCCTCATTTTTGGGAGGTGGGAGATTCACGATCTCGAGCATAGCTCTTGGAATGGGGACCATACCATCTTGCACAAGTTGTGGTTGAAAAATCACCAAACTGTATAGAGACGATGTTAGCTGTCACAGTCTTCTCATCCTGGTGCAGAGTAATTACTCCAAAGTTGACTAACTCCTGGATTTTGCCTTTAAGCACGTAATATGATCTGGTGGGATGCCCTATAAATATGTGATAAACAAAATATTTAGGGTGATCAATTTTTTCCACTTCTTCTGGCTGTTTTGCCTCTGGCAGTTGAAGCTTATTACTTTTAATTAAGCAATCAAAGATGCTTAAAGTATCATCTTCATCAAAAGAATACTCTTCTTTTGGACGAGTTGTTTTCTGCGGTGGTGCTGATGGAGTGGGTGTTGTCTGAGCAACATTAACGGCTAATGACTCCTTGCCCTTGAGATTGATGGCCAATGTTTCTTTACCCTTGCGGTTATTCTGGCGATTATTACTGCCGAGTGTAGAATATTCATCTTGGTTATGATGAGTCATTTGAACTCCTAACTGCTTGAATTTTTCAGTACTGACCTCTGCCGCCTTGGCATTCACAATAAAAGAAGGCCAATCTTGAAATTGTGTAGATCCCATGCACATGCTGGTAATAGGAAACAAGTTTGATTTGTAAGTGTCTATTGTTACAGCAGATGGAGTTCCTAAAGGCATTTTGAGTGCCTCTTGGCGGAATCTTTTAATGAAACTCTCTATGGATTCATTGTGTCTTTGCTTAATCTTAATGAGGGCAGACATCGTCTTATCATTGACTCTCTCATAAAATCGTTCCAAGAACATTTGTTTGAAACAAGCAAAAAAAGTTATGCAGCCATCAGGCAAGCTACGATACCAGTCGTAAGCTGCGTCGGCTAAACAACCAACGAACACTCTGGTAAGGAGAGCATCATTTTGCTGTAACTGGTCAGTCATCACTTCAAAATGATTGATGTACTGACTTAGAGAAGGGCTGCCATCAAACAGCATAATGGTTGGAAGCTTGTATTTAGGAGGGAATGGAACTTCCTTCCATTCTGTAGGATATGGTTGTTTATGCCAAGTCTTTGTAGGCCATCCTTCTGCTTGAAGGCTTCAAACTGAGTGCGTAAGAGTTTCACAGCCTCATTAGCATCTCCTGATGTTTGGGAATTGCTGGGCTGGTTAGAATTGTTGGGAGGAGGAACAGCATGGTAATTACCACCCCCAGTACCAGATGACTGGGATCAGCTTAAATTGGTACAGAAGCAAACTGAGGAGATGGCACCCCCAGACTGACATTAACAGGTACAGAAGAAGCTATAAGCTCAGGATTTGTAGCAGGGTTTATAACCGGTGGCAATGTATGTTGAGCCACGATTATAGTATGCATACTTACGACTATTTCAGCCACAGTCTTCAGCTTTTCCTCTGGTGCAACAATTTGTTGTTTTTGATTAGCTGCACTAGAAACTTTTTGATCTTCTGTAATGGCATATGCCGTCACTTCTCTTGCTGCTATTGACGAGATAGTTTGTTCAGAACTTTCACTATCCGCATGAAACTCAGATAAAGAGTCATATCCTAGATGGGTGATGGGGAGATCTTCTTGATTAAAGACACCTTGGTACAAATTTTGATTTCTTGATCTGGTATATTAAAAGACCCCTTCATTGGATGCATGAATCCGATCTATGTATTGCTGACTAGGATTACGGGACGCATTACGTCTTGGATGTTTCCCACCCCCAGTGCCTTGGGAAGTCATATTGACCGAAGCATATAATGGCTCATCTTCATCTTCTATTATAGGTTTAGGAGTCGAAACATAGTTCAGACGATCGAAGACAGATCGTTTTACTGATTGGCAACAACACTTGATGACCACTTCATGAAGGCAGTGGCGATCTAAAGAGTGATTTTGAGGTGAAGGAGACGTCCATGTGATCTTCCGTCTTCGTGTAAGACGTTCTCGGAGATCAGTTACCACTACAGGATGAGAAGAAGTCGAAGGAACATATTCCTTAATGATATTTGGAACATGTCTCCTATTCTTCAGATGCTTAGTTCCCTGCGTGTACAAAGAGGTACTTAACTCATTAGCATAAGTGATTTGGTCATTCTTTTCAAACTTTGGTTTTTTGTACAGATTAGCCTTTGGCATAGAATTCTTGTGTTTTACCGAAGTTGATATTGATGGATGCCTATTGAGATAAGCACGTAAATCAGAGAATTCTGCTCCGGGTGTCTCGGTTTGAGATACCATCAACTTTTTTTGCTTGGATCTTAAAATTTGCAAGGTTGGAAGAACTTGACTAGTCCCTATAGGGGTAGGCAAAATACCTCTTTGATTAGTATTCCTTTCCATAGCAGAGATCTGAAGACCTCTGTTTAAAGGAATGGAATCTTCCTCTGAGTCATAGACTAGGAAAGTTTGAGAAAAGACCAATGGGTGCTTTCCTTTATTTTGTAGAGGGTTAGCTAAGAATCGTTTCCCTCTATTTTGTTGTGGGACCATCTTAGGCAAAGGTTGCGCCAATTGAGGGAGTGTAATAGGGTATTTCCCTTTGTTCTCTCTAGTTTTAGTACTAGATCATTGTTTCTCCTAGTTCAGAATTGGAGAATTGGAGGAAGGAATAGCCAAAAGGCTACATCCCTTGGGTTACGCCAAAACAGCAGACTGCGCCTAAGCAACTGTTTTCTTGGATTGCGCCACAGTAATAGGGGCTACTGGTTACACCCTAGCAATATAGGCTACTGGTTGCGCCTTGGCAGCAACATGAGTAGACTGTGTTTTAGCAACAGCATGAATAGACTGTACCTTGGCAGCAAAGGGAGTTATGGACTGCGCCTTGGCAGTAAGAAGAGTGGATTGCGCATGGGTAGCGGTGAGTGTAAGTTGCACACGGGCAACAGAAACAGAAAGAGTGGGCTGCGTGCAGGCAGTAGAAGTAGGTTGCGCCTGAACCACAGAGGTGTGCAGATTGTGCCTTGGCAACCGAAGCAGGTTGTGCCAGGGCAACAGCAACTATAGAAGACTTAGGAGTCCACATAATTTTGTTCTTGGTGAAAGCCACAGTGCGCTTGTTGCTCTTTTTGTTGATCATATCTTCATAGGCTGTCTAGTTGACTTGAACAACCAGAGTCTTCTGCGTCTTGCCGATCGACGCAGCATCATATTGAGTTATCACCTTCTCATCGGAGGAGAAAGTCGTCCCCAGCAGAGTCGCAATTTTGTTTGCAAAAACAAAAAATTGTTCTATTACAAACTTTAGAAAAGAGTACAAGAATATAATTTGAATTCTGGGAAAGTACAACTGTAGGAATCTGATCAGAAGACGATCACTTTATCCTTTGGACTATGTGAACTTGAAGACTAGAGCCTCTGGAGAATACAACAGCAATTTTGCAAGAGTTCTTGATCTCTGTCTGTGTGTGTTGGTAATGATTGGAAACTCTATTTATAGAGTTCTAGAAATAATTGTTTTAGCAGTTATTCTGATATGCATGAGGTTGGATTGCGCCACTTTGGGTTGTGCCAACCTTTTGTTGTGCCAACTTCCATTCAGTTAACAATAGTATACTAACAATATTTAGACGCATGGCATCATGTGATTAAGATGTGCATGGTCGTGTACAGAATAGTGGACACGTTTTGAGAGATTAGTGGCATGTGTGTCACGTCATCCTGCTTTAGAATGTAAGTTGTCTCAACTTCATCAGGTTGTGCGAGCTTCAGTCAACGAGTCAAATTGTGCCTGATCTGGGCTGCGCCTAGACACGTGGCAGCTTTTGAATAATGCATCCAGATTGCGCCTAGGCGCAACTAAGGAATTTGTTTAGATTGTGCCTAGGCGCAACTCACAAGCTATGTAGGACAACTGTCAAAAACTCCTCGAACGGCATGTTTTGAAGGATTCGAAAAGATTTCCTTCGTTTATCGTGCTGTCAGTTGTCAGTACTGTCAGGCAATGATGGTAATTGATGTCAGATGCCACGTAGATTTTGGCACATCATGACTGAGCGCAGTCTGATATATGGCACAACTTGATCAATGGCGCAGTTTGATCTCTGAACTTCATAACAGTGGTGTAGCTTAATTTTTGGGGCGCAACTTGATAGTTGAATAGTAAATAAATGGCGCCACTTGATTTTTTGGCCCTACAAGAATGACAAATTCTCTATAATACGGCTTGGCAGAAATACATGTATTTTGGGGACGCCTGGGATATGTGCACGATCCAACCAAGTGATACGTTGAATTCAAGTGAGGCTTGAAGAATAGAAAAGTATCAAGGATTTTGAAATCGTGTTAAAGGAAAGATTTATGGTAGTGTGAACATGGTTCGGATTGAAGAAATGCATAGGCGAAGTGTGTACAAGAGTCTTTGAATCAAATTGATAAGTTGATGAGTAAGTACTCAGTTAGTTTCGAGGATAAAACTTTTTCTGAGTGGTGTATGATGTAGTAACCCATCCCGCTTAGTTAATCGGAGGAATCGAAATGCCGACGGCGTTCGAACATAGCCTTGCAACGGCTGCTCGAAGACACGCTCGGTCGAGGTGACTCCTCGCTTATGTGGGTGGCTTCGGTTAACTTGCCTCAGCTTGGCCTTCACTCTAATAAAATAAAAGTTTTCAAATGCATAAGTAGGCTTGATAATAAGAGTGATGCATCCACATATCTAAGGAAATAATCCTAAATTGGGTCTGACTGAGCTAGAATATGTAAAGGTCACATGGTCAGCTTAGAAGTTTGCTCAGCGTGCTTTCAAAATGACACTCGGTCCTTCGTCCCGTGGCTTAGGAGAAGGAAGTTGGTCTAAGTTGCTAAATTGCCACAATGCTGGAATTAGCCTAAGTCATAGGCGTCGCCCACATGAATGCTTGATAAAGCATACACGGTCCCATTGTACAGGGCTTGGCATTGCCTTGCTGGTCTTACGGGTTAAGTTACAGTGCATGTTGCTGTGCACGGCACATTCTTTCGATACAAGGCTTGGTATAGCCTTTGCTTGTCAAGTCGTTGCACGAACAAGTTAGACAAGAGTTTTGCTGGGCTATCGAAGTCATAACAAGCACTGCCCCCTGTTGGCTGCGGTTGTCAAGTTACATAGCCCCACGATCCTAAGGCTCGTCATATAAAGTATGTGACCTGAGCGATAGTGTCGTCTCGAGAACAAGGTCGGTCTAAGGCACGAGGTATGTTTGGTTTAGAAAGAAGCATGCCACGGACAAAAAAACACGTTATGTTCAAGTTAAGATGGAAGACTATTTAGTAATCGTTCCCTGGATTTCAAAGGATAGAATTTTATGCGACTGGTTGTCGCCGAGATCGGTCCTGCTACTTGGGAGTCTCAATAAGGAAGTTAACGAGATCGGTGCCGCTACTTGGAAGTCTCAATAAGGAAGTTCACGAGATCAGTCCCGCTACTTGGGAGTCTCAATAAGGAAGTTCACGAGAGCAGACCCACTACTTGGGAGTCTCGATAAAAAAGTTCACGAGATTGGTCCCGCTACTTGGGAGTCTCTATAAGGAAGTTCACGAGATCGGTCCTACTACTTGGGAGTCTCGATAGAAAGTTAGAAAGTATAGTCATGATAAAGGAAGGACTTGTTAGATCGAGTTGAGTCTTGCATGGTCATTGGACAACTTGTGTGCAAGAGAAAATTCTTCGAACGATCCCGAGGCACCAGGTTTGTGTCGGCCTAGGAGGAATTGTAGATATTGTACGGCCTTCATTGATGGTACGACTCGATTTAAGTGAACCGTTACAATATAGGCTATGGGTCATTCGGTGGGAGCTCGTACCTCATACAAATGGTCACCGTATATAAAGATCCAGTATAGCTTAACATTGCTAGTGACCATACATATAGATGTGTCGGCATAAGAGCGGCTATCCGCGTGTATGACTTTGGATTGCGTCGAGTACTAACAAGTTACGAGTTGGGTTAACAAAGAATAATTATAGTAAGCGCTAACCTTGAATCGGCACGGGTTAGGTGTGCACGGTTGTAACACCAGTCTGGAGCCTAAGATCTGGCTATAGCAAGGATAAGTGATTCGGCATGAATGTGGCATCGTCATCGAGTTGTCTCGAGTTAAGTTGGAAAGGGTTGTAAGGCAAGTTGGTTAAGTCTGGTTATCCTTGGGAGACACGGCCTCGATCTTAAGACACGATCAAGTCTATTGGTACGACCAACACGAGTCGTCCCCTTGACCTCATTGGCACGAGAATGGTCTAGAGACACATAAAAACAAGTAAAAGTTTTGGTACGGCCGAGTGTGAATAAGTTTCTACTTGGTGAGGCATTGCCTCGAATATATATTGAAGCCACGAATAGAGTATAGCACGACCCTGTCTTTGCGTTGCCAAGTATAGGCAAAGGTGTCTCTGTCCTAAAATTGACACTAAGGTAAGACTAGCAAGATAATCAAAAAGGGAATTAAGCTGCACAAAGTAAATAAACGTGTCAGTTTTGTATGGGTGGGCGAGAAGCTCACTCCACCAGTAGAGTTGAGTACTGACACCCACACAGTTTTCATATGCTGGCATGGGTAGAAGCCCTATGGCGCGGAGCTCACTTGGATGCGTCGAGGTACGGAGTTCCTTGGCATTTTGAGGCGTACGGCCGCATAGAGTCAAAACATATACGGGACATAATGTATGGACCTCGCCATTCTGCAGAATTTGCCACTCGTCGCTTGAAGCTTGTATTGAGAAATAAGATGGAGCAGAGTGACTTATAATATGAGGAAAAACTGAGCCTGAGAGTCTTGTGATCTGGCCTTGCGCCCACATTGTAATCCTTGTTCAATATCAATAAAAAAGTATTTTGCATGACTTGTGTTTTGCTTCAAATTTTTGCTGCTAGCTATTTAATGTTTCTGCTTGGGACTTCTGTGCGACGACCCCCATCGCTTAGCCTGTAATCGGCCATTATGGACCTGACTTGCGTGAGCGCAATCTAGGCTCATGCGGCATTACGCCTTAGTGAGGATGATCGCTCATACGGGAGTGGGGCATGACAACTGTCACGTGGTGAGGCCATCCTACTGAATAATTTTTGCTCTACTAGAGATGACAATGTCCTCCATCAGGCAAGTCTTGGACACTATCCATACATGTCCCCAAGGGCATAGCCAGCTGTGTTGGAGTGGGTGGGATTTCCAACCTATGTGAAAAATATTTCGGAGTTGGATTATGTATTCCTATATATAATAGAAATATTCCAATGGATTTGGATTGGGTATTTCTATATATATTAGGAATATCTCAATGGAGTTGGATTGAGTATTTTTATACATATTAAGAATATATCAATGATTTAGATTGAATATTCCTACGTATAGTAGAATACCTCAATTAGTTGTAGGTTTGAGACTATATATACTAGGTGTTTCTTCACCATAAAATATATCTTGAAAAAGAGAGAGAACCAATAGTGCTTTACAACATTTAAGAGAGAGAAATGATTGAAGACTGTTGCGAAGAAGAGATCGCTTTGAATACTTTTTCGACATCTGTTGTTCTTCGGAGTCTACAATCAAATTTTCTTCTTTCAAGTGAGTTGTGGTGATCCCTTTGGATCGAAAGGAGCTTGTAGAGGGTGTATTCTATTTATTCTATTAATGGAGGTTCTTCAGGGTTTGACTCCGATTGTCCTGTATTTTTTCTTATATGGGTTTTTCGCATCAAAAATTTCTCTATCTAGGATTTGTGTTTGGCATTTTTCGTTTGTGTGCTTTTGCTCAGTTCTCTCGCAGGACTCTCTGGTTTGGGAGAATGATTTTTGTGTTTCATTCTCAATAGAGTAGTATTAGAGTTTTGGGTTCAGAGGAGTGTAAGGAGTTGACAATCAAAGTAGGAAGCAGATATGGATGTGAAGCCGGTACGTATGGTAAACCTAAACGGTACTAACTATCACTACTGGAAGAGCAAGATGAAGGATTTGCTATTTGTCAAGAAGTTGCATCTGCCGGTATTTGCTTCGAGAGGCCCAGTAGTAAATCCGAAGAAGATTGAAATTTTGAGCAAATATAGGTGTGTGGGTACATAAGGCAGTTCGTTGACGAGAACATGTATAATCACGTTGCCGGTATCTAGCACACGAGTACACTGTGGGATAATCTAAAATCTTTGTATATAAAAAAGACCAGAATAAATAAATTATTTTTAATCCGGATGATGATGGGTCTGCGATACAAAGATGGTGCGTCCTTTACAGATCACTTGAGTGAGTTCCTGGGCGTGGTTGACCAGCTATCGTCGATGGGAGTCAAGTTCAATGACGAGGTTTAGGGACTTTTATTGCTATGTATATTGTCAGACTCGTGGGAGACCGTACGAGTATCTATGATCGCTTCTGCTCTGAAAGCCGTGGTCAGTCTAGAGTTTGCCAAGAGCGTGGTACTGAATAGAGAGATATAGAGACGTTCTCACGGTATTTTATCCACATCCCACCACTTAGAGGCGCTAGTTTCAGATAGCCGCAGAAGGGGCAAAAGCATGGGTTCAAATGGGGGCAAAAACAAGAGCTGGGAAAAGTCCAAGGGTCGATACGAGAACTCGAAATGTTACCATTATGACAAGAAGGGCCATATCAAACGGGACTGTTTCGCTTGAAAGAGAGAAGAAGGGCGACAAGAAAAAGCAAAGTAAGAACACTACAGCGGCGATCTCAGCACATGGAGGCGATGTGATCATCGTAGGTAATAAGGTTGTAATGAATCTCGCCCACGATAACAATTCTTGGCTGGTGGACTCGGGTGCTTCAGCGCATGTATCTCACAATAGGGTACTATTTGCTACTTACACGACAAGCGACTGTGGAGTGTTGAACATGGGCAACAGAGATGTGACAAAGGCAGTTGCCGTTAGAGATATGCATGTGAGGACGAAGACGGGCGCAGTTATTGTTTTCAAAGATATTTGTTTCAACCTGGTGTCGGTTGGAAGGTTGGCTGACGAGGATTTCTTCAATCTCTTCGAAAATGATCGATGAAAGCTTTCCAGAGGTTCGATGGTGATTGTAGAGAAAGCAAGAACTCTGGACTCTACCTTATAGAAAAAAGCGCACAGGGGACATAAGAGGTGAACGCACTCAATGATGCGTCTACCAAGTTGTGGCACAGACGGCTCAGCCATAACAGTGAGAAAGGGATAAGTTACTTGGTGAACATGAAGGTGATTCTAGGGCTAAAGTCTACAAAATTAGAGAAGTGCACGTACTGTTTAGCGGAAAAGTAAAATAGGGTGTCTTTCTAAAGTCACCCAAGTTTGAGGAAGCCTGAGTTGCTCGAGTTGATTCACTATGATGTCTGCAGTCCTAAGAAGGTAAAATCTATTTATGGTGCTTCTTATTTTATGACGTTTATTGATGATTGTTCCGGGAAGGTTTGGGTCTATGTCTTAAAAATCAAGGATCAGGTGTTGTCCACTTTCAAAGAGTTTCAGGTCTCTGTTGAACGGGAGACGGGAAAGAAGCTGCTATGTGTTCGGTCAGACAACGACGACGCGTGCATTGGTCTCTTTGATGCTTATTGCAAAGAGCCAGGGATACGACACTAGAAGACTCTGCCCAAGACACCTCTGCTTAATGGTATAACAGCACGAATGAACAGAACATTGATGGAGAGGGTACAATTATTTGCTGTCAGAACCAAACTTGCCCGACAGATATTGGAGTACGATACTTTATACAGTTGCTTATGTTATTAATTTATCTCCTAGTGCTCCTTTGTAGGGTAATATGCCTAACAAAGTATGGTACGACAAAGAGCCGTCATACAATTATATGCAAGTGTTTGCTTATAAGGCCTTCATGTATATACCGAAGGGCAAGAGATTCAAACTTCAGGCGAAGATACGACGATGCATTTTTGTCGGCTATGGTCGGGATGATTTGGTTATAATGTCTATGACCCCATGGGAAGAAAGCTCGACAGAAGCAGGAATGTGATATTCGTTGATGGTCAGACCAAGACCAACACTCAGGATTTTGAGATACCTTCTGAGGTCGAGGAATTGCCTAAGTTAGAGTCATTTCACTTCGAGTAGTACCAAGAGGACATCGCAGAGGATCCAGTTATGGGGGAGCCAGTACATGGAGTTGCTTTCAACCTTGATCATCAGCCTGCTGATGGTTGTCAGGATAACCCTCAAGAGGATGAGCATGCCGAGGAGGTAATTCCTGAAGGGGAGGAGGTTGTTGATTTACAGCCAGCACCAGTAGTTCCATTGAGAACGAGCGACAGAGAGCGTCAACCATCTATGGGATACTCTCCAAATAAGTATGTGCAACTGACTGGCAGGGGAGAGCCCGAAAGTTTTGTGGAGGCTATGGACTATGAACATAGGCAGGAGTGAATGGAGGCTATGCAAGAGGAGACAAGTTTCATATAGGACAATTCTATTTTTGATCTGGTACGGTTGCCAAAGGGCAAGAAGGTTTTTAAAAATCGATGTGTATTCAGAGTGAAGCACATAAATGATGTTATTCGCCCTTGATACAAAGCGAGGTTAGTCGTTAGCGACTATGGTCAGTAGAAGGACGTAGATTATGTTGAGATCTTTTTGCCAGTCGTCAAACAGTCGTCTATTCGGGTGGTGCTAGCATTGGCAGCCAGTTTTGACTTGGAGATCGAGTAGATGGAAGTGAAGAAGGCATTCCTTCATGGTGCTCTTAAGGAGGAGTTGTACATGGAGCAGCCAAATGGATTATGTGAGAAGGGCAAGTCATATTTGGTCTGCCAGTTGAGTAAGAGCTTGTATGGTCTGAGGCAGGTTTCGAGGCAATAGTACAGGAAGTTCGAGTCATTTATGATATTTTTGCCAGTCATCAAACAGTCATCTGTTCAGGTGGTGCTAGCATTCGCAGCCAGTTTCGACTTGGAGGTCGAGTAGATGGATGTTAAGACGATATTCCTCTACGGTGATCTTGAGGAGGAGCGACATAGAGCATCGACCATCTACGAGATACTCACCAGATGAGTATTTGCTACTGACTGACGGAGGAGAGCCCAAAATTTTTGTAAAGGATATGGACGACGAACATAGGCAGGAGTACATACAGGCTATGCGGGAGGAGATGAGTTCCTTACAGGCCAACTCCACTTATGATCTGGTGCGATTGCCAAAGGACAAGAAGGCTTTAAAAATTGATAGGTTTTCAGAGTGAAGCAGACAGATGATGCTACTCGCCCTTGATACAAAGCGAGACTGGTAGTTAAAGACTACGACTGGCAAAAAGATCTCATCATAATCTACGTTCTTCCGCTGACCGTAGCCTTTAACTACCGGCCTCGCTTTGTATTTGTCATGCCCCGATCCCATGCAGAGTCTTTTCGTCCTTGCTTCGGACTCTACAAGACCATTCATCCTCGTTTGGGTGTGATACCGTACAAGCCTTAGTTGCGCTTGCACAAGGCCAAGACCTGTAACAAGATAAGATAGACAATATGCAGCAGAAAATATTATAGATATTTGAAGCAGCAGCGAACATATTGCAGAATATAATTGAACACAAGGTAATATAAAAAATTCTCTTTATTTATTTCATTTGACCAGATTACAAGCTCTCAATTCTCTCTGATACAATGCTTATATTCTTTTAGAATATTAAAGATTACAATGATCCCATTCCATTCCATACATTACATCCCTTTATATACGAATCCAACTCTTTGTAATAGATGTCCATCACTTGGCATCTCTTATGTTTCTGGCTCCTGAGGATGAGGCTTGGACTGTCACTTCGGACTATCATTCTCAATGCATCTTGCACCTGTATGCAGACTGATGATGGGTCAGTATATCAACATACTGGTGATTGTGAACAAAGGTTACATTTGTCTGAAACGATGACTAATTCATTTAGTGAGAAAATATTTCTTGTGAAGTGATCTTGCTACTTTTATCTATGTTCATTTCATGCATATTCAGAGTCAGATTACATCTCCTTTTGAAAACACCTTCGAAAAGCCACAGTTAATTTCCTTTCACTATTTCTATTCATTTTAAGCATACAAGGGACTATTTATTTCTGTGGAGTGTGCAGCATATTTCATGAACCATAATCATTCATCTTGTTCAAGCAACTTTAGGGACATTAGCAGCATTCTAGGCATCAAAACATATTTAGCAACTCTTGGAACAACAATATTTCATTACATTGGATTATTCATAGAAGCATTTCATTATGGAAACATAAGCATTAGCGGACATCACTTGTTCAGTGATTCTTACCATAGCCGACGGTCCATCCTGCACAAGACAAGGATTAGAATAAATATAACATAACCAATATTTCTCTCTGTTCATCTCTGTATCGTTAGCTCTTAACAAAATCTTTCTTATACATGTCATCGATTAGCAACTGTGACTCAAGACTCAGCTCGATACCTATCTATATGATGGTCCATGGGTTATTCCCCATATTAGCTGATGTGACTCTTGGGTTCAGCTCGTCGCTAGTGGACACTCACTCTATATACCGTGAGGTCTCTTTTACCTCAGGACGTTACTCTATCTGTCACTCTCGTTTTTCGTGATACGTATTTTCAGTATACGTACACGAATTTCTGATATTTGTCAGATGATCTGTATTAGGACTAGTCTTGCTTAGCCTAGTCTTGGTTTAGTCTTGATTTGGTTTGGTTTAGTTCACCTTGGCTATTCGTGGCATGTTAACTTGGCTTAGTTTGGTTTGGGGTTAGGTGGAGATGGCTTGGTTTGATATTTATATCAAACTCTTTCTCTATCTTCTCAGTTATTTCTCATTAACTCTTCTTCTTTATTTACTCCTCCCCACCTATAAAGAAATCCTAGGCAAGTGCAACTTGCTTCATGATGCATCTCAAGTTTTATTGTTCTATTCTCTTCTCTACTTGATTCTAAGCGTCTCTAGAACTTGATATTTTTTATTTTGTGGGATAAATTCTTGTAGATCTAAGTTGTATATTTTTATAGTTTTTCTTGGTTTTGATATCTTTTTTTTTGAAATCACACGCACACACACAATTGGGAGGCTCGAACCTTGTCAGCCCCTCTGGATGTTCGCTCTAATGCCACTAGGCTAGAGAGCTCAGACGTTTTGATATCTTTAACTTTATTATTTTCGAGATCTAATGGTTCTATGTTGTGGAAAATTCAATTCTACACAATTTAGATCCTTGGAAGTCTCGATTTCGACTTGTTTTGAGGAAGTTATGGCCTTCGGAGTTCATGGGTTCAAGCAAGCTTTTGGTGCAAGTTGGACAAGATGAACAGTGTGAGCGTGAGCTCATTAGCGTCGTGCCATCCCGGTTGCGTGCGCTCTTTAGCGCCGCGCCTTTCAGCCGACGCTCCTTAGCGCCGCGCTATCCAGTCGTGCACTCCTGGCACCATTTGCCCCCTGGCGCCACTTGTCCGCTGGCACCATTTGCCCCCTAGCGCACTTGTCCCCTGGCACCATTTTTCCTCTGGCGCCACTTGTCCCCGGAAAACATTTTTGTAAGCCCCTAGATTTTAAAGTAGTATTTTATAATTTTAAATAGCATTTTATCTTTAAAATGAAATAATATAATTATTACAATTTTTTTAGAATTTTTAAATGAAATTTAATTAATTTTTAAAGCAAAATATATCATTTTGTAAATATTTGAATTGTTTTAATATCAATTTGTAATAGTTTTAATTGTTTTAAACGTTGTTTGCAAAATCCGATATATATATATATATATATATATATATATATATATATATATATATATATATATATTTATCTCTCCGCCGGGTGGGTCGGCTGGCCGGTCGGCCTCCTCGGCCCAGCCGCCCCCCTGTGCCTCCTCTTTCCTCTTGGAGGCCCCCACTTTCCTCTCGCCCCTCGCCTCCCAGGACGGCCGCCCCCCGCCTGGCCATCCTTGCCGCGAGGAGCTCCCCCCCTGCCGAGCCACTAGGCTTCCTCTCCTCCGCCTGGCCTCAGTGGGCGTTTCCTCCCCCCTCGTCCCGCCTCAGCAACGTCCTCGCCGTCGCCGCACTCGGCGCCGCCGTGCTAGGCGCCAGATCCCGGTCGATCCCTCCCCCACCGGGTCTCCCCTCCCTCCGGCAGCCGCTCCGGACGCTCCGACGCCCGCTCCCGCGGTAGCTGCCCCTCTCCCCTTACCCCGCTCCCCTTTGGCGGCGACCTCCTCGCTCCTTCCCCCTCCCCCGCCTGTCAGCGTCCCCGCGGAGGCTTCTCTTCCGACCCCCGCCGTCTGGGCCCTTTCCGCCCCCCGTCTCGGACCCCCCGCCCCCGTCTCGGTTCCCCCGGAGGCCTCTCCCCCTCCTCCAGCCCCGGCCCCCCCGCCGGAGTGCGCGTCAGTGGCCTCTCCCCCTCCTCCAGCCCCGGCCCCCCCGCCGGAGTGCGCGTCGGTGGCCTCCCCCCTCCCCCCCTCGGGTCGCACGCCCCCCTCGGGACGCGTGGCGTCCCCCTCTCCGGTGGTGGTCGTGCTGTCCCCGTCCCGCGCCGACCGACCTGGTCCTCGGCGGTCCCTCCGCCGCTCCCGTCCCCTCCCCCTCCCTTTCCTCACTTTCTCTCGCTAACTGCCTCGCTCCCGGCGGACGTGCCTCGGCGCTTTCCGCCTCTGGCCGGAGGGCCTTCCCCCGCCCGACCGGTAGCCGTTCGCCGCGCCGGCTGTCCCCTCCCCCCGGTAGCACACCGGTCGCGCACCGGCTCCACACACCTCCCCCATGACCCTCTTCTCGCCGGTCGTGCCCGTCGGTCGTCCTCGCCGGTCCGACAGAGCCCCGGGTCTCGCGCCTGGCCACCTCGTGGCGTGCGCCCCGCCTGGGGCCGCGCTCCCCCCTTGGGACGCGCTCCCTTTTGTCACCTTGGGCCGCGCGCCCTTTTCTTGGGCAGCGTGCTCGCTTGCTTTGGACAGGAAACCCGCACCTTCCCTCCAACCGCCTCGGGCGATGTGCCCTCCCCAGCGGGTTCGAAAATTTCGAATTTTCAATTTTGAAAATTTGATTTTCGTCTTCCACGTCAGGGTTATGCAACCGCTCACCAGAGTTTTTTTATTTCGTACTTTTTAACTTGTCTCTGTAATTTGGCAATTTTAGTTGCCTACTTCGGCTTATTGCCTACCTAGTACATCAGGACCCGTTTTGTGTGTTACGGTCCTGAAAACTTCTGTAATGCTCTTTTCGAGCCCATCTTATTTTCAATAAATTATCTGTTCGAAAATATATATATATATATATATATATATATATATATATATATGACATTTATATATACTAAATATAAATATATATATATATTTATTTTTATATATATATATATATATATATATGACATTTATATATATATATATATATATTTAGTATATATAAATGTCATATATATATATATATATATATATATATATATATATATATAGTCGTATTAGACCTCACCCTACACTAGTGTAAAGATCCTAGAAAGCTATTTTAGGTATTGTGTCACCCCATATTGGTCTCCTATGCTAAAGTCATCATTTGGCTAGGTGTCCAGTCAGAAAGTCGTGTCACACCATTAGTGTCTTAGTTTTAACTTAGTATAAAACTAAGTTCATGTATTATTTTTACAGTGACAAGTCACCAGGCATCTATAGCATTTTTATCACTACCTTGCTTTGCTAAAGGCAAGTACCTCTAAAAACTTTACATACTGCTATAACAATAAACTGTGATTTCAACCATGTTAAATGCTGATCCTTGGGGTAGCAAGTTAAAACTTCACATATTATATTATTTTCAGTCCCTACCATGCTTAGGACAATTTTTACATCTCTCACATATTTAACAACGGGTTATGCGAAAACTGTTAGAAGAGTACGTGATCATGCCCTCTTCTCCGTATGTATTTACCGCGCACGGTAACATTCTATATGTAACTTTTCCGTATATTCTGATCCCGCGTTTGTGTATGGATATACACCGATGCCGTTAGTGCACGTATGTGCATTCCAGAAAACTTGATATCTACTGTTGTACATCCTATTTACCTATTGACCGATCACGTATATGCTACGGTTTTAAACTTTTAAACAAACATATGTTGCCATTTCTAAAAGAACCAATTAAACCATGATATACCATGATTCTAGTTTATTACACTTCTGTTCATTTCATATTTCGTATATTTAGTTTGTTAGAATCAGTACTTGCTCTCGTCCTGACAGGATAACGTTGTAGGTATACTTACTGAGGAGGAGTTGCTTTGCGATTCCAATTATGGAGTTGTTGCCGTGGACCAGACTTTATCTTACAAGGACGTACCTACGGGGAAACGTATCTAGTTGTGTAGTTGCTCGGGATATTTAAGAGTAGTCATGTATTAGACTACGTATTTTGTAACCGGACCTGTATCCAGTTTTACATTTTGGAATTATACTTGGAACTTACTTATACGAGATGACTTTTGTGTTTGGAACATTTCTGACTCTTCATTACATATATAACTGTTAGCACACTTTGGTCTTATCTTATTATTCTTTAGAACAGCTTACTACGCTTTATCTCAAGCGTAGGCTGGAGATGACTCGGTCCGGCCCAACAATTTGGGTAGCGGATCGTGACATATTTTTAGTGGTAGCCCATGCAGGTCCTGACTAAATTATTTGGTTACGTCATTGTACCAAGCATGCATGCAATTAGGAACTTAAGGTAACTAGACAACACTAGGAATGACGCTTAGAACACCTAGAGGATTACTAGGATTGCAACATAGGAATCACATCGCATCACATACTCGTTATTACAAATTGGATTTCCTTGTTGTTTATGATTGTTTACTTAAAAGAGTCCTTATAAGTTCTTTTATTTATTAGATGGGGCTCACCCGCTCATCCCAGCATACCACACCTGAGAATGGTACACTTCCTATCCAGTCGGTTGACCAGTTGACCGATGCACCTCCACCTCCACCTACCATACTCCTCCACTCCACAAATCTACCAACCCAAATGCCTCCACCCCCTTTCACATCACAGTCCCAGCAGGACCCGATACTCCCACCACCACCTATTACTATACCAGCCCAGGCTTCCGTCACTCTCGACGGGAACCAACTGCTCACTCTGATCCAGGGGTTCCTAACGACCCATCAGGAGCAGACCACCCTACTCCGTCAGAGCATGGAGCGTTCTGAGGAGCGTACCGTGGTCCCACCACTGGTAGAGCCACGACAAAGAGCGGGGAACGTCAAGGACTTCCTGGGTTTGAACCCCAAGGAGTTCTTAGGGACCGAGGGCATCGTAGCAGGAGATGACTAGCTAGACTCGGTAGAGAGGAAGCTCCTTGGAGCTAGGTTGCCGGGCGACCTCCAGGTCGAAGCAGCAGGATTTCTGCTGATAGACTTGACAGGAGTTTGGTTCAGGAATGAGCCGCTATTCGCGAGAGGGAAGGCCACTTGGGATCAGTTCAAAATCCAGTTCAAAATGAAATTCTTCTCGACCACCGCTAGGGTAGCCATGGGGCTACGATTCCAGAACATCCAGCAGGAGAACCGTTCTGTTGATGAGTATGCAGAGGAGTTTAGTCAATTGAGCCGTTTCGCTCCTAGTCTAGTTGCAGACCCAGAGGAGATGACGCGTAGGTTTTGCCATGGTCTAGTTCCAGACATTGGCATTATTATAGTGGCAAATGGTACGACTGACTACTACCAGAGCCTAGAGTTAGCCCGGAGCATAGAGGAGCGTCTTCAGTCTTGCAAGAGGCCGGCTTCTGTATACCTCGAGGGACCTTCCAAGCGTCAGGCTTTCTAGCCGAGAGCACCGATGCCGCACCAGCAGACATACCGTCCTCCCGCACCACATCGTCCGACCCTACCAGTTAGAGCCCCGGGACTCCGACAGCAGAAGAAAGGTGTGTGTTCTTTCTTTAAAAGACCAGGCCATGACGTTTTCGTCTGTAGGAAGAGGTTGGGGCAGTGTTTAGCTTGTGGGTCTACCACCCATCAGCTTCGAGACTAGCCAGTAGCGAGGGTACCAGGTGCCGGACCACCGTCTAGAGGACCGCCGCTTCCGACTCAGCAGCAGAGGTTTGGGCAACATCTGCAGCAGCAGAAGGGACCCCAGGGGAAGGCTTATAGTCTGGCTCTTGAGGCAGAACCGGAGCAAGTTTCGAAAGCAGATTATTTGGCTGACGTCATCACAGGTCATGTTTATTTGCATACTTTTCTAGCTCTATGCTTGTTTGATTCCGGTGCATTGTATTACTTCCTATCATTAGAGGTTTTGTATAAACAGTACTTAGTAGCTACACCTACCGAGGAGATAAGTAGAGTAATAATGGGAGGCGGACCAGTGCCCATTAGAGCTATCAATAGATGCTCTATTACTATAGCTGGGAGAGAGTTTAGGGGACGATTCTTTGTGATGCCACTCCCCGGGTATGATATCATATTAGGGATGGACTGGCTTAGCTATGCCCATGCAGCTATAGACTATCATGAGGGTAGTATTCTGTTTAGTCCCCCAGGCACGGCACCTGTTCAGCCTAGAGCCGAACTATTGTGCGACAGTTGGGGAGTTAGCACCGCCACACCCTATCATTAGGGAGTTTATGGATGTATTTTCAGAGGATCTTCCAGGACTTTCGCCTGACAGAGATGTGTAGTTCACTATAGATTTAGTACCGGGTTTATCACCAGTATCCCGGGCTTGCTATAGAGTGAACCCCAAGGAGGCCGTCGAGATGAAGGAGCAGATTGATGACCTATTGAAAAAGGGTTTTATTTGATCTAGTGCTTCTCCATGGGGAGCGCCAGTGCTTTTTGTGCCAAAGAAGGATGGTACAGTCCGGTTGTGCATTGACTACCGGGCGTTGAATACCATCACCATTAAGAACAAATATCCTCTGCCCAGGATAGACGATTTATTCGACCAGTTGAGTGGGGCAAAGCTGTTTTCCAGGATAGATTTGAGATCCGGTTACCACCAGGTGAAAGTCAGGGCCACAGACATCCAGAAGACGATATTCAACACGAAGTACGGGCAGTACGTATTTTTGGTGATGCCATTTGGTCTCACAAATGTGCCAGCTGTCTTTATGAACTTGATGAATAAGACATTTCACCAGTATCTGGATAAATTTATCGTAGTATTTATCGACGACATCCTGATATACTCGAAGACGCCGGAGGAGCACGCAGAGCACTTGCAGGCAGTTTTAGGAATTCTGAGGCAGGAGAGGTTGTATGCCAAATTGTCGAAATACGAGTTCTTTTTTGACCGAGTGGAGTTTCTCGGTCATATAGTTACTGGAGAGGGGATCTCGGTGGATCCCAAGAAGATTGCTGCCGTTGAAACATGGAAGTCTCCGACGTCAGTTTCATAGATCAGGAGCTTTTTGGGTCTAGCAGGCTATTATAGGAAGTTCGTCCAGGACTTTGCTAGGATAGCTGAACCCATGACAAAACTGACGCGGAAGGACGCAGAGTACATCTGGTCAGAGGACTGCCAGACAGCATTCGAGGAGCTGAAGAGGAGGCTGACGACCGCTCCAGTTCTGACATTTCCTTCGGGGTCTAGAGGTTTCACCATATACAACGATGCTTCGAGAAAGGGGCTAGGATGTGTCCTACAGCAGCATGGGAAAGAGATTGCTTATGTATCTAGGCAATTACGGACTCAAGAGCGGAACTATCCTACACACGACCTAGAGTTAGCTGCGGTGATCTTTGTACTCATGTTGTGGAAATACTACTTATACGGAGATCGTATAGAAATCTTTACTGACCACAGGAGCTTGAATTATGTGTACACGCAAAAAGAGCTGAACATGAGGCAGAGATGATGGTTGGAGTTGATGAAGGACTTCGACATCGATTTACAGTATCAACCCGGGAAGGCAAATGTGGTGGCGGATGCGCTGAGCAGGCATCCGATGGCATGGTATCTGATAATAGATCGGCATTTACGGGAAGATCTGGAGAAGCTCGGTATCGAGATGGTTCAGCCAGGATCAGTGATGTCGATGATGGCACTTGACATTGAGTCAGGTTTGATGGAGCAGATCAAGATGGCACAGTCTATAGATGAGAGCCTTCGTAGACTTCGAGCCTAAGCTTTAGCTGGATTGCTAGATGAATTCACCGTAGCAGAGGAAGGATCCTTGAGACATGGCCGCCGGTTGTACGTGCCGAAGGGAGAGCTTATATAGACAATCTTGCAGGAGGCGCATAGATCGCGATATTCTATTCACCCTGGTGCCAATAAGATGAACCGTGACTTACGAGAACATCTTTGGTGGCACGGGATGAAGAGAGATGTATCATGTTTCATTTCGAGATGCCTAGTTTGCCAGCAGGTCAAGGCGGAGCGTCAGAGGCCAGCTGGTCTATTGCAGCCGTTATCCATTCCCGAGTGGAAGTGGGAACACATTACGATGGACTTCGTCTCAGGGCTTCCTCGTTCCCAAGGAGGGAAGGATGCCATTTGGGTCATCGTTGACAGGCTGACGAAGTGTGCACACTTCATGCCCTTCAAGGTGGGGCTCTCCATCGAGAAGTTGGCGAAGTTATACATGCAGCAGATAGTTTGCTTGCACGGAGTACCAGTGAGCATCGTGTCAGACCGGGATAGCAGATTCACATCCCACTACTGGAGGAGCTTGCAGGAAGAGTTGGGCAGTCAGCTCAAGTTCAGTACAGCGTACCACCCGTAGACAGATAGGCAGTCCGAGAGGACGATACAGACACTAGAGGACATGCTAAGGACTTGTGTACTGGAGTTTGGCAGATCATGGGAGAGCCATCTGCAATTGGTAGAATTTTTATTCAATAACAACTACCAAGCCAGCATCGAAATATCTCCTTTCGAGGCACTATATGGACGACGATGTCGTACACCGCTCTTTTGGGATGACGTTGGGGATAGAGTTATGCTTGGGCCAGAGATGATCACGGATGCAGCAGAGAAGGTCGGGATGATCAAAGACAGGCTCAGAGTCGCTCAGGTTAGGCAGAAACACTGGACCGATGCTAGTCGCAGACCGATGGAGTTCGCTAATGGAGATATGTTGCTGGTGAAGATATCACCTACTAAAGGGACGATCCGGTTCGGATGAGTAAGCAAGTTGAGCCCCAGATACATCGGTCCGTTCGAGATACTTGGCAGGATTGGAGAGGTAGCTTACAGGGTTACACTTCCACCCAATCTAGCAGGAGTTCACGATGTCTTTCATGTGTCTCAGCTGAGTAGATATGTTCTGGACCCCAGCCATGTGCTTGATCATTCAGAGTTAGAGATCGGACCAAGCCTTGCAGTCACTAAGCAGCCAGTGGAGATATTGGACAAGAGGAAGAAGAGGATGAGGAACAAAGTTATACCCTTGGTACGAGTAGCTTGGAGCCGTCACTCTTTGGGTGAATCTACTTGGGAGAGGAAATCGGACATGAGGGAGAGATATCCTTACTTGTTCGACCCAACAATCACGAGGGAACCACCCGTTCCCGCTTGATACCTTAGAGGTTAGTCTTAATAGTAGCCTTAGTCATTTGTTTGCATTGCTTGCTATGTTAGAATATATGTAGAGTCTTCTATCCTTGTGAATTTTGAGAACAAAATTTTTTAAGGAGGAAAGATTTGTAAGCCCCTAGATTTTAAAATAGTATTTTTATAATTTTAAATAGCATTTAAATCTTTAAAATGAATTAATATAATTATTAGGAACTTTTCTAGAATTTTTAAATGATTTTTAATTCTTTTTTAAAGCAAAATATATCATTTTGTAAATATTTGAATTGTTTTAATATCAATTTGTAATAGTTTTAATTATTTTAAACGTTATTTGCAAAATTCGATTTGTCTGTGCAAATAAAATTTGCACAGAGCAAGGCGGTGGGGGTTTTTGCAATACCTGTAAATTAGAGGGGTTTTCTGCAAAACCCTAACCCAACCACCGCCTTGCCCTGTCGCCTTCTCCAGCTAACTGCGGCCTAAACCCTAACCCTAATCCTAATCTAGCCCTAATTCCACCGCCTCCTTAGTAATGCCTATAGTTCGTATTACGTATTTTGAAATACGTGTACGTATTTTATCTTGTATTGCATAATTCCTTGCTTGGCTTATCTTGGCATTAGATGGTTTGGTCTATTTTAGGTTGGTTCGGCTAGGCTTGGGTTGCCTTGGTTCATCATAAACCAAGAGGAGAACCCCTACCTACCACCACCATCACCATTTATTAACCCATTCCCTCATTCTCTCTCTTCATTTACTTCTTCTTCTCCACCATTACTTCTTCAACCACCAGGAGGAAGAGAGAGAGAGAGAAAGAAAGAGAGAGAAAGAGAGAGAGAGAGAGAGCTTAGGCAAGTGCAAACTTGTTTCATGATGGATTTTAAGTTTTATTGTTTCATTCTCTTCCTTAATTGATTCTAAGCCTCTTTAGAACTTGGCATTTTGGATTTGGTAGATGGATTCTTGTAGATTTAAGTTTATAACTTTTCGGTTTTCTTGGTTTTGATCTCCAAAACTTGGTTATTTTTAAAAACTAATGGTTTTATGTTGTAGAGAATTCAATTTCATGCGGTTTTGGCTTTTGATTTGCTTGATTTCGACTTCGGATAAGGAAGTTATGGCCATGGCAAGTTTTTGAAACTTTTATGGCTGAACTTGCTGATTGGGGACGATGACCCCTCATGCGCCCGGGAGGCCATGCGCCAGGAGGCCATGTGCTGTGAAGTCCCGGCAACGCATCCCTTAACTCCGAGCATGTCGTGCGCGTAGGTTTCCTACGCGCATGTACTGAAGACGCAGCGTGAGTTTCCCACGCGCCAATGGTGCTCGAATCCCATGCGCCGATTGTGCAGGAATCCCACGCGCCAATGGTGCAGGAATCCCATGCACCGATTGTGCAGGAATCCCACGCGCCAATGGTGCAGGAATCCCACATGCCGATTGTGCAGGAATCCTACGCGCCAATGGTGCAGGAATCCCACGCACCAATTGTGCAGGAATCCCACGCGCCAATGGTACAGGAATCCCACGCGCCGATTGTGCAGGAATCCCACGCGTCAATGGTGCAGGAATCCCACGCGTCGATGGTGCAGGAATCCTATGCACCGATTGTGCAGGAATCCTATACGCCAATGGTACAGGATTCCCACGCGCCGATGGTGCAGGAATCCCATGCACCAGAATTGCTTTATTTTACTGTTTGTCTGTTTTAGTTGTTTTGTAGCTAGAATCTTGAAAAACTTAAAACATGAAAGTTGTAGATCTTTTTCCTTGACTTCAAGAATAGGTCACTAGTTATTTTATGCAAGTTTCTCTCATTCATGATAATGTAAGAATAGAACACGATAGTGGCCCGCCGTGGCGCACTCTTATCAAGTAAACTGACATGATGTATCTCGACAAGCTGTTACGACAGCTAGACTGACATGACAAGTATGAATGACCTGGACACCGTGGGCGATTGTGTTTGTACAAATAAACCAGTACTGTCTTGCATCATGTCTAGGATAGGGATTCCTGAGTGCCACGGTCAGGGATACCTACAGTAATTGACTAAGGCTAATAAACTAGAATAATTCAGTAGACATGAAGAGATTTCCTGCTACAGGCAATTCTGTTATTTGGGCGCATTAAGTGGACATGGAGCCTACCGACGAGTAGGGCACATTTCCAGCACACAGTCACGTGTTGCATTCTTCATAAACGGACATTTGAACTGGATAATCGGATGGTCTGCAGGGCTTGTAGCTGTTGGGATAATCTTATTGCATCTTGCTAGTAACTAGGCCTGTGATAACCTTAGTTAGTTAAAAGTATCAAGCTGTACTTTTGATTGGCCGTGATTGATTGGATGGAGTTTATTCCAGCTTAGTTTTATCCTGATCCTGTGCAAGATTGTGACATGACATAATTATTGATGCTTTCCTTAACAATAAAGATCGGGGGTCCAGTTCTGTTCGGGCGAAGGGTTACAACCCCGGTCCTTGTTTGGTTTAAGGGTTGTAACCTGGCTCCCGGAGCAGTTCTGTGTCCTCTCTTCGTTTATTGTCTTATTGTAACCCAGGCCATGCTCGTCATGTTTTACTTATTTCAGTGGCATGATTATCTATACTGGCCTTAACAATAAAGATTAGGGGTCCAGTTCTGTTCAGGCGAAGGGTTACAACCCCGGTCCTTGTTTGGTTTAAGGGTTGTAACCTGGCTTCCGGAGCAGTTCTGTGTTCTCTCTTCGTTTATTGTCTTATTTCACCCTATGTCAAGCTCATCAGGTTTTACTTTACCAACAAGTAGTTGAGATGGGTTTCTATTCAGGTGAAGGGTTCCAACCCCGGTCCTTGTTTGGTTTAAGGGTTGTGACCTGGCTACTTGAATGGTCTCCTCATACTCAGTCTACTATTGTTATCTCTATTATTACCAGTTCTTTATTTATTATCTTTAATATTCTATTGTGATATGCTGGTTTTAGTTCCTAGTGAAGCCTCCTTTGTGGCACTTGCTCTTTCTGGGATCTGACCCAGCTGGTTTTGTATGGCCAGATATCGGAGCAGCTCCAGAGGATCTACCTACCTTTCAGCCAGATGGTGACCACCAAGTGTAACACTGGCAACGAGTAGATTTCTTTTGTCCTTCCACTTTATTGTGAAATTATTCTTTTGAGGCATTTAGCCGGCGAGCATGTGTTAGCTCGTATTGTACCTTATTTACTGTCTGCCTACGGGCTGTAACATGATTGACGGATCCTAGGGTTGATCATGTATGACTAAACTCTAGCTAGTCCTAACATTTTGTAATGACTAGCTTCATGATCAGCTAAATATGTAATGTTTGGGACGCCTTACTATTGTATATTTGGTGGTCTTATATCTTGTAACATTTACTTACTTGCTTGTGATTGAGACAATAGGCTTGTTCTTGACCATAAGAGACCGGTGGCTTGTAGTTAAATCCTCATATATCTAGACAGCCGTGACCGTATAGCAAGGTGGGTCGCACTTTAATATACGTAGCTGGCTATGTCTGCCCCCGCTCTCAAGTACTCTGGTTCTGGGTCGTGACATGGTTTAAGTGGTGGCCCATGCAGGTCTTGTAAAACAAGATATGTGAGGGTTTACGGAATAGATGTCTCAATCAGTACTCGCCCTTGATCTCTGGTCATATCTTCTGAATCCCTGTAATCTTGACCTGATCACATGCTTGTATCGTTGATCTGTCTTGGTCCTTCCTTATTGTTTCCTATGTCGTCTTCTTCAGCGGCATTGTTCCTGGACCTGCCGATTAGCAAGGCGGAGCACCTCTCGCGGACCAGTAGCAACCTGGAGATCAAGTCCAGCATTCAGGAGTAGCCTCCAGAGTCATGCTTGTTGGCCCATTGGTCATATGGTCCACCTGATTTTAATAATTGATCAAACTCTGTCTCGATATATGAAGCTAGTCAAGATGTATCGGACTCTTGGACATGAACAAGAACAGTTATCTACACAGTTCAAGACCGAAGCTATGTTTGCCTGTTCGAGTCTGTATTTCCTTTGAGCAATATATTTTTCATTTTATTGAGTCTAGGAATACGTTGTACACCGAGTCGTACTGACAAATAGGCTATTCCAAAATGTTTTCAAAACACTTTTAAAATATCCTTTGTTTTGAAAAACATTCTTTTAAACAAAAGTTTTAAAAATGTTTTCAAAAAGGTTTTCAAAAATCATCAAAAACTAAATTTTAAAAACCTGACCGAACCCTGACAGAACTCGGCCAAAGTTCGGCCAGAGTTCGGTTGGTGGCTGTTTGATTTTTTAATCTTCTGAACTTGGTCCTCCTGCAGTTGTAGATTTGACCAAGATTTTCTCAAAGAGTTCTGCCCGAATTCTGCCCGAATTCTGCCAGAATTCTGTCTTTGGAACTCCTATAAATAGAGAAGGATTTCGATCATTTCAACTCACTCATTCACTTTCAATCTTCTCTCTATCTAAAGCATTCAGTCTTCCAAAGAGTTTTTTTGAGCTTTAAATTTCAGATCCCAAGCCAATTACAATCCTCTAGTCGATTTGCCAGTGCGGTACGGTCTAGAAGTTCTGAGAGATTGTAATCAAAAGGCTTGATTTGAAGAATACCTCTTCACATTTGAAGTTGGACGAGTTCTTCGTATCAAAGCTCGCGTTGTAGAAGTTGCAAGGACTTCGTAAGAAAACTTGCGGTTTTTCTAATAGTGGATTCAACTGGTAGCAAGAGTTCTACCGACTGGATTAGTCCTCAACAGAGGGAAACCAGTATACATCGCTATCTTTGCGTTTGCTTTCTTATCTCTGCCTTTACTTTACTTATTTATGATTATTATTCTGTGATCTTGCTGCTAACATTTTTAATTAGCAATATTTCGCTGCCAACTCTATTCACCCCCCCTCTAGAGTATTGTGCTTTACGATTTCGTTCCTATAATTGGTATCAGAGCGGGTGTTACAGGTAAAGCAAGGTAACAGTACAATTATTTATTCATTTTAATTAACTGTTATATAGATCACAGCACAACACATGGCAACTGTGAAATTCAGAAGTGAAGGCCAGGCCACAAACAGACCTCCACTGTTTGATGTTACGAACTATACCTATTGGAAAACACGGATGAGTTTCTTCTTGAAATCACTTTTTGATTTATGGTCCATTGTTATTGATGGCTATCAAAAGCCACCTCGTATAAATGTTGATGGAGTTTTAGTTGAAAAACCCCATAGCAGATATACAGAGGAAGAAAAGAAAAGGGTCAGTCTTGACGCACGTGCTATTAACGCTCTATTTTGTGCTTTAGACAGAACTGAATTTAACAGGGTGTCTATCTGCACAACGGCTAATGAAGTGTGGAAGCTACTTGAAGTCACACATGAAGGCACGACTCAAGTCAAAGAATCAAAGGTCAGCAGACTTACTCAAGAGTATGAGGCGTTCAAGATGAAGCCCAACGAAACAGTTACTCAAATGTTCGAAAGATTCCTGGATATTGTAAATCCTTTGTCCTCCCTAGGCAAAGTGTGCAGTAACCATGAAAAGATTCGCAAGCTCCTGCGAGCACTTACCAAGAACTGGATTCCAAAGGCTACTGCAATCATTGAAGGGAACGACCTCACAACTATGTCCCTCGAATTACTCATGTGTAAGCTACTCACTCATGAACTGGAGCTACAAGATTTTGAAGAGCCTACACCAAAGGAGAAGACTATCGCTTTCAAGGCTCAGCACAGAAAAGCTGCTGAAGGTGACTCAGACAGCAGTGAATCTGATGCTGAAGATCAAGTACTCCTGGCAAGGAAATTCAAGAGATTCATAAGACATGAGAAGAGAGCCAAAGAAAACAACAGCAACAACTGGTATCAAGATGATGCTGTCTGCTATGGCTGCAAGAAGAAATGACACATGAAGAAGGATTGTCCTACAAACTCATCATCAAGCAAGAAGAGCAACAGATATAAAAAAAGGAACCTGAAAAGATCAACATCACGAAAGTATGCCAACACCAGCATATGGCATGAAAGTGAAGCCAGTGACTCAGAAGACGAACAATCAGAAGACGCTGCAAACGTATGCTTTATGGCATCCGATCAGGTACCTACTGAACCTGTAGTTGATACATATGTTGACTTCACCTTTGAGCAATTAGGAGATGCCTTCAGTGAACTGATGACTGATTACAGGAAACTGCGTAGCAAGTATCAGACCTCTAACAAGGTACTCAAAGAGTACAAAGGTGAAATAGGTAGACTTACCGACCTACTAGCTGAGGTTAGAAATAATGTTAGTGAGTCTGGTGAGCTTTCTTCAATAAAGCTCTTATTACACGAGACTACCAAGTCATCTGAAGAGAAAGACAAAGTTATCGACCAACTGAAAGAAGAACTTTCTATAGAGAAGAAAAGTCTTCGATGTGCACAAATCAGAATGGAAACACTTACTTCTGATTATACTAAGTTGTATGACACTTCCAAAAGATTGGAAATTAGGTTAGAAAAACAGCCTGAGCCTGCTGCTTCCTACCCTAACACGTGTCACTTACCGAAATATCGGAACATTCCTAAGCCAAACACTGTCAGACCTAACCCTATCAAACCTTTACCCCAAAAGGTTAAGCCCAAATAGGATTATAGGCATGCTTTCTTCTATACTAGAAAACCCAAACCTACCAACCATGCACACCACTCAGCTTTCAACACTCGACATGCACAATGTCATTATTGTGGCTTCATTGGTCATATCTCTCCTGCATGTAGAGTCAGAAAGCTTGTTGATTTAAATATTTATGCTTGGATACCAAAAGCTAACATTTCAGGACCCTACAAGAAATGGGTACCAAAAGTTTTATCTGCAAACTGTTTTGTAGGTGGAACACCCTTCACATGCTAAAAGCAAATGGATCCTCGACATCGGTTGTTCACGACATATGACCGGTGACGCTACATTATTTGTAACACTGTCGAAGAAGAAGAAGGAAGGTTATGTTTCCTTCGGTAATAACTTGAAAGGGTATATTATTGGTATCGGTGATGTTGGTAAGTCTCCCTATCCTGTTATTAAAGATGTATATCCGGTTACCGAGTTGAAACATAATCTACTCAGTATAAGTCATTTGGCTGATCATGGTTATGGCATCAACTTTGGCAAAGACAAATGTATTATAGTTGATAGCTCAACTGGTAGTACTATCTTTGAAGGTATCAGGGAAGACAACATATATGTTTTCTATTTGTTGGAAGAAACTAACATTTCAGGTAGATGCTTAATGGCTAAAAGCGATGAGAGTCATCTATGGCATATGAGACTCGGTCATACAAATATGGACAAAATATCAAGATTATCCACAAAGAAACTAGTACGCGGTTTACCGGACATTACATTCAAGAAGGATTCGGTATGCAGTCAATGTGAAAAGAAAAAAGCTACCAGATCCATATTCAAGTCAGTAAACGCAGTATGTACTACTAGACCTCTACAATTGCTTCATATGGACTTATTCGGTCCTAGCAGAGTTGCTAGCCTCGGAGGTAAACTTTATGCTTTTTTAATTATAGATGATTTTTCTAGATACACGTGGGTATACTTCTTGACACGCAAGAATGATGCATTATCCGAATTTGTCGCCTTTTGCAAGAAAGTACAGAATGAAAAAGGTTACATGATCACTCGTATTAGAAGCGATCATGGAGGCGAATTCGAGAATGCAGAGTTTGAGCAATTTTGTGACACACACGGTTTTGTACACGAGTTCTCCTGCCCTAGGACTCCACAACAAAATGGAGTTGTGGAACATAAGAACAGAACTCTATCAGAAATGGCCAGAGTGATGTTAAACCAGTTTAGTCTACCCAAATATTTCTAGGCTGAAGCTGTCAATACAGCTTGCTTTGTTCTCAATAGAGTTTTAATTTGACCCAAATCGAAGAAGACTCCATTTGAGTTATGGTTTGATAGAATTCCATCAGTTTCTTATTTTAGAATATTTGGCTGTAAATGCTTTATTCTTAATACAAAAGACAATTTGGGAAAGTTTGACAAAAAGGCCGATGAAGGTATATTTTTAGGTTATGCGGCCAAGAGCAAAGGATACAGAGTCTTCAACAAATGAACCATGATCATCGAAGAATCAATCAACGTCACATTTGATGAATTGAATCAAATGACTATCGATGACAATGACGAAGATCCATCTGTACCAAGCTCAACACCAGCTGATTCTCAACCAAGCTCAGCACTAGCTGATCCTCCTAGAGAAGATCCAGGAACCAGCTACCTTCAGAGTCTGCCAAAAAGATTAAAATTTACGGCTGATCATCCGAAGGATTTGGTAATTGGTGACATTACCAAAGGTGTAAGTACTCGTACATCCAGTAGAGATATTATTTCTAGTGTTGCATTTATTTTACAGCTAGAACCCAAAACTATTGATGAAGCATGTAGTGATAATTTTTGGATAGATGCCATGCAAGAGGAATTAAACCAATTTGAACGGAATCAAGTTTGGGAACTTGTTCCCAAGCCTATTGATCATCCGGTCATTGGCACCCGTTAGGTATTCCGAAATAAACTTAATGAGACTTGTTTAGTGACTCGTAATAAGGCTCGACTCGTAGCTCAAGGATACAATCAAGAAGAAAGTATCGACTACGATGAGACTTATGCCCCAGTTGCGAGATTAGAATCCATTCGCATGTTATGTGCATTTGCATGTTTTTATAATTTCAAACTATTTCAAATGGATGTCAAGAGTGCATTTTTAAATGGTTTTATTAAAGAAGAAGTTTTTGTAGCACAACCTCCAGGTTTCACAGATTTTAAAAACCCTGATCATGTTTTCAAGTTGAAGAAAGCTTTGTACGGTTTGAAACAAGCCCCTCGTGCTTGGTATGATCGTCTAAGCTCTTTCCTATATGACAATGATTTTTCAAAAAGCAAGGTTGACACTACACTTTTTATTAAGTCCTTTAATGGTAAGCTTCTTTTAATACAAGTCTATGTAGATGATATCATATTTGGATCTACTGATGAATCTCTGTGTCAAGAATTTTTTAAGTGTATGCAGAATGAGTTTGAGATGAGCATGATGGGAGAGCTGAAATTCTTTCTCGGACTGCAAATCAAACAAACTGACAATGGGACGTTCATAAATCAAGCCAAGTACACAAAAGATTTGCTAAAGAAGTTCGATCTGGACAATGTCAAACATATTGGCACTCCGATGGCAACTTCAACAAAGCTTGATATTGATGAACAAGACAAGCCGGTCGACACACGTAAGTATCGAGGTATGATCGGTAGTTTACTTTTAACTGCTAGTCGTCCAGATATTATGTTTAGTGTTTGCCTGTGTGCACGTTTTCAAGCTAATCCAAAGGAATCACATCTGTACGCAGTTAAGCGTATCTTTCGATACCTTAAGGGCACTTCTTCTGTTGGCTTGTGGTATCCTAAAACTAAGTCCCTTGACCTTACTGGTTATTCGGATGCAGATTTTGCTGGATGCAAAGTTGATAGAAAAAGTACCAGTGGCACATGTCATTTCTTAGGCAAGGCTTTAGTCTCATGGTTTAGTAAAAAGCAAAATTCTGTAGCCCTATCAACAACAGAGGCTGAGTATATCGCCGCAGGACGTTGTTGTGCTCAGATTTTGTGGATGAAACAAACCTTAGAAGACTATGATTTATTTTATACACATATTCCTATTTTCTGTGATAACACGAGCACTATTAATTTGACTAAGAATCCTGTATGTCATTCTTGTACTAAACATATCGAGATTAGACATCATTTTTTTAGAGATCATCATCAAAATAGAGATATTGACCTTGTGTACATAGATACTGAGAATCAATTAGCTGACATTTTCACAAAATCTCTAGCAGAAGATCGTTTCAATTATTTACGTCGAGAATTAGGAATTTTGGACGTCAATAATATTAATTAATTTTGTTTTATGATTATATTTTAATATACAAAAACTGTGTTAGAGACAAGCTAATAAAGAGTCTGTCTGTCACCACAACTACGGTTGAAGCGAAGCGGTACTTAAGAGTTCCCCGGTGAACCTCCGCCAGCTGGGACAGTACTCCTACAGCTAATCTGAAACAGTCGCTATGTAACGATATTTAATCCATAAAATAATATTAATTATGTTAACTAAAGGTTGAAATTACTAATATTTGAATTACATATTTGAAATGAGCCAATGAAAAAGAAAGTGTTCCAAACCAACCCTAGGCGAATTCGGCCAGACTTCGGACCGAATTCGGCCCGAGTTCGGTTGAAGGTATCAGGTTATATAACCAGAACCCGAGAGCCTTTCTTCCTCATTGCTTCCAAACCACATCAACAGCAGCAGCAGCCGCGCGAGGAGAACCCCAAACCCTAGTTTTTCACCACCCCTTCTCTTCCAATCCAAGTGGTGAAATCAATCCAAACTTTGGATTCGTGCAGAGTTCGTCATTCTCTACAACATACTCCAATCTTGGGAGGTATAACTCCTTATTTCCTCTCCGTTTAATTTCGTGATATTTCCTATTATTTCACAAATGGCACCTAAGGGATTCAACCCCTTTAAGAAGAAGAAGACAACCAACCCTAGTGAGAAAGGTTCATCTTGGAATCCACCCACTACTTCCCTCTTTTCGCCAGTCTAATCTAGCGACGGCACGTTCGACGGGTTTTACTTTCAAACCCTAGACCAAGCCCTACTGTGGTATGGAGACTTCTCCATGAGATCCATATGCACAGGCGCACCCATCAAGTGGACTGTATTTCCTTATCATCGCCATTTTTTTGAGGTATTAGGGTTACAGCATTTTGTTAAACTCTGTTTTCCTGTAGCAACTAATGCCATTAGACTGTTTTACTGCAATATCATATTAAACACTTTTGATGTAAGCATACGTGTTGGAGGATTAGATATTAATTTCAATAATGTTCTCTTAGCGGAGATCCTTGGCATTCCCAACGAAGGTGAACCGCTGGTTGATATCACTGATTTTGATTTCCCCGAAGGCATGACACTTACTAGTTTCAAAGCGGAACTCTGTGCACCTGATAGAGTTCGCTCTGGAAAGTTCAAAGCAAACAACTTGAACTTGTTTAATTATGAATTACACCGTATCATTTATTTCACTCTCCTTCCGAAGTCTACTTCGAAGGATGATGTCACGTATCTTGAATTATCTGCTATGTATCACATTCTTAAGGGGATTCCATTTTCTGCCCCTAAAACCATTATTCAGATGATGGGACGTTGTCGTGCAAGAGATAGAAATCTCTCTTACGCGATGATTCTCCCACGTATCTTTCAGCGTTTCGACATTGATTTATCTACTTGTGCTCAAGACCCTGAGCCCAAGGTTCTTAAGTTATCTCGTCGCAGTATGACTGCATCTGCTCCTCCTACTGCTCCTGCTACTGCTCTACCTCCTCCACCTCCTCAGCAGTATGCTATGACTTTTGAGGGCATACACCAGCACATTTCAGATTTACACGTCTCGATGACGGACATGGCCCGCGAACGTGAGTTCCGCGACGTCACCCATTATCAGGCGATTGCAAATTCCTTAGCTGATCTTCGTTTCGCCCAGACTGGACATTCAGCCGGTTCCATCCCTAGAGATCCAGCTTTCTCAGGTTACCGTTGTGAGGATGAGACTGTTCATGCCTACTTCCAGCCCGGTAACGCATATGATTGATACCGTTCTGACCGTGCTCCTCCTCGTGATTATGTCGGTGAGTTTTACACTGGCGCTCCTCCTCACCCTTCTGGCGCGGGTACCTCTGGAGTTGGTCCTTCTGGACATGCTGGTCATCATACTGATGATGATGATGATGATGATGATGATGATGATGATGAGGATTTGTGATATGTTAGTTGATTTGAGACTTAGACATTATCTACTGCATACTTGGAAATGCTCCGACATTCCAAGTTTTTCTATTTTTCTAGACTTTATTATCAGTATTTCTTTTTGAGGACTTGTACTGGATTTGTTTTATTTGATGTCATCTGAACATCTTTATCTGCATCTTTATGAGATTCGTAGTTTATGATTCACATCAGTTTATTTACTTAGCATTTCTTTATCTGCTTCTCTCTATAAACTGCCTGTGATATAATTCTTTGTTTAGTATAAAATACCTAAGTACAAATACATGCCTGTGATGTTATTCAAATTCTTTATTATTTCTATCATTTATCATGATTATTTTATTGTATTTTTGCACTGTTTATTATTTATGCATTGATTGCGGGGGAGTTTTCCTCTTTTGCAATTATTTTGCTAAGTGACAACGGAGGAGAAAAATAAAGATCTAACATTCTTTTGAGAAAATACAGGACATGAATAATTTTTGATTTTATTTCAAGCTTAAATGTTATACCATTCATAGTTTGTCAATTATCAAAATAGGGGAGATTGTTGGCCCATTGGTCATATGGTTAACCTGATTTTAATAATTGATCAAACTCTGTCTCGATATATGAAGCTAGTCAAGATGTTTCGGACTCTTGGACATGAACAAGAACAGCTATCTACACAGTTCAAGACCGAAGCTATGTTTGCCTGTTCGAGTCTGTATTTTTTTTGAGCAATATATTTTTCATTTTATTGAGTCTAGGAATACGTTATACACCGAGTCGTACTGGCAAATAGGCTATTCCAAAATGTTTTTAAAACACTTTTAAAATATCCTTTGTTTTGAAAAACATTCTTTTAAACAAAAGCTTTAAAAAGGTTTTCAAAAATGTTTTCAAAAATCATCAAAAACTATGTTTTAAAAACCTGACCTAACCCTGACAGAACTCGGCCAGAGTTCGGCCAGAGTTCGGTTGGTGGCCGTTTGATTTTTGAATCTTCCGAACTTGGTCCTCTTGTAGTTGTAGATTTGACCGAGATTTTCTCAAAGAGTTCTGCCCGAATTCTGCCCGAATTCTGCCAGAATTCTGTCTTTGGAACTCCTATAAATAGAGAAGGATTTCGATCATTTCAATTCACTCATTCACTTTCAATCTTCTATCTATCTAAAGCATTCAGTCTTCCAAAGAGTTTTCTTAAGCTTTAAATTTTAGATCCCAAGCCAATTACAATCCTCTAGTCGATTTGCCAGTACGGTACGGTCTAGAAGTTCTGAGAGATTGTAATCAGAAGGCTTGATTTGAAGAATACCTCTTCACATTACGAGTTCTTCGTATCAAAGCTCGCGTTGTAGAAGTTACAAGGACTTCCTAAGAAAACTTGCGATTTTTCCAATAGTGGATTCAACTGGTAGCAAGAGTTCTACCGACTGGATTAGTCCTCAACAGAGGAAAACCAGTATACATCGCTGTCTTTGCATTTGCTTTCTTATCTCTGCCTTTACTTTACTTATTTGTGATTATTATTCTGTGATCTTGCTGCTAATATTTTTAATTCACAATATTCTGCTGCCAACTCTATTCACCCCCCTCTAGAGTATTGTGCTTTACGATTTCGTTCCTATAATACCTACTAGAGGAGAGCCACTAGTTTAGCCCGTCCAGCCTGCTGAGCCCGATGATGGCACTTTGGTAGGTCTCATCAGGTCACTATTAGCCTCCCAGGATCGTCGAGAAGATGTCTTGTACCAGGCGATGGCAGACGCTTTGACCATAGGAGGTCATCAGGGTAATAGCGCGGCCAACAGCTTCAAGCGCTTGAACCCTCCCTTCTTCGACGGCAGTAAAGATGTGATCGCTGCAGATGCATGGCTTCAGGATACAGAGGTGATTCTAGAAGCAGCCAGGACTCCAGAGAACGAGAAGGTGGCCGTGGTGCGCCTACAGCCATTGGATCTTGCCCACAGCTGGTGGGCGGCGCAGGCCGTTGGATTAGTGGCCCCTATTGCCTAGGCAGTATTCAGGAAGAGATTCCAGACCAAGTATTTTGATGCTGTAGCTCGGTATGATCTACAGACGAGGTTCACCAATCTGAAGGAGATGGGCAAGACGGTTAATGGATATGTGGCCGAGTTTTTGAGACTTAGTCGGTTTGTACCCACCTTGGTAGCAACCAAGTTCGATATAGCCCAGCGGTTCCAGTAGGGGCTTCATCTGGAGATTCTATTAGCAGTGGAGCAGTTTGAGCATCAGACCTTTGATGCAGTACTGAGGGCAGCACAGAGGCATAAATATACCTCCTAGAGGATCGTGGATAGGACCGGAGGTCGGAAGCGATCCCACAACCAGGTGAATCAGTCAACAGCACCAGCCAGGGCTTTGACCATTAGAGCTCCGAAGCGGGCGGCCTCAGTGACGTCGTTTCAGCATTCCACCCCGACGTACCCTCAGCAGCAGAAGCAGAAGCAGTCTTCCGCAGTGGGATGTTCACACTGCGGAAAGCCGGGGCATGTGGTATCGGAGTGTCGCAGAGCACAGGGTTTGTGTTTGGCTTGTGGTGCCCCGGACCACAGGGTAGGGAACTACCCGAACAGGGGGAGTTTATCGGCCTTCTCTAGTCCTTCAGTTAGAGGACCAGCACCAGTCCAGCAGCAGCAGCAGCTGCAGTACCCGTTCTCGAGGCTATTGCCGATGCAGGCCCATGCATTCCACCAGCAGAGACCGCAGCAGTATGCTCAGGCCCAAGCCCTGATCCAGAGCAGACAGAGGAGTCTTCAGCAGAGGGACTCGCACCTAGAGGGCATGGTCAAGTGCTGGCCTTGACCATGGGAGAGGAAGGAATAGCACCAAGTGAGGTAGTGACAGGTACTATCCTCGTCAACACCTTTCCAGCTTCAGTATTATTTGATTCTGGTGTCTCGCATTCATTTATGTCTGTATGATTCGCGACACGGATAGGATTGGAGCCCGAGTTATTATCAGTAAGGCTTAATATACTTACTGGTAACGGACATGTGGGAGTAGATAGAGTGTTTTCCTCGTGTCGGATCGTAGTTAGCAGTAGAGAGTTCCCCGCTAGATTGATAGAGTTCCCAATGGCCGATTATGATGTGGTCTTAGGGATGGATTGGTTGAGGGACCAGTATGCTAGGATAGACTGCCATATTGGCAGGGTTATTTTTAGCATTCCAGACGAGCCAGAGTTTTCCTTTTCCCGAGGTAAAGTTGAACCTTCTCCTCCAGTGTTGCGGATGGCAGTAGCAGCAGTACAGTTACCTCGGATAGTCAAGGAGTTTCCAGATGTTTTCCCCGAAGAGCTTCCAGGGATGCCGCCAGAGCGGGAGATCGAGTTCAACATCGACTTGATTCCCGGGACAGCCCCTGTGTCAGAGAGAGTCTACAGGATGGCGCCGTCAGAATTAGAGATATTTTATAAGATGATTGATGAACTTAGAACCAAGGGATTCATTCGTGCAAGTAGATCACCTTGGGGAGCCTCGATGCTTCTTATGAAAAAGAAGGATGGTACGTCCAGATTATGTGTAGATTATCGTACATTGAACTCAGTGACAATTAGGAATGTATACCCTCTCCCGAGGATAGATGACTTGTTTGATCAACTCAAGGGGGCAGCATTATTCTCGAAGATCGACTTGCTGTCAAGATACCATCAGATCAGAGTCAGAGAGCAGGACATCCCGAAGACAGCTTTCAGATCCCGATATGGGCATTGGGAGTTCCTTGTTATGCCCTTTAGAACAACCAATGCACTGGCTGTATTCATGGACCTCATGAATCGCATCTTCATGCCCTATTTGGATCAGTTCATGATTGTATTCCTAGACGACATCCTGGTCTACAGCAAGAGTAAGGCGGAGCATGAGCAGCATCTCCGTGTGGTTCTTCAGATTCTCAAAGAGCACCAATTGTATGCCAAGTTCAGTAAATGCGAGTTCTGGCTCGATCGTATTTCGTACTTGGGTTATATCATCACCAGAGGAGGAGTAGAAGTGGATCCCCAGAAGATTGTGGCAATTGAGACATGGCCAGTGCCGAGCACGGTTGCAGAAGTTTGCAGTTTTCTTGGATTGGCCGGCTACTACCGGCGGTTTGTTTCAGACTTTGCTCGGATCTCAGCGCCATTGACCCAGTTGACCCACAAGGATGTACAGTTTGCTTGGACAACAGAGTGCCAGGATTTCTTTAAGAAGTTGAAGCGAGGCTTGATGACGGCACCCATTCTCACGCTTCCAGATAGAACCGGAGGATTCTCAGTATATTATGATGCTTCAGGCAGAGGTCTAGGATGTGTTTTGATGCAGCATGGGAAGATAATAGCTTATGCGTCACGACAACTTCATGACCATTAGAAGAATTACCCAACCCAAGACTTGGAATTGGCAGCAGAAGTGTTTGCACTTAAGTTGTGGAGGCACTACTTGTACGGAGATAGGGTAGAGATTTTTACCGACCACAAGAGCCTGAAGTATATTTTCACCCAGAAGGATCTTAACATGCGTCAGAGGAGGTGGCTAGAGCTACTTGTGGATTATGATGTCAACTTACAGTATTATCCAGGGAAGGCCAACATCGTTGCAGATGTATTAAGTAGGAAAGACAGAGTTTATTTCCTAACAGCGCAGCCGGAGTTGTTAGTGGATCTTCAGAAGATGGGTATAGAAGTTATTCTCCCTTCCAGTGTGGCATTGATGGCCAGCATGCAAGTTCAGTCCACTATAGTCGAGAGGATCCGGATGGCACAGTCAGCAGATTCCAAGCTTCAGCGACTCAGAGCAGAGTATGAGACAGGACGAAGAGCAGAGTTATGTATCCATGAAGATGGTACACTTCGACATGGGAAGCGTCTTTGTGTACCCAGTAGAGATATCAGACAAGGGATCACGACAGAAGCTCACAATTCTCAGTATTCAATTTATCCCGATGGCACGAAGTTGTACCGAGATATCCGTCAGCACTTTTGGTGGAATGGCATGAACTGGGAGATAGCTCGATTTGTCTCTCGATGTTTGGTTTGCCAACAAGTCAAGGTTGAATATCAGAGGCCAGCTGGACTTCTTCAGCCCTTGCCAATTCTAGAATAGAAGTGGGAGCATATCACCATGGATTTTGTGACTGGATTGCCTAGATCCCCGGCTGGCAGAGATGCTATTTGGGTTGTCATAGACAGGCTCACGAAGGTGGCTCACTTTCTCCCGTTCAGAGTTGGTCAGTCGACGGCTCAGCTAGCGGAGATGTATCTCCGGTAGATCGTCAGGCTTCACGGTGTACCAGTCAGTATCACCTCGGACAGAGATTCTATATTTAGGTTTCACTTTTGGCGTAGCCTACAAGAGAGTTTGGGGACTCGCCTCCAGTTCAGCTCAGCATATCACCTACAGACAGGTGGCCAGTCAGAATGTACGATCCAGACTCTCGAAGATATGTTGAGATCTTGTACACTCGACTTTGGTGGTTCGTGGGAAGATCACCTGCACCTGGTGGAGTTCTCGTACAACAATAGTTTCCAAGCTAGTATCCAGATGGCACCGTTAGAGGCACTATATGGTAGGAAGTGCAGATCCCCGCTAGCCTGGGATGATGTTGGTGAGAGGTAGATGCTTGGTCCAAAAATAATTGCCCAGATAGTTGACATGGTCAGAAGAGTCAGGGATCATCTTCGAGTTGCCCAAGATCGCCAGCGTTATTGGGCCGATTCTCATCGGCGCCCTCTTGAGTTTTCTGTCGGTGACCATGTATTCCTGAGGATTTCGCCTAACCGTGGCGTCATTCGTTTCGGCGTATGGAAAAAGCTTAGTCCTAGGTATATAGGACCGTTCGATATTCTGGAGTGAGTAGGAGATGTATCTTATCGTCTTGCTCTTCTGTCGTCGCTACGTGAGGTACATAATGTGTTCTATGTATCCCAACTGCGACGGTATATCCCAGACCCGAGCCACATCCTGGATCATTCGGAATTGGTTGTTGGTACCAACCTTTCGTACAAGGAGAGGCGTGTGTCTATATTGGACCAAAGAGAGAAGACACTCAAGAACAAGACTATCAAGTTAGTTTGAGTTGCTTGGGGTCATCACTCTTTGGGTGAGTCAACGTAGTAGCGTGAGGATGATATCCGATCGTGATATCCTGACCTGTTTGACTCGTAAGGTATAATATCTTTCTTATACCTCATGCCTTCGATTCCTTGCTTGCATGAATAATTACTTGATTGCTTGATTAGTATAGCTTGCCTGTGAATAGTATAGCTTGTTCTTGTCCTTCTAGCCTCTTAATTAAATTCCGAGGACGGAATTCTTTTAAGGTGGGTAGAGTTGTAATGCCTATAGTTCTTATTATGAATTTTGAAATACGTGTACGTACTTTATCTTGTAATGCATGATTCCTTGCTTGGCTTATCTTGGCATTAGATGGCTTGGTCTATTTTGGGTTGGTTCGACTTGGGTTGCCTTGCTTCATCATGAACCAAGGGGAGAACCCCTACCTACCACCACCATCACCATTTATTAACCCATTCCCTCATTCTCTCTCTTCATTTACTTCTTCTTCTCCACCATTACTTCTTCAACCACCATGAGGGAGAGAGAGAGAGAGCTTAGGCAAGTGCAAACTTGTTTTATGATGGATCTCAAGTTTTATTATTCTATTCTCTTCCTTACTTGATTTTAAGCCTCTTTAGAACTTGGCATTTTAGATTTGGTGGATGGATTCTTGTAGATTTAAGTTTGTAACTTTTCGGTTTTCTTGGTTTTGATCTCTAAAACTTGGTTATTTTCGAAAACTAATGGTTCTATGTTGTAGAGAATTAAATTTCATGCGGTTTTGGCTTTTGTTTCGCTTGATTTCGACTTTGGATAAGAAAGTTATGGCCATGGCAAGTTGCAAGTTTTCGAAACTTTCATGGCTGAACTTGCTGATTGGGGACGATGACCCCTCATGCGCCCTGTAGGCCATGCGTCGGGAGGCCATGCGCTGTGAAGTCCCGGCAATGCATCCCTTAAATCCGAGCGTGTCATACGCGAAGGTTCCCTACGCGCATGTACTGAAGACGCAACATGAGTTTCCTACACGTCAATGGTACAGGTATCCCACGCGCCGATTGTGCAGGAATCCCACGCGCCAATGGTGTAGGAATTCCACGCACCGATGGTGCAGGAATCCCACGCGCCAATGGTACAGGAACCCCACACGCCGATTGTGCAGGAATCCCACGCGCCAATGGTACAGGAATCCCACGAATCCCACGCGCCGATTGTGTAGGAATCCCACGCGCCAATGGTGCAGGAATCCCACGCACCGATTGTGCAGGAATCCCACGCGCCAATGGTGCAGAAATCCCACGCGCCAATGGTGCAGGAATCCCACGTACCGATTGTGCAGGAATCCCATGCGCCAATGGTGCAGGAATCTCACGCGCCGATTGTGCAGGAATCCCACGCGCCAATGGTGCAGGAATCGCACGCGCCGATGGTGCATGAATTCCATGCGCCAAAATTGCTCTATTTCACTGTTTTTGCCTGTTTAAGTTGTTTTGTAGCTAGAATCTTGAAAAACTTAAAACATGAAAATTGTAGATCTTTTTCCTTGACTTCAAGAATAGGTCACTAGTTATTTTATGCAAGTTTCTCTCATTCATGATAATGTAAGAATAGAACACGATAGTGGCCCGCCGTGGCGCACTCTTAACAAGTAAACTGAAATGATGTATCTCGACAAGCTATTACGACAGCTAGCCTGACATGACAAGTATGAATGACCTGGACACCGTGGGCGATTGTGTTTGTACAAATAAACCAGTACTGTCTTGCATCATGTCTAGGATAGGGATTCCTGAGTGCCACGGTCAGGGATACCTACAGTAATTGACTAAGGCTAAAAAACTAGAATAATTCAGTAGACATGAAGAGATTCCCAGCTACAGACAATCCCGTTATCTGGGCGCATTAAGTGGACTTGTAGCCTACCGACGAGTAGGGCACATTTCCAGCACACACAGTCACATGTTGCATTCTTCATAAACGGACATTCGACCTAGATAACCGGATGGTCTGCAGGGCTTGTGGCTGTTGGAATAATCTCATTGCATCTTGCTAGTAACTAGGCCTGTGATAACCCTAGTTAGTTAAAAGTATCAAGCTGTACTCTTGATTGGCCGTGATTGATTGGATGGAGTTTATACCAGCTTAGTTTTATCCTGATCCTGTGCAAGATTGTGACATGACATGATTATTGATGCTTGTCTTAACAATAAAGATCAGGGGTCCAGTTCTGTTCAGGCGAAGGGTTACAACCCCGGTCCTTGTTTGGCTTAAGGGTTGTAACCTGGCTCCCGGAGCAGTTCTGTGTCCTCTCTTTGTTTATTGTCTTATTGTAACCCGGGCCATGCTCGTCATGTTTTACTTATTTCAGCGGCATGATTATCTATACTAGCCTTAACAATAAAGATCAGGTGTCCAGTTCTGTTCAGGTGAAGGGTTACAACCCCGATCCTTGTTTGGTTTAAGGATTGTAACCTGGCTCCAGGAGCAGTTCTGTGTCCTCTCTTCGTTTATTATCTTATTTCACCCTATGTCAAGCTCATCAGGTTTTACTTTACCAACAAGTATTTGAGACGAATTTCTATTCAGGTGAAGGGTTCCAACCCCGGTCTTTGTTTGGTTTAAGGGTTGTGACCTGGCTACTTGAATGGTCTCCTCGTACTCAGTCTACTATTGTTATCTCTATTATTATCAGTTCTTTATTTATTATCTTTAATATTCTATTGTGATATGCTGGTTTTAGTTCCTAGTGAAGCCTCCTTTGTGGCACTTGCTCTTTCTGGGGTCTGACCCAGCTGGTTTTATATGGCCAGATATCGGAGCAGCTCTAGAAGATCTACCTACCTTCTAGCCAGATGGTGGCCACCAAGCGTAACCTTGGCAACGAGTGGGTTTCTTTTGTCCTTCCGCTTTATTGTGAAATTATTCTTTTGATGCGTTTAGCCGGCGAGCACGTGTTAGCTCGTATTGCACCTTATTTACTGTCTGCCTACGGGCTGTAACATGATTGACGGATCCTAGGGTTAATCATGTATGACTAGACTCTTGCTAGTCCTGATATTTTGTAATGACTAGCTTCATGATCAGCTAAATATGTAATATTTGGGACGTCTTACTATTGTATATTTGGTGGTCTTATATCTTGTAACATTTACTTACTTGCTTGTGATTGAGACAATAGGCTTGTTCTTGACCATAGGAGACCGATGGCTTGTAGTTAAACCCTCATGTATCTAGACAGCCGTGACCGTATAGCGAGGTGGGTTGCACTTCAATATACGTAGCTGGCTATGTCTGCCCCCGCTCTCCAGTACTCTGGTTCCGGGGCGTGACATTCTTCGACCCTATAAAAGCCCCGAACCCTAACCCTAACCCTAGACTCCACTACGACCGGCCAACCACCACCACAGCACCGCCCTCACTTCTTCTTCTCCGACCACCCTCGCCGGAACCCTAGATCTAGGTTTTCCGTCACCCAGAGCCACTTTCCGACGAACCACCATCGCCAACCGACGCGTCTCGACGAGCTGACCCCCGTCATATTTTTCTTCGACCACCCTGACGACTCCTCCGTCGTGCAACGCCCCCGAAAGCCACCGCCTCTCGGACACGTATGTGTCAACTCTTCTGTGTGTCGAGTCGTGTCTCGTATTCACGTGTATGGACTCGTCTGAACACGAGGAACCCAGTAATGGGCATGGACACGGCATTTACGTGTCGTGCTAACCCTAGACACAAGACTCTTGTGCCCGTGTCCTAAACTGTCAGGACACGGATTTTGAATAACAGGATTTTGACCCCCTGGCCAGCCCGACCATGTTAAGCCCATGCCCCCCTGGCCGAGTTCGAGCCCCCATTCCGTTTATTTTTTGTTTTGTTTTGTTTTTATTTTTATTATTTTATTATATGTATATATGTATATGTATATGTATATGTATTTATATATATATTATTATATATACTGTTATATATAATATATATATATATTGTATTTATATATATGTATATTCTATATTTAGTATATATATATATATATATATATATATATATATATATATATATATATATATATATATATATATATAAAATATATATATATATATATATATATATATATATATATATATATATATATATATATATATATATATATATATATATATATATATATATATATATATACGTATGTATAATTGTTATATATATATATATATATATATATATATATATATATATATATATATATATATATAATTGTTGTACATATAATATATTTTTCAAATTCAATTTTTTGTGCAAATATTGTTATGTATAAATTCACCAATTATTTTATTATATAATTTTTTGACTTGTATATTTTACCACTTTAAAATATATTTATATATATATTTAAATTTCTGTATTTTATAAATCATGGCCAATTGCTGTCCAAATTTAGCATGAGTTTTTGAGCCCAATTGTGTCTAATACATCCAGAGTCTGTACAAGTCATATTGGACTTGATTGATGGCTTTGGGTCCCGTATGTGGACTTCGGTTCAATTTCGAATATGTGGACAAAATAAGTAAATAATTAATTAATTATTTTCTAGAAATTGTTACTTGATGTTTTTGAATTTTTATATATATTTTAAGTGCTGTAAAAATCTGGAAAAATTTGTATTTAAATACTATGTCAATTTATCTAATTTAATATAATTTGTCCAGCATTTATTAAGTAATTTTGGTATTTTATAAAAATAGGAAATCAGAACTCATTTTCAGGATACATATGTTGCTGATTATAAATAAATATCTATGAAGGTTTATAAATTATAGAAAAATTAGAATAAATTTCTATAATTAACAAGGATCATTTTGATACTTTATTTTATGTAAAATTGAGCCTTTTGTCTGTAAAATACCTAAATTTTTACTTTTTTTTTATTATTAAAATTGGTACCGATTTAAAATTTTGTATCGTACGTCGCGTAGTCGTATCGTACGTCGCGCACGAAATTTTATTTTTCGTAATTGTTCGACGAGTGCGAATATGTACGAGCGTACATATTTTTAGAAAAACATTTTCTTATAGTTTCAAAATAATATATGTATTAATTTAGCTATCAAAATTTCCTAAATTTATGGTTTTATTTATGTAAAGCCTTTTATTTTGAATAAATAATATTCTGAGTACATGCACATATTTCATAAATATTTTGCTAGATTATTTTAAATAAAAATGTAATTTTCGAGATTTATTAAAATTAATATTTTATTACTCAAAAAGATATTTAAAAATATTTATTATTTTCGAAATTATTATTATTGGTATTTTGAAAAATATATTTGGAAGTTATTGTGGCCATTTAAATCTTGATTCGATTTTTGGATTTATTTAAATAGTTAAATATTTGAAGTTTGATTTATCCTATTTGATTTTGAGCTAAAAATTTAATTAGATCTAAATTTGATTTGTATTGGATTTGGATTTGATTCCATTGTTTTAAATTAAGTAGAGAATTATCTACTTTGGGTTTTAAATATTTCTAATTCCTATCCAATTGGGAATTCCCACATCCTATAAATAGGCAGGTACTCCTCCAATTTTTATCATCCACCAAATTGTCTCCACAAATTATTCCACCACAAATAGGTGTGCCTCGTGTCGGTGTTCCATCCATCCTCGTGTCAGCCGTGACGGCCTCGGGTCCGACCCCGGGTGTCTTCCACTATCCTTATTTTTACATGTACATCGTCTTTTTTGTGTCCGACACTTGGACACGATTCCAAATCTCTAATCCGAACCCAAACCCTAACCCTAAATCCTATATTTGGCCAGTCAGCTACCAACCGCCGGGATTCCTCCAAGCTCTTCCCTGACCGCAATATCGTCTTCACCACCAGCGTCGTCCTCCGGCCACCACGACCGGAGCAACCGACCGTCTGCCACGCCCTCCTCGTCCAAGCCGGCCTAACCACAAACAAATCATCAACTACCATCACCGCCACCCGTCACCGTCGCCCAACAGATCCATCGAACCTCCAACTACCGACATCACACGAAACTGCCACGCCAACCCAACCCAGTCCGGCCGTTACCACCATAGCCCCAAAAACACAAAGCTAGAGGAAAAGGAGCCCAAATCCTAACCTGCCTTGCCGTCCCCGCAGTGACCCGCCCTCGACAAATGTGCCCCTTCGTTGTGGCCTCGCTGCGAGCATCACCCTCCGCGCAGGTGCCGCTCCGCCCGCGCCAAGCTGTTGACCGGCCCGGCCTAGCTCTGAGCAGCGAGGAGAACCCTTGCCGCTGCCGTGCCCTTACGGCCGCCGCCACCGCGCTGCCGAACTTCGGCGAGCGCCCCACCAAAACTCCGTGTACGCCCCTGGCCGCCGCCGCCGGAGCAGTGAGCTCCGACGACCCCTCCGACTCCCTGAACACGCTGCCCCATCAGCACCGCCGCCCGACCACAAACCCTAGCCGCCGGACCGCGACCCTCCGTCCATCTCTCTCTCGCTCATTCGAACTCACTTCTCCTCTTGCCGGAAACCCCCATCCGCCTCCGTCGCCGGCCGACGAGCCGTCCGCCTACTCGACCTAACCCGCTCACCCCTCCGATCAAACCCCTACGCCGCCTCTCTCTCTCTAGCTCTCTCTGCCTCCCTCTCTTTCCTCTCACTTAATACCCTTCTCTCTCTCTCCTTCTCTTAAGTTGTGTTCTCTTTTCAGCTGTTCCCGAGAAGAGGGCCAGCTAAATGCCAAATTTCAATTTCTTTATTATTCCTTTCTTTCCTTCTTTCTTTTTATTTTATTTTTATCGTTTGTTGTTTAATATAGTTGTTTGTTCTGGGAGAAATTTTTACATTGTATTTATTTTATTTTTATTTTTATTTATTGACATTGGGATTTAACTGTAGCTTTTCATGTATGGCTAATATTATTATCTTTGCAATATTTAATTAAAGATCAGTAAATGAATTTAGAAAATCTAATATATATATATTACTATAGTATTGACTTAAAATGTTATTTTTAAAACCCTAAATAAATTTTCTAGATTTCTAAAATTACCTAGAAATATGTTGACCTATAAAATGTAGTTACAAATTATGAAATAAAATCTTGGTATTTTCTCTTCAATATTTATCTAAAGTATTTTTGAATTATAAAATATAGTTCTCTACCTAAAATTGTATTTTAACAAAACCGAGGTTTTAGCCTAGTATATATTATGCTATTTTATAGTATTTTCAAATATAGCTGGACCAAAAATCTTTATATATATATATATATATATATATATATATATATATATATATATATATATATATATATATATATATATATATATTTAACACGAATTAGTTTTTTGCCTAAGTCTATTTTTCCAGATTTTTAGTATTTACCAAAATAATTATTTGACTAGTAAATATAGTTCTCCAAATATTATAAATACTTCCTAAAATAGTATAAATATTACGTCTACGCAAATTCTTCTTTTATCAATTCTTTTCCGTGTCTGAGCCCAGTATTCCTATTCCTTTGCCAATTCTGAACTTCCTTATGTCCACCCTAACTAATTTGACCCTTCTGAACCCAATAGAACTGTCCATGCCACCATCAGACGTCACCTTGCATAGTTTTTGCACCGAAGTTGTAGTTCGTGCCACATTGATCATTACAGTACACCAGGCGTCCTACCAGGCAAGACACCTTGCCATTTGCTGTTTATTTATTTTAGCTCATATTTTATGTATTGTTTATTATTTTTTTATGCAAAATAAACTGTGATATATGGCATAACCTGTTAGAACTTATTGTTCATTTTTATTTCCTGTTATGTATTATTTTTCTTACACATTAAACCTAGATTTAAGGGACCACCTTTGTGTGTTGCATTCATGGCCTTGACACGTTGTACCACGAAGTTGTGTGTCGCATGTAGAACACGAAAGTGCGTGATTGGCTGGCCACCAGTACGTACAAGCCGTACGATAGAAATAATCGCTAATAGAAATTGCATGCTAGTTTGACTTAGCGGTTATAGTGGTTTTGTGTTGTGGATACAACACAGTAGGCATTGGACGGGGAGGACAATTCCTTAGCGTATGGGTTTCGATGCACTTTCCCTTGTGACCCGGACTCTCCGTTGGAGATACGGGGCTGATGACCCATGATTACTGACGGCCACTGACGATTCTACGGAACGTCATGCTCTTACTGATGGAGCCTCTAGTGCCCCAAGGGGGGACTATACCGATCCTATTTAGTCAGGGCCCATGCGTAGGATGGATTGTTCTTAACTATATTTTACTTAGAATGGATAGGCACCTTTATCCGTTAGGTACGAGTACTTTTGGTTTGGGTACTTGTATCTGACCGTAGCTTGGAACAATAACTTGTTGCGGACTAGTTTGTCACATCTTTTCCTTGTTTGGTTGTAGGTGTGACTTACTACTTCGATGAGAAGGTATTGAACCTTGTTGGGGTTCGGATACCATATTGGATTCATAGCATGGAAAGATACGTCGCCGTGAATTTGTTTACCATCTCCTGTCCATGTTTGGTTGGGGGGATGGTACGCTCGTTCAGTAGGTGCGTATTGGACCATGTTATAATTTGATTTACTTATTTATTTGAGCAATATTTATTCAGTTTATATGGCATGATATTATGTGTCTTGTTACGTCCCTCTGAGGACCTGCTTATCTCTCCAGGTGTGTGTGTGCTATTGTCTTTCGCAGGTGTTCTAGCTCTAGCCGTTATCTTCGCTATTTCTTCGAGGATGATTGTACTTGGATCGTCTTCGCTTCGCTCGCCAAAATCTTTCTTTTGCTTATCATGTATTTCTTTTCATAGTTGGTAGCGAATTTGTCTCCGCCCAACTACATGTACCAAATAACAATTTCTTAGTTGGTTATATGATATCTTCTATTCATTTATATTGTGTGGATGAGATTAGTTATGGTTCTACTGCATTTTACAGCTTATGTATCCATACGAAGCCTATGTACTTCGTATGTATACAACTGGCATGTCTACGTTCCTAGTCCTACTCATTTTGGGACTGGGACGTTACATGTTTTTGTGGTGGCCCATGCAGGTCAAGATAAATTATTTGGTTACTTTACCGTACCAAGCAAGCCTGCGTATAGGATTAGAAGTCTAGGATCTCATCCACATACTTGACCTCTTTCCTTGATTTTATCTACCGTTTGACTCATCAATTGCATCTTGGTTGCTTCCTTCCATCCCTATTCTTATCTTCCCTTCGTGCTTGCTAGAGATTGACCCTACTAGTTGGATGTCCCAAAACACCCTTAGCTTAATTCTTTTAAGTTGGGTAGAACATCCCACGACCCAACACGCCCTTGACCATTAAGGAGAATACAAATAGTATTATCTAGACCATAGAGACTAGAGGAATCTAACCCATTTGGTCAACCAAGCTTTGGTAAATAAAACCATAGAATGATGGTATAGGAAATAAACAAGACTTAGATCCTTATGACTCTTAGACTATTCATATTTGTTCTTTATTTCAATCTTAATCTCGTGCCTATATTTTTACTATCTAGACTAATGATGCTAATGTAGCCTAGTTTTTGCAAGCTCAAATCTTTATCAAGCTTGTTCATGACATATATTATTGGAAGAATTCCCACTAACATATTGTCTAATCAGAACCAGTGCATGATGGTCTGATCAACCGAGTGCACCTTGGTTCGCTTTTGCCTATTATTCTACGTGGATGGGGACATAGTTAAGCTTGTCCTCTAGAGTCCCATCTACGACTGCATTGACAATTCCTTTGAAATTATTCTATCGTCTTTGAATCACGTATTCGTATTCGATAACACCTCCTTCGAACTCTATATTGCTTTCGCCTTCACCTATTTTAGAAGGACGAAGGCGTTATACTAGAACTTCCTCTTGCCTTCCTATCGGCTATGACCATTCTGACTCGATGTTGCTATATCTTCATCCTAAACTACTCGACCCTATCAAGACCCTCTAATCGCTTAATTTAAGCGAATCTATTTCGTTCTTTTAATCGTGACCCTCATTCATTACCCATGACCACACCGTATTACTTTTTTATGATCTAGATCGCGATTTCTTACGGTATGATTTTGTTATCGATTGTTCCCCATTGATACCCCTTGTGTCTTCTCACCCCCTACTAATTCTTAATTTCGAGGACGAAATTCTTTTAAGTTGGGTAGGATGTAAAACCCCTAAATTTCTACTTTTTTTATTATTAAATTTGGTACCGATTTAAAATTTTATATTGTACGTCGCTTAGTCGTATCGTACGTCACGCACGAAATTTTATTTTTCGTAATTGCTCGACGAGTGCGAATATGTGCGAGCGTACATATTTTTAGAAAAACATTTTCTTATAGTTTCAAAATAATATATGTATTAATTTAGCTATCAAAATTTCCTAAATTTATGATTTTATTTATGTAAAGCCTTTTATTTAGAATTGATAATATTCTGAGTACATGAACATATTTCATAAATATTTTGCTAGATTATTTTAAATAAAAATGTAATTTTCAAGATTTATTATTATTAATATTTTATTACTCAAAAAGATATTTAAAAATATTTATTATTTTTGAAATTATTATTATTGGTATTTTGAAAAATATATTTGGAAGTTATTGTGGCCATTTAAATCTTGATTTGATTTTTGGATTTATTTAAATAGTTAAATATTTGAAGTTTGATTTATCCTATTTGATTTTGAGCTAAAAATTTAATTAGATCTAAATTTGATTTGTATTAGATTTGGATTTGATTTCATTGTTTTAAATTAAGTAGAGAATTATCTACTTTGGGTTTTAAATATTCTCAATTCCTATCCAATTGGGAATTCCCACATCCTATAAATAGGCAGGTACTCCTCCAATTTTTATCATCCACCAAATTGTCTCCACAAATTATTCCACCACAAATAGGTGTGCCTCGTGTTGGTGTTCCATCCATCCTCGTGTCAGCCGTGACGGCCTCGGGTCCGACCCCGGGTGTCTTCCACTATCCTTATTTTTACATGTAAATCGTCTTCTTTGTGTCCGACACTTGGACACGATTCCTAATCCCTAATCCTAACCCAAACCCTAACCCTAAATCCTAATTTGGCCAGTCCGCTACCAACTGCCGGGATTCCTCCAAGCTCTTCCCTGACCGCAACATCGTCTTCACCACCAGCGTCGTCCTCCGGTCACCACGACCGGAGCAACCGACCGTTTGCCACGCCCTCCTCGTCCAAGCCCAGCCTAACCACAAACAAATCATCAACTACCATCACCGCCACCCGTCACCGTCGCCCAACAGATCCATCGGACCTCCACCAACTATCGACATCACACGAAACTGCCACGCCAACCCAACATAGTCCGGCCGTTACCACCATAGCCCCAAAAACACAAAGTTAGAGGAAAAGGAGCCCAAATCCTAACCTGCCTTGCCGTCCCCGCAGTGCCCTGCCCTCGGCAAATACGCCCCTCCGTTGTGGCCTCGCTGCGAGCATCATCCTCCGCGCAGGTGCAGGCGCATCCGCTCCGTCCGCGCCATGCTGTTGACCGGCCCGGTCTAGCTCTGAGCAGCGAGGAGAACCCTTGCCGCCGCCGTGCCCTCACGGCCGCCGCCACCGCGCTGCCGAACTTCGACGAGCGCCCCACCAAAACTCTGTGTCCGCCCCTGGCCGCCGCCGGAGCAGTGAGCTCCGACGACCCCTCCGACTCCCTGACCACGCCGCCCCATTAGCACCGCCGCCCGACCACAAACCCTAGCCGCCGGACCGCGACCCTCTGTCCATCTCTCTCGCTCACTCGAAGTCACTTCTCCTCTCGCCGGAAACCCCCATCCGTCTTCGTTGCCGGCCGACGAGCCGTCCGCCTACTCGACCTGACCCGCTCACCCCTCCGATCAAACCCCCACGCCGCCTCTCTCTCTCTAGCTCTCTCCGTCTCCCTCTCTTTCCTCTCACTTAATCCCCTTCTATCTCTCCTTCTCTTAAGTTGTGTTCTCTTTTCTGCTGTTCCCGAGAAGAGAGCCAGCAAAATGCCAAATTTCAATTTCTTTATTATTCCTTTCTTTCTTTCATTCTTTTTATTTTATTTTTATCGTTTGTTGTTTAATATTGTTGTTTGTTCTGGGAAAATTTTTGACATTGTATTTATTTTATTTTTATTCTCATTTATTGACATTGGGATTTAACTGTAGCTTTTCATGTATGGCTATTATTATTATCTTTGCAATATTTAATTAAAGATCAGTAAATGAATTTAGAAAATCTAATATATATATTACTATAATATTGACTTAAAATGTTATTTTTAAAACCCTAAATAAATTTTCTGGATTTCTAAAATTACCTAGAAATATGTTGACCCATAAAATGTAGTTACAAATTATAAAATAAAATCTTGGTATTTTCTCTTCAATATTTATCTAAAGTATTTTTGAATTATAAAATATAGTTCTCTACCTAAAATTGTATTTTGACAAAACCGAGGTTTTAGCCTAGTATATGTTATGCTATTTTATGGTATTTTTAAATATAGCTTGACCAAAAATCTTTTTAAATATATATATATATATATATATATATATATATATATATATATATATATATATATATATATATATATATATATATATATATATATTATATATTTAAATATATATATATATATATATATATATATATATATATATATATATATATATATATATATGGATGATGCGCGAGCTCTGCCCTAGAGCGCCGCGTCCCTAACTTCTGAGAGATCCCACCGTCCCCTCCGGCTTGGCCTTGGCCAGGCCGGCGCGTACATGACGACTAAATTCTTTGCGGAGGCGGTCGTCGGTAGGGCTGAGGCTCCCCCTCGCCTTGCTGCCCGATCGATCTCAATGTTTAAAGGAGCACCTTCGATCTCTTTTTCGGAGGACGAGGAAGAAGCCCTAGTAGCCCCATTGAAATATGCTCTCATAGGAAAATTCTCTCATAGTAAACCTCCGATTGAGGCCATTCGCAAAGTTCTTCAAGGATTCGAATTTAAGGGTTCTATTAAAGCTGGAGTGATAGATCGGAAACACATATTAATTCGGCCTAGTATGGAAGAGGATTATCTCCGCCTACGTTCGAAGGACATCTGGTTCATTGCTCGTGCCCCGATGCGCTTATTCAAGTGGGAGGCGGATTTCACCCCTGCGATTGAATCAACTCTCATGCCAGTATGGGTAAACCTGCCCGATCTTCTTCATCATTTGTATGCTAAAGAGGCTTTGTTTGCAATCACCTCAGCAATTGGCACCCCCCTGAAGATCGACCGAGCCACGGAGGAGTTGGCCCGGCCTAGTATGGCTAGGGTTTTTGTTGAAATTGATGCGGGTAAACCTATTCAACGACGGATCAGGATAAACCTTCCTAAAGGCAGGAGTTTTTGGCAAACAGTAGATTATGAAACTACTCCACTTTATTGCTCTCATTGCTTTCATCAGGGGCATAAAGTAGATTCATGTAAACTCAAAAATAAGGGGAAGGCTGTACAGCTTGAGGAGAGGCCTGAAGCCGTCATTAATGAGAAGCTAGCCATACGTCAGGATAATAATCCCCCAGAGAAATTTTCATTAATGCCAAGAGTAGACGTTGATCAACCAGAGTTAACTGCGGTAATCAATTCCTCGGTTGCTGTTTGCACTCAAACCGTAGATGGGACGCCTCCAAACCCTCCATTAGTGGCTACTTTTCTATTACGAAACCCTCTTCTGAACGAAAACCATCATGATTCTATCCTTCCGCCAGTCTCCTGCGAACACGTGGCGACTCATGTAGAACCCGGTTTGACGTCTACCAAAGTGGCGGCAGTAGCCAATCAGCCTGTGATTGATTCTCCGCCGAACGAGGACATGGAAGAAGGTTAATGGAGGGGAATGCCTACCAGGTGGGCAGACATTGCAGAGGAGGAAGAAGCTGTTGTTCGTGCAGATCAACTGGAGACGGAGGAGCAGGACATGCATGTAGAGGATGAAAAGAACGAAGATATTTCCCTGGGAGTGTTCGATGCTCTGCCTTCGAGTAGTCAGGAAACCCAGGCAGAAACATGCACTACTCAAAACAAAGATAAACGAAGGAAAAAGATAGTGGAACCCTCTGAACGAACGACTCGGTCGGCGGTAAACAAAGCAAAAACTGGTGACCCTGCCATTCTTAATGTTTAATTTCCTAATCTGGAAAATTAGAGGAATTGCAAACCAAATGACTCTTAAAAGATTGAAGGCGTTGCTTAGGGTGAACAAAGTCTCTTTCCTTGCTATTATTGAGCCTAAGGTTGATCCATCACAGTTGCAACATTACAAAATCAAGTTAGGCTTTTCCTTAGCTTTTTCTACTGACAGAGGTAATATCTGAATTCTCTCAAAAGAAAGTTGCTTTATGGATGTTGTGGATTCCTGGGATCAAGCTCTGACAGTTAGGGTTACAGACCCTATGTTGCCAGTGGCGTCTCTTATTTCTATTGTGCACGGGGACAGCAAGAAGGAAGGTCGCCGTATTCTGTGGGATAGATTGCTTACATTGCAACATTCTCATCAGTTGCCATGGATTGTTGGAGGAGATTTCAATGCAGTCCTCAGGGTGGATGAAAAGCTTGGGGGTCGTCTTTCGGATGCTGTGTCAATGAATGAATTTGCAAACTTTCAGTTGGCTTTCGGTGTGTCAGAATTACCATATACTGGGAGCGGATTTACTTGGGTTAAATCGAACAAAGAGGATCGATGAGCATCTCGGCTTGATCGGGTCTTCATTGACAATGCCTGGCTGCAGATGGCTCCGTGCTCGGTAGAGGAACATCTCAATCGGACTGAATCCGATCATGCGCCCATTCTTGTTCGACGGTTAGCTAATTCTGCTGGGGGAGCTAAACAATTTAGATTTCTTAATTTCTGGATTGGCCATGCTGACTTCCTCAGTATTGTCAATGAGGCTTGGAACTCAGTCGATCACCCGCTGGGGATCACGAGGGTGGCTTTACGACTTGATGCGTGTCATAAAAGATTATTTGCTTGGAGTAAGGCGACATATGGTGACATTTTTCAGGCGGTCAAGAAGGCGGAGGATGACGTTCTTGCAGCTGAACTCTGTCTTGAGGCTTCGAATTCAGATGACAATAGGGAGAAGTTAGCTCATACAACAGCCTTGCTTAAACAGAGAGTTCGTATTGAGGAGGCTTTCTGGAAACAAAAGTCCCGTGCTAAGTGGGATTTAGAAGGAGATAAAAATGCAGCTTATTTTCATGATTGTGTGAACTATAAAAAGAAGGCCTTGCGCATACATGCCATCACTACTGCTAATGAGACTTTGTTGAATGACACCGCGAGGATCAAAGCATACGCTCTAGAGTATTATGTGGCATTGTATGAACGAGGAGAGATAAAGGAGGATGAGGGGCTGCTTTCGGTTATTCCACATCTGGTGGATGATGAAGAAAATGATCGACTTATTGCTCTGCCGTCGAAGAAGGAGCTGCTGGATTCAATCAAGTCTCTGGACACTAATAGTGCTTCGGGCCCAGATGGTTTCACAGCCAAATTTTTTATGTCTACTTGGGATATCATTGGAGAGGACATCACATTGGCTATTGGTATGTTTTTCGATGGTTTCTCTCTTCCCCGATCTATCACTAATACCTCACTTGTTCTAATTCCTAAAATCAAACAGCCAAAGTACTTGACTGACTATAGGCCAATCAGTTTATGTTCAGTTCTGAACAAAATTATCTCCAAAACATTAGCATTGCGGCTGGCTCCTATTCTGCCTAAGCTTATCTCCCCCGAGCAGAGTGGTTTTGTGCAAGGTAGGGATGTAGGATGTGGAAAATTATGACACGCTGTCACTTTCATCCATACGCTTAAAGACAGATGTCAGTTGAAGCTATACGCTCAGTTCAGAGTTGTACGCTCATTCAAAAGCCATACGCTCAGTAAATATTTTATTATTTACTGAAGTGACAGCACAGCATATGTTTAAATGAGGAATGAATCTGACACTTCATCTTTCGTGCAAAGACAGCTGTCACGAGAAAAGTAACCGTCGTATAGGTTTTCGAAGAGTCGGTTTTGTCTTTTACGAGGACAACTCAGCAGCCTTCATAAATACAAAAGCCATCATTACTGTCAGTTTTGACAGTCTGTCAGCCGTCAAATCCGCAGTCACGACGCTCGAGAAGATTTTGTCAGTTATGGGAAGATATGGTGTACCAAAGAAGATTGATGATAGCCACGTGGCCACTTCTCCAGTGAGCGTATCGACCTCACATGACTCCTTCTTCACCCAGCCAAGTGAGCGTATGGACCTCACATGATTCCTTGCTAACCAAGCGAGCGTATGATCTCCATACGACTCCTTGCCCATAAAGTGAGCGTATGGACTTCCTATGGCACTACGCTGTCCAAATCAGCGTATGACTCCTCTTCAAAAGCTAGCGTATGACTCTACAGCAGTTGTATCCAGGATGATTTTCAACGTACAGTCAACACACGTCTCACGTGTCCTGTACTCAGTTACCCATTTATTCAGAAGTTATGCAATGTGGCATCCAGGCCATCAATCTCTCCTAAACATGCTCTACTACTTTCAACCGCACGCTAATGTGTCTCCATCAGAATTCGCCACGCGTCCCTGCAGTTATGCACACGTCAAGTAACTACCTGAGCGTATGCTTAAGGACAGTTATCCTGAACTCTATAAAAAAGAGTTTCTTCATCTTCATCAGACACGACAGGTCATTTTTCAGAGAGAACAGAGAGATTGCCCAGTTGCTGTCCAAGTTCTTCGAAGTTCGAGTTTTCTTCATCGCATCGTCCAAGGGATAAAGTAATCGTCTTCTAGATTAGATTCCTACAGTTGTAATTTTCTCAGATACAAAATAAATAAAGTGAATTTATTTATGGAAAACAAATTGGTGACTCTGCTGGAAAAAGCTGTCTCCTCCAACGAGATAGTAACAACTCAATGCGATACTTCGTCGATCGGCTCGACGAAGAAGACGATGGTCGTACAATTCGACCAATCTGCTTACGAAGAAATGCTTAAGGCGAAGGAGGGCCGAACTGCTTCCTCCGCTCTTCCTGCTGCCAAGAAGACGGGACGTTCTGTCTATGTCCCCAAGTCTTCTTCGACAGCCCGAGATGTTCCTGTCACTTCTCACGTTGACAAGAACACATCTTCAACTTCAACAAAGCACACTTCTGCTTCCCTAAACACAGCAACAATGGTTTTCCCTAGTCACGCTGATAAAATTGGTTCTTTAACCAAGTCAGTGTGTCCAAGGAAAACCATCTTTGGACATGTCAAAGTCCCTTCTCCTTCTGCTCTTACGACAGCAGTCGGCTCTTTAGCCATTGATGACTCTGTGCGTACAGCAGTCAGAGGGCAGCATACGGTGAAGGCAACGTACACTGAGCAAAGACCAGCGTATGCCAACAAGAAGGCAGCGTACGCTAAGCAAAAGCCAGCATATGCTAACAAGAAGTCGGCGTATGCTGACAGATACAGTCCTTTGACTGATTCTCAAAATCAGACTGGGGGTTCTCTTTCACAGAACCTACAAATGATTCCCCCACAACTTGCGCATCTTATGCCAACGAAGGAGAAAGGCTCTTTAGTCGATTCCTCTACTTCTGAGGTCTTTACCTCTGGAGTTAATTTGACTAGTACTTTTACTAGCTCAAACAAAGGAAAATGCCTTTTGGCTAATTCCTCTAAAGATGGATTATTACCGACTCCTAGTCGGAATAATACTCATCTCCCTTCTCTCAAAATTTCTCGATCTGAGAAAGGCAAGTTACAAGTATCCAAGACTGATACCAAAGTCATATCTCCCACGGATCTTCGTAACAAGCTTAATCAAAATCACCACAGTTATGCTTCTGGTATTAAAAAGTCTTATCAAATTGAGACAAGTGTACTAGACCCTGATGTTGAATATGCCAGGAACTATGTGGCTCAAATTAATCGGTCTCTATACACTCAAGAACCAAGAAGACAGAAGAACAAAAGACAAGTTTCTACACAGAAACTATCTTCCAGTACTTCCCAATCTATCCCTACAGATCTCCGGGAATATTTACAAAACAAACGAAGAATCGACACTCCATCTGGCTATGACATTGCCCATATTCGCCATGAAAAGCATGGTTGTGACTTCCAACCTCGAGTTGTCATCCAATGTTGTTGTTCACCGAAAAGATGGTCTGTTTTCGAACGGATCCAATATGAACCAACATCAGATGAAGATGAACCTCTTTATGCTTTTGTCAACATGACCTCCAGAAATATTGGGGGTAGAATTTGGTCTGACGCTATATCAGATTCTGAAGATGGTGTTTATCTTGGCACCCGATCCAGGACCGGAGCCTTGGCCAGAATCTCTTCTTCTTCTCATCCAAGTAATAATCCGGAGATCACGGAAGATTTCCTTGGAGAGTCCAACTTTCCGGCATTAACTCCTGTAAACAGTCCCGGGAAAGATACTGATTCTTACAGCGATGATTCAGAGCAAACTGTTTCATCGTCAATCCCTCGAATGATTACCACTTACATGGCAAAAGGTGATCATGAACCTTCGACTAGCAATGAGGCTCATGAACAGAGGATTTCTTCTTTAGAACGACAATTGCGAGCTATGGCAGATACATTGAGTGCTATGCACACTCTAATGCAGGCTCAACAACAGACAACACCACCAGTGGTATTGAATACCCCTGTTGTTCCAAATCCCGAACCCTCTACTATTCTGGGGGTACAATCTAATGTTCCTGTACAAACCACCCCAAGTCACTCTGGAGCTGGGGGTGGTACATATGCTGCAGTCCCTCCTCCCAATTACACTCAACAAGTCACAACTCCACAATCCTCTAGAATTGTTACAGAAGAGTTAAAGAATCTCAAAACTCATTTTGAGGCATTCAAACAGAAGGATGGTTTACAAAGGTTAGGTATCAAGCAACCTTACCCGATAGAGTGGAAGCAAGTATCATATCCTCCTAAATACAAGCCTCCGACTATCTCCTTCTTTGATGGGACAACTTCCCCAAGTCAGTTCATTAATCACTTTGAAGTAATGACTGATCAATTGCAACCAAGTGACGCCCTCCTTACTCGGGTGTTCATTGGATGTCTCAAAGGAACGGCTTATGAATGGTATAGAAGTCTCCCTAATGGGTGTATTACTTCATTTGCCGGTTTCAAACAAATGTTCCTTGAACGATTCTACGAAGGGCTCAATGATATGACCATGTCGGCCCTCATAAGAATCAAACAGAAGAATAATGAGACCACTGAAGAATTTATTGAGAGATTCAGAAGAGAAGCCCTCAAAATGCCTCTTGGAACTCCCGATGCTGTTACGATCGACACTTGCAAGTCGAACCTTTTACCAATTATCAGCATGTAGACAGGGTCCACTCAGTTCCAAGATTGGCCTTCATTCATCGTCAGTGCCAAAGCTGCCGAAGTCAGTGCTGAGACCTTCAAAGGTCTGGGGGTACAAATGGCTCCCAAAGAATCAAATCAGAGTGCTAGCAATAGTACTCGACCCAACAATCGCAAAGGGAAAGAAGCTCTTGAAGTCAATCTCCAAAGCAGTAGTCAAGAAGTAAAGACTACCCAAGCTACTTCAGCTCCAACAAATCAACAACAGAGATCTCCTCGGCCGAAAGAAGAATATTCTTTCGATGATGACGATGTTCAGGGCATCTTTGAATGCTTGCTCAAAGGTAATAAAATACAATTGCCAGAAATTAAAAAGCCTGATGAAGCCAATAAGACAGATCATCCAAAATACTGTCCATATCATAGAATGCTGGGTCATACAATCCGGTCTTGCTATGTATTAAAAGGGAAGATTCAAGAGATGATTAAATCAGGAGCTGTGACATTAACACCCAAAGACAAAACAGTCACAGCAAATGTAATTTCAATGCAGTTCGGTGACTTCCCTCCCTTAATGGTGGAAAGTGGGATTGTTTCTATCCCCAAAGCAACTCTCGAAGTTATAAACATCCTACCAGCACAGAATGACGGACTTGTTCCTGTCACAACTAAGAAGGGAGAGATCATGTAGATTCACCCGGATTTAATGATGGAGTTTGAAACGTCTTCCTCTTCTCCTCGGAAGACTTCCTCGTCTAAAAAGAAGCTCGGGAAGACTAAGTCATGCAATGTGACTTCTAGTTTCACACCCGATTTTTATCTAACTTCTACTTTCATCTCAGCAGGAAATTCGCTCCCTACGGAAATAAAATCTGTATCTCAATTTGAAGATAAGTACAAGCCTATATTCCATCTATATAGTTTACAATCTCGTGAATTGATGGCAAAGATGGGCTATGATCTTGCCACTGCTCCTGGGCTGAACTTAGGCGAGGGACTCCGAGCACCTTTGGCCATTACCATGAGACATAATCAATCTCGTGTTGGCCTTGGTTTCTGGAATGAAGCTCTCATCAAACATAAAAGAACCAAGAGCAAAATAAAGAATTGCAGCATGGTTTCCATAGACCTTGAACCATAATCTGAAGTTGAAGTTCATGCTGGAACTCGGTCAGGAAAAGTATATCTGAAAGATTATGCTGAAGTTCTTGAAGAAACTTCTGAAGTTCCTCCGGTTACAGCTTCAACTCCAGTCTCTACTGAAGAGCCTTTAAATGTTCCTGTTGAGACAGTTCCTTCTAGACCAACAACAGCTGACAAGGGCAAACAACAAGTTCGCTTCGACAAACCATTGAAGAAATCATCCCCTACAGGACTTGAAAAGCCTTATAATTTTGATATATTGGCTCAACTAGCCAATACACCAGCTAAATTGTCAATCTTCGAACTCTTACGTCTCTCTAAAGAGACTCGAGAAACTTTGAGTGAAGCACTGTTACAAGCAGAAACTTGCTTAACTCTCCTCAAGAAGTTGGAAACAGAACCTGTCTCTCACTGCCATAATGTATTGGAATTTATTCCAAACATTATCTTTACGCAGGACGATATGCTGCTAAAGGATAATCGACATAATCGTCCTTTATATCATACAGGATATATTGATTCTATGAAGGTTGATCGTTTACTGATTGATCCAGGATCCGCTCTCAGTATTATGCCAAAGGCTATGTTAGATGCATTGAAGATACCTGTGCATAGTCTTTCCAGCACTATCACTACCATCTTGGGATTCAATCAAGGAAAAAGTGAGCCTTTAGGCAAGATTCGCCTTAAATTTCAAATAGGCGATCTTCATACTAAGGTTACTTTTTACATCATCGACAATCATGGTTGCTCGTATAATGCTCTATTGGGGAGACCTTTCTTGCATGAACATAATATTGTTCCTTCAACTCTTCATCAGTGCTTCAAATATGTTGATGATAATGGAGAGGTTCAAAAAGAAGTGGCAGATCTTTACCCATTCAAAGGAGTCGAAGCTTACTTCAATGACGTTCGCATGTACAAAGATGAATACTCGAAAGTCTTGCAAGCTATGAATAATGAAGATGAGACATCCAAAGTTGACACCTTTATTATTCCTGTAAAAGGGCGTATTACTCCTCCACAGTCTGTTAAAACATCTGAAGAAGGCTCACTGATAATTCCGGTCAGTGGACGTACTACTTCATCATCCGCCCAAGGCTCACTGATAATTCCTGTCAGTGGACGCACTACTGTACCATCTTCCTAAGCTTCACAAAGTTTGCTGATCATTCCTGTCAGTGGACTCATCACTCCCCCTCCATCTTCTCAGGCTAGATCAGATACTCTAGTCATTCCAGTCAGTGGACGCATTACTTATCCACGGTCTTCTTCAAGGGAGCTCACCTCTTCTGAGCCTTTTGTTATCGATCTTAATCGAAACAAAAATTCTAACTGTTCTTCTTTTTCCCACTTTGTCATTAATCTGACTAAGTCTGATAAGGCTCAGCCTTCTGTTGTAAATACAGCATCTGGTATTAATGAAGCATCTCCTTTGCAGTATATTGATGTTTGTAGTTATGTACAAAGTTATTTACAATTGCTGGATAGCTTAGATCCACTAACTATAGGGGTTGTTCAAGCTCTTCATACAGACGTATCATTAGACTCTATCATACTTTGTGGTCCCCAGTCGAAAGAAGGGAAAATCCAATATTTTTCTATAAAGGACCTCAGAATCCTCCTAATCTGGAGGAGGATGATATAAATGACGATACTGGAAGATTACAGCTACGTCGCTACAGTCAGCAATCCAAAAATATCATCAAGAATATGGGTTATGATTTCAGAACCAGTCTTAATGGAAAAGGAAGAAGAATGCCTGTTCGAATTCCTCCATTAAAATACGGAAGTACAAAATGTGGTTTAGGTTACATTGCTCCCACCCCTTTTATCAACATAGTTCATGAAGAGTCAAAATTCAATAAAGACGAACAATCTGAAGATGAACGATCCGAGTCTTCTGATTTCCTTTCTTAGGATTCTGATACGAGTGTTGGCGATCTTCATCGCTCTATTCTATCCATCAATATGGTCTCTGTTGATGGCCCACAAGAAAATGGTGAATATGAGGATGATTTTGAAATATCACCTGAATCAGAACAATGGGCTCAAAGATTAGATAATCAATGGGAATTCAGGTTCAAACAGAGGGAACCTCCTACTGAAGATAAACTGATCCAAATTGATGTTGGTGAAGAAGGTTCCCCTAAACCAATATTCATCAGTGAGAGTCTTTCAGAAACAGATAAGCAAGATATGATCAAGCTTATTCGTGATTACATCGATGTCTTCGCCTGGAGCTACGAGGATATGCCAGGACTAGATCCGAAGATCGCAATACACAAGCTTAATATTATGCCAAATGCTAAACCGGTCAAACAGCAACAGCGACGATTTCGTCCAGACATTATGGATGCAATTGAAGCTGAAGTCAACAAGCTTATGGCTTCCGGATTTATCAGAGAGGAACAACATCCTGAATGGGTGGCTAACATCGTTCCTGTCCTCAAGAAGACCGGCAAGATCCGAGTCTGTATAGACTTTCGTGATCTCAATGCGGCTTGTCCTAAAGACGAGTTTCCTCTTCCAATTACTGATGTCATGATCGATAATACATGTGGTTTCGAACGAATGTCATTTATGGATGGGTATTCGGGATACAACCAGATCAAAATGTTTCCAGATGATGAAAAACACACTTCCTTCAGAACGTCGATCGGTACATACTGTTATACAGTGATGCCGTTTGGTCTCAAGAATGCAGGAGCAACATATTAGCGAGCAATGAGCACTATATTTCGCGAACATCTCCGAAAAATAGTCGAATGCTATGTTGATGATATTGCAGTCAAAAGTCGACGAATGGAGGATCATATCCAAGATTTGAAGACTATATTTGATTTAATGCGTCAGCATCAACTTAAAATGAACCCTACTAAGTCCTTCCTAGGCGTCTCTAGTGGCAAATTTCTCGGCTTCGTCATTACCGCTAAAGGTATACACGTGGATCCCGAGAAGATCAAAGCCATCCAAGAGATGCGTCCTCCACGCACCTTAAAAGAGCTACGAGGATTTCAAGGAAGAATTGCTTATATCAGGAGATTCATTTCCAACTTATCAGGACGCTGCAGACCATTCCACAAACTTCTGAAAAAAGGTGTATCTTTCATCTGGAACGAAGAATGTCAAAAAGCATTTGACGACATCAAACAGTACCTCATGAACCCTCCAGTTTTGGTACCTCCCGTCGCGGGAATACCATTTCTCCTATATGTTCGAGCTATGGATCATTCTCTTGGTGCATTACTCGCCCAGAAAAATAAAGATGGTCATGAACAGGCCATTTATTATCTCAGTCGCACAATGACAGGCACTGAACCGCGTTATTCTCCAATCGAGAAAGAATGCCTAGCATTAATATTTGCTGTTCAGAAAATGCGACATTATATTATCGGTCAAACGATTCATGTCATTTCCAGAGTGAATCCCATCAGGATTATGATGAAGAAACCTGGTATTCTCAACTCCAGACTAGCTAATTGGGGAATCTTGTTAGCCCAATACGACATGCATTATATTTCTCAGAAGTCGGTTAAAGGACAGGCTCTTGCTGATTTTCTAGCAGCTCATGCAGTCCCAGAAGATTCTAAATTATATGATGAGATTCCCGATGAAGTTCTGGATTCAAATATGGTTTCTGAAGAAGTTCCTACCTGGCGTCTATTCTTTGATGGAGCATCTAGAATAGGTCCTAACGGCGATATTGTCGCCGGAGTTGGAATTGTTCTTGTATCCCCAGAGGGATTAACTATTCAGAGGGCTTATTCTCTGGATCAATCATGTTCAAATAATGTTGCAGAATATAATGCGTTGCTCATTGGTCTTCAACTCGCTAAACATCTGGATATTCAATATTTAGAAGTTTATGGAGACTCTAAGCTTATCATCAATCAGATCAGAGGAACGTATGAAGTTCGTCATCAAGATTTGATACCTTATCATCGAACAGCACTCTCTATGGCCTCCTCCTTTGAAGGTTTCTTTATTGAACATGTTCGACGAGCCTATAATGCAGAAGCTGATGCTTTGGCTAATCTTGCTGCTGTATTAGCCATACCAATCAGACGTCAGCAAGTGATAGTGGTTTATAACCGAGAACTATTCTGCGTTGAAAATAATCTGGCTTTGGCTTTTTTCCATAATCCAGACGAAGATTCTCTCAACTTTGATGCTGAATTAAAGTTTGACAAAGTGTCCTTGTCTTCTTCCGATTCTACTATGGAATATATCTTTTCTAACAAAATAGACACCGTAACTGAAGACTGGAGACGTCCGTTTCTGGACTTTGTGTTGTATGCCATACTTCCTGATAACCCGAGTGAAGCAGCATCTATCCGGCGCCGGTCTCTCAGATTCTATTATAATCATACTACGAAGACACTATATCGTCGAGCCTATGATGGTCATCTCCTTCGATGCATCGCTGGTGAAGAAGCACAACAGATAATCCGTGAAGCACATGATGGTGCCTGCAGAGCTCATCAGCCAGGTCCAAAACTTCAAGATCGTATCCGACGTATGGGTTATTATTGGCCTACGATGGTAGCTGATACCATTCAATATGCTCGGAAATGTAAAGCCTGTCAAATTCATGCAGACTTTATCCATCAACCATCGGAGTTCTTACACCCAACAGCGGCATCATGGCCCTTTGAAGCTTGGGGCATGGACGTCATCGGTCCTATCAATCCACCATCATCAAAAGGACATCGGTTTATTCTAGCAATAACTGATTACTTTTCTAAATGGGCTGAAGCAATCCCGTTATCTGAAGTCAAGACTTCTAATGTTATCAACTTTGTCAAACATCATGTCATCTATCGATTTGGTGTTCCTCGGCGTATTATCCATGATAATGGACCACAGTTCGTCAGTCAGAAATTTACTCGATTATGTGATGATCATCGGATTAATAATCTGGCTTCTACAGCATATAATCAAGCAGCCAATGGACTAGCAGAAGCTTTCAACAAAACAATCATCAAACTTTTGAAAAAGTTCGTTTCTTCCAATAAACGTAACTGGAGTGAGAAGCTTGGTGAATGTTTATGGGCTTATCGTACCACAGTTCGCAATGCGACCGGATGTACACCTTTCTCTTTGGTATATGGGTGTGAAGCTGTTCTTCCCCTCGAGATACAAATTCTTTCTTTGAGAGTTGCAATCTCCAATGAATTTACAACAGAGAATAATGATCGACTTCGACTTCAAGAGCTGGAAGCTTTAGATGAAAAGCGATTGTATGCGCAACAAAATATCGAGCTATATCAAGCCCGAATCTCAAAAGCTTTTAATCGGAAAGTCAAAGTCAGAACATATCAGAAGGGAGAATTGGTCCTTACTGTCAGACGTCCGATGACCATGACACATATGAGCAAAGGTAAATTTGACGCGAAATGGGAAGGCCCATTCGTAGTAAACAAAGTCTTCTCTAATGGAGCATATCAGCTTGCCTCTATGGACGGGAAAGTCACGATGATGCCTATCAATGGCAAATTCTTAAAGAAATATTATGTATAAATAATATTTTTATTACTCCCCAGCAAGTGTAAAATGAAAAATTTATTCTTCTCTACAAAAGCTATTTCGATGTCGTTATCCCCAGCAGAAACTGATATCCTACCATGTATCATTTTCCCAGAGAATTTGATATTTTGTCTAATTAGATTCCCAGTGGATTTAAAAAAGATCTTGTATAGAAAATCATGTCCATATCACCTATGAATTTTCTATCTCAGTATGTACCATATTCTATGAGAATGATATCTCGTCCTTTTGATTTCTGAGTCTAAAGATCAGTGAATAAAGGCAAAATAATATAAAGCAGGAAGGATACATCATAAACAAAGTTTCCTTAAACAGAGTTTATTTGAGACAAATTCTTCAAGAAATACATCATCATGGAAGATCACGGGTATCCCTTTCGTACTTGGGACGAGGACCACATACATAATTAGCAAAAGAATTGAATACATCCTTTCCTGACCGCACCAAGAACTGACAGGCAGCCAGCCTCATTGCTTCTTCTTCTTCGGTTTCTCCTTGTTCGACCAGGAAATCCAAGATATCTTTCGGCAGCTTGGGAGCAGACGAGCTTTCGCCCGTCTCCTTCTTTCGTAGAGTCGAATGCTCTTTAGCATTTTCATCGACTTTGGAGACGACTTCGGTTTTCTTCGTGTTCTCTTCGGAAGACATTTTGAATAAAAGAGAATAATGTGTGATCCTTCTACTCAAAGAGATGCTCTATTTATAGGCATATATTTTCCAGAATTAAAGGAACGTGTCTTTTTCCGATATTCATTCATTAATACTTGACGGTTCATCCGTGCATTTATTATATTCATCCGATGGTTCGTCTGTTCATAATCTTCTATCGATTGGAATTCGTTATCTTTCACATTTTCATAACCTTTGACCTCTGTATAAATACAAATCTGACTTTCTTTTTTGAGTCTTTACATCCTATCACGTCCATATTACCTCTGATGGTATTGTACACTCTAAAAAAAAAAGAAATCAAGATTTCTATTTATCATGTTCTTTTTACATCCAGAGAGATACAAAATCACTTCAGATAAAGAAGATTTATCATTTTCATTATCATATTTTCATAAAAAGTCTATTACATTTCTTAGACTTTCCTACAAATCATAATGAAAATCTATTACAAATCTTGGATTTTCATTCTATGTACAACTGAGATCTATTTCTTCTTGGATCTTCTCTGGCAATCTCGTTGTTTGTAGCAATTCCTGGGTGTCCAGCAGGAATCAAACTCTGGTCTTATCTCTCAGACGAGAGGAGAACCACAGAGTATGGCAACACGATGGCGTGTTGCTGCCAATACAGCGCGTGGAGGAACGGCGGCACCTCAAGCAGATAGGAATGTATCCAAACCTTGGGATACAATTCCTAGTTCTGCCGTGAAAGGAACTCTACTACCCAATTTCTCGGGGTAGAGTTGACTCCACCATCCAACTCTCGTGTATAAAGGCTCTTCCTACCATCTGAGGAAGACCCTTCTATCCCACGAAGAGTTCTGAGTTGTCTGATGTACGCATCAAAAGTGTATAAGCTCCCTGATGTAGATGTCAGAAGAACATTGTCCACAGCATTCATATCACCAATGCCAGTTCTGAAGAAGGTTTTCAGCCAAAATTTTGTAAGAAACAGTAAAGAAAAATCAGTCAACAGAAACTGGCCAAGCAAAGACAGATGCATTCTGTTCATTTCGGGAAGATGAATTTGTCCTTAGCAAACAAAAATTCGATGCGTGTATATTGAACTTACCGCTGAGTTTGCTGCTAAGGATTGACAGATCCATGTCTGGTAGCGTGCACAGAGATTTGACATCAGACAACATGGCTTTCCTATTTCCTTCTCATAGAAAATTCATTCTCAGAAGAGAGGAAGAAGAATGGGAAGATGAGTTTGCGTGGAGTTCATCCATCTATTTAAAGTATGGAGCATGAATCTATTCTTGGAAAGGATCCGCATGAATAGCGCTCGTAAATGTGGAATGAATGACACGTGTACTTTGGAAACCAGCACAGCCTTGGAAATATTCAAAGAGTGCTTTCCACAACGTTGGAAGATAGCGTAACTTACGGGCTATTTATTGGTGCACGCTATTCATTGGCGTACGTTATTTAGCGTAATTCACAACGTTAAAGGACAGTGTAATTTATAGCGTAACATACGCTGACATACGCTATTCAGCGAAATTCATAAAACATTGGAAAATAGCGTAATATACGCTATTTCATTGGCATACGCTATCTAGCGTAACTTACAACTTGGAAGACGGCGTATTCTACAGTTATTCATCGGTGTACGTTGGTTTTCAACACAGATTTGGACTAAACAGAGGATTCTTGAATATCCATTTTTCATTAAGGCATTGATGGCCTTACAAAAAAAGAGGGGGAGGAAAAGGAAAGGAGTGCAATAAAGTCACGCTCTATTTTCCAGAGCGACTAAGCTTGACACCTAACTCTTCTACGCTTTGGACCCCCATGCGGTGTAACAGAGCAACGAACATTTTACGCTTCTCTGCGAGGCTCTGCCCATCAGAAGAAGAGGAGCCGTCCAGACCAAAGTAGCCCAAGAAATTCTTGGCTAAATGCGTAGGGTCGTCCTTGAGTTCGATGACGACAGGTTCGGGTTCTTGGCCCCCAAAAGTGGGGTCACCATGGGAACAGAATCCCAACTTACGTGCTTCTTCTTCAGCGGCTTCCTTTGGAGTCATGGTTTCAAAAGATGAAAGTTAAAAATTGAATTCTCTCGGTTTATATAATAGAGCTTGCTGGCTATTCATATTCTTCCATCAGATTCAATCAATCTCGAAAAATGAAGAGTCATCATGACATTTAATGAACTTAATGCCAGCGTGTCAGGACTCATTCCCACTTTCTGTTCAAAGTAATTTCGAACTTTTGAAACTCATAAAGTTCGAAAACTTTGAAGGGGGTCTTGTAGGATGTGGAAAATTATGACACGCTGTCATTTTCATCCATACGCTTAAAGATAGATGTCAGTTGAAGCTATACGCTCAGTTCAGAGTTGTACGCTCATTCAAAAGCCATACGCTCAGTAAATATTTTATTTACTGAAGTGACAGCACAGCATATGTTTAAATGAGGAATGAATCTGACACTTCATCTTTCGTGCAAAGACAGCTGTCACGAGAAAAGTAACCGTCGTATAGGTTTTCGAAGAGTCGGTTTTGTCTTTTACGAGGACAACTCAGCAGCCTTCATAAATACAAAAGCCATCATTACTGTCAGTTTTGACAGTCTGTCAGCCGTCAAATCCGCAGTCACGACGCTCGAAAAGATTTTGTCAGTTATGGGAAGATATGGTGTACCAAAGAAGATTGATGATAGCCACGTGGCCACTTCTCCAGTGAGCGTATCGACCTCACATGACTCCTTCTTCACCCAGCCAAGTGAGCGTATGGACCTCACATAATTCCTTGCTAACCAAGCGAGCGTATGATCTCCATACGACTCCTTGCCCATAAAGTGAGCGTATGGACTTCCTATGGCACTACGCTGTCCAAATCAGCGTATGACTCCTCTTCAAAAGCTAGCGTATGACTCTACAGTAGTTGTATCCAGGATGATTTTCAACGTACAGTCAACACACGTTCTCACGTGTCCTGTACTCAGTTACCCATTTATTCAGAAGTTATGCAATGTGGCATCCAGGCCATCAATCTCTCCTGAACATGCTCCACTACTTTCAACCGCACGCTAATGTGTCTCCATCAGAATTCGCCACGCGTCCATGCAGTTATGCACACGTCAAGTAACTACCTGAGCGTATGCTTAAGGACAGTTATCCTGAACTCTATAAAAAAGAGTTTCTTCATCTTCATCAGACACGACAGGTCATTTTTCAGAGAGAATAGAGAGATTGCCCAGTTGCTGTCCAAGTTCTTCGAAGTTCGAGTTTTCTTCATCGCATCGTCCAAGGGATAAAGTAATCGTCTTCTAGATTAGATTCCTACAGTTGTAATTTTCTCAGATACAAAATAAATAAAGTGAATTTATTTATGAAAAACAAGGGAGATTGTTGATAATATTGTTCTTGTGCAAGAGTTAGTTGCAAAAATGAACAAGAAATATTGGGGTGGTAACATTGCAATAAAATTGGATATGATGAAGGCGTATGATCGGGTTGATTGGAGATTCTTGCTAAAAGTTTTGTGCAGGTTTGGATTTCATAACAAATGGGTTGACATGATGCTTAGACTGCAAAACAATGTGTGGTTCTCCCCATTGATCAATGGTGAAGCTGCTGGGTATTTCCAATCTTTTCGAGGTGTTCGACAAGGGGATCCAATATCACCTACCTTATTTATTTTAGCTGCAGAGACTTTGTCTCGGAGTTTAAAGTTGCTGCCTTCAACGGATGGGTTCATACCATTCATCACTCTGAGAGGATGTTCCTCTGTTACTCACTTATCATACGCGGATAACGTCTTATTATTTTTGACAGGGGATATTCGGTCGATTACCATCATTCAAGAGACGTTGCGGAGATATAAGGAGGCCTCGGGGCAGAAGCTTAATGCTTCTAAGACTTTGCTGTATGTCTCTGAGAAGGCTCCAGCTGATAGGGTGAATGAATTGGCAATACGGACAGGTTTTGCTATTGGGTCACCACCATTTACTTACTTGGGTTGTCCTATGACTGCAGGACACCGTAATGCAGGAATGTATGAAGACTTGATTCAGAAAATTAGATCGAGAGTGGAAGGATGGCATAACAAAACTCTCTCGCCTGGGGGGAAATTGGTCCTGCTCAAGCCAGTTCTAACTTATATACCAGTGTATACTTTGGCTGCGTGTAACCCTCCTGTAACTGTATTGCATCGGATTGAGGCAATTTTTAGTAAATTTTTCTAGGGCTCGTTCCAGGGAGCGCCTAAGCGAAAATGGTTGGGATGGGATTACATTGCTCGCACAAAGGAGGAAGGTGAACTGGGTGTCAAGAGGTTGGAGGACATGATGCAAGCTTTCACTGTCAAGCTTTGGTGGAAGTTCACAACTCAGGATAGCCTATGGGTTAAGTTCTTCAACGCCAAATATTGTTCTCAGAGCTCTGCTAGTGAGGTTGCTTTAACGTCCAACGCTACTCATGTTTGGAAGAGGCTAATTGCAGGTCGATAGTTAGCTGATCAGCATATTGTGGTGACTGATTCAGGGTGGGGGTGGCGCAGAAATTTGAGAAGATTTACTGTAGCTTCAGCTTGGGATTTGGCTCGACATCGTTGGCCAATTCAGTCTCAATTCGTCCATATCTGGGGGAAATGTCTTCTGTACAAGTGGTCCATCTTATTATGGCGTGTCCTTCACAACAAGATGCCTACAGATGACAACATTATTAAGCTGGGGTTTAGCATGGCATCTAAGTGTCATTGCTATGTTCAGAGTTCAGAAGAGACTTTAGATCACATCTTCCATTCGGGTGATGTGGCTTCGGGTGCTTGGTTGGTTATGCAGAAGGAATACAAGGTTAATAGTCGGGGTGCTGATTCTTTGTAACTTGGATTGAATAGATGGTGGAGGGGCAAGATGCTGCACCAGAAACAAATTGCAGTAGGAGCAACTATATGGGTGATGTGGAAGAACAGGAACAAGTGGCGCTACGAGGGTTACAGCTACTCTACTGACATGGTTATCAACGAAATTCGAAGACAAGTTCGTAAAGCTAGCATCAAGTGCTCTTATTAGTTTGTACTGCTTTAGTTTTTGAAACTTTCTTGTACTTTTTTTGATCTCTCAATAAAGTTTTAGTTTTCGTTAATATATATATATATATATATATATATATATATATATATATATATATTTTTATATATATATATATATATATATAAGACGAATTAGTTTTTTGCCTAAGTCCATTTTTCCAGATTTTTAGTATTTACCAAAATAATTATTTGACTAGTAAATATAGTTTTCAAAATATTATAAATACTTCCTAAAATAGTATAAATATTACGTCTACGCAAATTCTTCTTTTATTAATTCCTTTCCGTGTCTGAGCCCAGTATTCCTATTTCTTTGCCAATTCTAAACTTCCTCATGTCCACCCTAACTAATTTGACCCTTCTGAACCTAATGAAACTGTCCATGCCACCATCAGAGGTCACCTTGCATAGTTGTTGCACCGAAGTTATAGTCTGTGCCACATTGATCATTGCAGTACACCAGGCGTCCTACCACGCAAGACACTTTGCCATTTGATGTTTATTTATTTTATCTCATATTTTATGTATTGTTTATTATTTTCTTTATGCAAAATAAACTGTGATACATGGCATAACTTGTTAGAATTTACTGTTCATTTTTATTTCCTGCTATGTATTATTTTTCTTACACATTAAACCTAGATTTAAGGGACCACCCTTGTGTGTTGCATTCATGGCCTTGACACATTGTACCACGAAGTTGTGTATCGCATGTAGAACACGGAAGTACGTGATTGGCTGGCCACCAGTACGTACAAGCCGTACGATAGGAATAATCGCTAATAGAAATTACATGCTAGTTTGACTTAGCGGTTATAGTAGTTTTGTGTTGTGGATACAACACAGTAGACATTAGACGGGAAGGACAATTCCTTAGCGTATGGGCTTCGATGCACTTTCCCTTGTGACCCGGACTCTCCGCTGGAGATACGGGGCTGATGACCCATGATTACTGACGGCCACTGACAATTCTGCGGAACGTCATGCTCTTACTGATGGGGCCTCTGGTGCCCCAAGGAGGGACTATGCCGATCCTATTTAGCCAGGGGCCATGCGTAGGAAGGATTGTTCTTAACTACATTTCACTTAGAATGGATAGGCACCTTTATCCGTTAGGTACAAGTACTTTTGGTTTGGGTACTTGTATCTGACCGTGGCTTGGAACAACAACTTATCGCGGACTAGTTTGTCACATCTTGTCCTTTTTTGGTCGTAGGTGTGACATACTACTTCGATGAGAAGGTATTGAACCTTGTTGGGGTCCGGATACCATATTGGATTAATAACATGGAAAGATACGTCGCCGTGAATTAGTTTACCATCTCATGTTCTTGTTTGGTTGGGGGGATGGTACGCTCGTTCAGTAGGTGTGTATTGGACCATGTTATAATTCGATTTACTTATTTATTTGAGCAATATTTATTCAGTTTATATGGCATGATATTATGTGTCTTGTTACGTCCCTCTAAGGACCTGGTTATCTCTCTAGGTGTGTGTGCTATTGTCTTTTGCCGGTGTTCTAGCTCTAGCCGTGATCTTCACTATTTCTTCGAGGATGATTGCACTTGGATCGTCTTCGCTTTGCTCGCCAAAATCTTTCTTTTGCTTATCATGTATTTCTTTTCATAGTTGGTAGTGGATTTGTCTCTGCCCAACTACATGTACCAAATGACAATTTCATAGTTGGTTATATGATATCTTCTATTCATTTATATTGTGTGGATGAGATTAGTTATGGTTCTACTGCATTTTACAGCTTATGTATCCATACGAAGCCTATGTACTTCGTATGTATACAGTTGGCATGTCTATGTTCCTAGTCCTACGTATTTTGGGACAGGGGCGTTACTTTGTCTATCTCAAAAATTGTTGGAACACAATGTACAATTTGATTTATTTATTGAATAGTTACGACTTACAATGTTTTGTATTGATTTGAGTTATAGTCGTATTAGACCTCACCCTACACTAGTGTAAAGACCCTAGAAAGCTATTTTGGGTATTGTGTCACCCCACATTGGTCTCCAATGCTAAAGTTATTATTTGGCTAGGTGTCCAGTCAGAAAGTCGTGTCGCACCACTAGTGCCTTAGTGTTTAACTTAGTATAAAACTAAGTTCATGTATTATTTTTACAGTGACGAGTCACCAGGCATCTATAGCATTTCTGTCACTACCTTGCTTTGCTAAAGGCAAGTACCTTTACAAACTTTACATACTGTTATAACAATAAACTGTGATTTCCAACCATGTTAAACGCTGATCCTTGGGGTAGCAAGTTAAAACTTCACATGTTGTATTATTTTCAGTCCCTACCATGCTTTGGACAATTTTTACATCTCTCACATGTTTAACAACGGGTTAAGGGAAAACTGTTAGTAGAGTACGTGATCATGCCCTCCTTCTCCGTATATATTTACCGCACACGGTAACATTCTATATGTAACTTTGTCGTATGTTCTGATCCCGCATTTGTGTATGGATATACACCGATGCCGTTAGTGCACGTATGTGTATTCCAGAAAACTTGATATGTACCGTTGTACATCCTATTTACCTATTGATCGATCACGTATATGCTACGGTTTTAAAATTTTAAACAAACATATGTTGCTATTTCTAAAAGAACCAATTAAACCATGATATACCATGATTCCTGTTTATTACACTTCTGTTCATTTCATGTTTCGTATATTGAGTTTGTTAGAATCAGTACTTGCTCCCGTCCTGACAGGATAACGTTGTAGGTATACTTACTAAGGAGGAGTTGCTTTGCGATTCCTATTATGGAGTTATTGCCGAGGACCATACTTTATCTTACGAGGATGTACCTGCGGAAAAACTCGTCTAGTTGTGTAGTTGCTCGGGATATTTGAGAGTAGTCATGTATTAGACTATGTATTTTGTAACTGGACCTGTATCCAGTTTTACATTTTGGACTTGTACTTGGAACTTACTTATATACGAGATGACTTTTGTGTTTGGAACATTTCCGACTCTTCATTACATATATAACTGTTAGCACACTTTGATCTTATATTATTATTCTTTAAAACAGCTTACTACGCTTTATCTCAAGCGTAAGCTGGACATGACTCGGCCCGGCCCAATAATTTGGGTAGCAGATCGTGACAATTTTCCCCATGGTGTCACTTGCCCCCGGCACCACTTGCCCCTGGCACCATTTGTCCGTGGTGCCACTTGTCCCCTGGCACCATTTGCCACCTAGCGCCTTTGACCCATGCGCCTTTTCTTACCATGATCTTCTTGTTATATATTTTCATGATTATTCTATGTGGTCCTTAGAGTAATGTAATATTGTGAACCTTACATGTACCCTGTACTTGACTTGTCTTGTGACGACCCGAATTAATACTTGTTGAGCATGAATATGACTGGCTAGTATTTAACTTATTTGATCATGAGCATGATTGAACTTGAGCTTGATAAGATTTGACTGGACTTGACTGGACATAAACTCGACATGATATATGACCTGTCTTGATAATTTTTGATAGTGGACTGTCGAGGCACACTCCTAACAAGTACTCCTGATAAGTGACAAGTAAACCTGACATGACATGTATAATCTTGATTGCTGTTGCGACGGCTATTCTTGTCTTGCTAGTGTAAACTCTTGTCTTGACTCCATGGTTGATATGTCTGTACAAGCTACTTATCTTGTCTTGCATCATGTATAGGTGATGAATTCCTGGTTACCACGGTCAGGGATTCATAATGAATATGACTAGGTTAATGACAAGATTGATCATGTAGTTCATATAGAGAGGTTTTCCAGTTACAGACGATCTCGTTATCTCGGCCACACCTGTGGACTTGTAACATGTCGACGAGTAGGGCACATTTCCAGCATACTGCCATGTGTTGCACTTCTTGAATCTTAAGTATTAAAGTATACCAGTAATCTTGTAACTCTTGTAAATCTTGATAACTCTTGTAACCCTCACCTGGATAACCTGAATAGTCTGCAGGACTTGTGACTGCGGGAACATCTCATTGCATCTTGTTAGTAACTAAGCTTGTGATAACTCTAGTTATCTAACAATAGCAAGCCGTAGGACTTGATTGGCCGTGCTTGAATGAACTGTTTCATGATTAACATGGAAACTATATCCAATCTCTTGTTTCTCCTACTGCAAGCTAATATTTTATGTTAACTCAGTCTTTCATGTTATTTAACTATGTTCTTTTATCAGTTCTTTTTTTATTATATGCTGGTTTTAGTTTCTAAGTGGAGCCTTCCTTGTGGTACTTGCTCTTTCTGGGGTCTAACCCAGCTAGTTTTGTATGGCCAGATTTCGGAGAAGTACACAAGTATCTAACTGTCTTCCATCCAGATGGTGAACACCAGACGTAATCCTGGCAATGAGTGGTTTTTTTTATTTTGCTCTTTCGCTCTATTGTAAATTATTCTTTTGAGATGTTTAGCCGCCAAATATTTTTTAGCTCATGTTTAAACTTTATTCCTGCCTGCCTAAGGGCTGTAACGTGATTGACAAATCCTAGGGTTGATCATGTATGACCTAACTCTTGCTAGTCTTCGTATTTTGTTTGACTAGCTTCATGATTATCTGAATATGTAATGTTTGGGAGGCCTTACCTTGCATGTATGATGATCTAATATCTTGTAACATTTATTTGCTTACTTGAGATTGAGACACTAGGCTTGTTCTTGACCATAAGAGACTGTTGGCTTGTAGAGAAACCTTTATGCATCTAGACAGCCGTGACCGTATTGCGAGGTGGGTTGCACTTTAATGTACGTAGCTAGTTGTGTCTGTCCCCCGCTCTCCAGTATTCTGGATCAGGGGAGTGACACGGTTTAAGTGGTGGCCCATGCAGGTCTTGTAACTAAAGATGTGTGAGGGTTTTACTGGATAGATGTCTCAATCAGCATTCTCCTTTGATCTCTATCCGTTCTTTCTAATCATCCTGAATCTTGACCCGAATAGGTGCTCTATCCTTGCTCTATCCTAGTCATTTCTTATTGTTTCCCATGTTATTTTCTTTAGTGGCATTGTTCCTGGTCCTACCGATCAGCCAGGTGGAGCACCCCCAGAGAACCAGCAATAAATGAACCAGCCACAACCTGGGGACCAAACCCAGCACTCAGAGGCAGAATCCCGAGTCATGCCTTCCGGGGATCAAGAGCCACCAGTCCAGCCAGTCCAGCCTGCAGAGGTTGACAATAGAACCCTGATAGGACTCATCCGGGACTTGCTTGCATCACAAGATCATCGGGGTGATGTCCTGTACCAGATAGTACAAGATGCTATGGGTAGAGTTGGCTATCAAGGGAATAATGCAGCTAACAGCTTCAAGCGTCTGAACCCTCCTTTCTTTGATGGCAGTGAAGATGTGATTGCTTCTGATTTTTGGCTTCAGGATATAGAAGTCATTCTGGAGGCAGCTCGAATTCTATAGGAAGAGAAGGTGGTCGTTGTACGCCTACAGTTACTGGACTTAGCCCGCAGCTGGTGGGCGATGCAAGCAGTTGGTTTGGTGATGCCTGTCTTATGGGCGGTATTCAGCGACAAGTTTCAGACGAAGTATTTTGATGCAGTAGCTCGCTATGATCTGCAGACAAGGTTTAGCAGTCTCAAGCAGATAGGAAGGTCGATCGATGGTTATGCGGCCGAGTTTTCTAGACTTAGTCGGTTTGCTCCGACCTTGGTGGCAACCGACTTGGACCGAGCACAACGATTCCAGCAGGGACTCCACCTAGAAATTATTCTAGCAGTGGAGCAGTTTGAGCACCAGACGTTTGATGCTGTTTTGTAAGCAGCTAAAACGCATGAATATACCTCCCAAAGGATAGTAGATCGAACTAGAGGATGGAAGAGGTCTCATGGACAGTTATCTCAGTCGTCAACACCAGACCTGACAGCTAGGGCCTTGACCATTGGAGCTCCTAGGAGGGCGACCACAGTTTTGTCGGTTCAACACTCGACTTCTGTCACTACCACATTTTTGGCTTGAGGGTATTTTGGTCATTTTTGACTTTTTGGTGATTTTGAAATTTTATTAATTAAATATTTGCTAATTGTTTAGTTGAGACTTAACCTAGAATCTTAGCCTAATCTAGATTACCCTTGAGCTTAGAATCTTGATTATGATAACCTACTAAGTGACAAGATTAACAATATCTAGATATTTCTAAGTAGGATATTTTCTCCTTAGGATATTTGTAAAAAGGAAAGCCTTAGGACTAATTGAACCAATAGGAGGACTTAAAATTGGGTGAAAAAGCCTTAGCCACTCATCTACATCTAAACCTAACCCTAATTCATCTAGTGGCAGCCACAAATAGTAATCCCCCTCATATAAAGTATCCTTAAGAAATCCTTCCCTCTTTTAACACCTACAAAGAACACTAACTTATTCTTCCCCAAATTCCTTCCCCTTTATCCAAATTGACCCCAAATTGAGGCTACTCTCTTCCATTGGGATTCATTTCAGAAGTAGAGACTAGTGGGGGCTTACTTGCAAGAAGTAGAGCTTATTTGGACATCGCTTATGGAAGAGAACTTCTCATTTTGGAGCCCTTTACAATAAGTTCGAACTCTCAATAGGTAAAACCCTGCAAACCATAATAAATTCCTAATTTTTTTTACATAGATGCATCCATTTAGGGTTCTCCTAGGTGTAGCCCAAGTTTGGTAGGAATTTGTGTTCGTATCGGACACGTATCGGTGTTTTTGAATGGGTGTTCGATGAAATGCTTGATAGGAATTAATATTGTTGATTTTGAATTCTATTTGAAGGGATTTGTAGCCCTAAAGGTGAGGAACACAAAAACCTAACTCTGAGGTGATTTTCGTGCGGTGTCCATGTCCAAACTGGACATGCACACTGTGCACGAGATACTGTACAGGGGGTTCTATGCTCCCCTGCTACCTGACCTTCATTTCTCCTTGAATATGACACGTGGGCCCATGTGACTTGGCACAGAGGTGGGGGCCATCACTGAAAGACCCCACTCGAGTTTCATGACACCTTGTGTCGTGTCAGACACAAAATTTAGGGTGCACTGAATTTGTACTGCACTGTACGCACGGAATTTTCCCCACGGATACACATCTCGTATCGAGACACGACACAACGTGGACTCATGTCAGTGTTTCTAACATGTAGCCCTACACCAAGACTCACTCTAGATACGAGCACGTGGCACCACATGTCTTGTGACGTGTCCACGAGACCCCAAACCCACCGCACGACACTGTCATGTGTGTTCTGTGTGCAAGCGTGTTCTAAACTGTTTGGACACCTCATGTCCAGTTATGTGGACACCAGACCCCACCCACTGACACGTGTGATATATATTTAATGTCTGCATACATTAATTTGATGGTTAATTCTAGTTTTTGAATCAATTTTAGGTTTATAAGGTTCGGGTTCTATGAACTCTGATACCTATAAATGTTCACTGTTTCATGAGTTTTGAAATGTTAATTTATGAAGTTTAAGTATAGATATTGAATTGAGATGTATGTTAGATGCTGGGTTACATATGTGGGGTTAGTTCGTTTAGATTTTTGTTCAACTGTTAAGTTCCTGCAATAGAAAATGTTCTACTGAACATATATGTTGATACCTAAACATCCGAGTCTTAAATGCTGATATGAAATTAATTTGAACTGTGAACTGAGTTTCCCTATGTTAAAACCTTGAAATTATTGTATCTAAAACTGGGAACATGATTGAGTTGTTTTGGTTTGAATGTTGGGATGAACCGAAATCAATTTACACAACTGTTAAAACTGAAACTGAGTTTGAGTTTGGTTCTAAGTTTCCAATTCGAAATAGGGAACATGTGTTTGATTTTGTTAAAACTAAGATTTCTAACCCTGGAAACCATTTGTATGTAAACCTGAGAACATGCATAAAAAACTGAATTTCTTTGTTAGCACGAAAACTGAGAGTTGTTTGATTGTAAAACTTGAGACTGAAAAGGGGATTTAGGCTAAACTGAAAACTAGGATTGAGATGTGGATTTAGTTTATTAAAGGTTTTGTTTACTGTCAAGTTTATTTTGTATTATAATGTCTTAAAACCGAACATGTGTATAAGTTAACTGAGATTGATGCATGTATAACCTGTTTTCGAATGAGAATTGATATATGTTTAAAACTGAGTTAAAGGGACAAACCTGAGAATGAAATGCAATGTACAAACCTAAACACGAAATGCTACATGTTAACTGAGAAGTTACCTGAGAATGAGTCATAAAATCTGAGTTGGTATTCTCAGTTTGCATGTTTACATATATGTCAACTTAACTGAAACCTTGGGTTCAAATGTATTCTCAAGTTGGGATTTTTAAACTATGAAATTTGAGAACTCTTATACTTCACTTCCTTTCACTCTCTTTCACTCACTCTTCTTTAACTGTATCACACACACATATACACTCTCATCACTTATATCCCTCTAATACCCCTCTCTCTATATACATATATGTTCTATATATGACTATATACATGTTGTTGGTTAATTGGTTTAAATTGGTTATGTTTGTATGAGTTACTGCCTAAACTGAAGGTATAACTTACTATCCACTCTAACACCATACACCACTGCCATTACACTTTCAAACACACACACTCTCTACACTTGAGCACACACCCCTTTACTCTATAAATATATATATATATATATATATATATATATATATATATATATATATATATATATATATATATATATATATATATATATATTTATATATATATATATATATATATTACACTCTCTACACCTTCAAACACACACACACTCTCTACACTTGAGCACACACCCCTTTACTCTATAAATATATAAAAAATATATATATATATATATATATATATATATATATATATTTTATATATATATATATATATAAAATATATATATATATATATATTTTATATATATATATATATATATATATATATATAAAATATATATATATATATATATATATATATATATATATATATATATATATATATATATATATTGAATATGTGAATGTTATGAGGATGTATCTATAGGTATAGCTATAGCTATATTGATGTAGTTTATATATGTATAGTTGTAATATAGTAGACTTGAAGGGTAATATAAATAGTGTATATACTTTATGTGATATATATAGGTTGTGCTTTGTGTTGGACTTGTTTTCATAGATTAGACTAAAGTTGACCTAGATTAACTAGAGTTGACCCAGAGTTGACCGAGAGTTGACTTTGATCTAGATTGACCTAGAAATCATGTAGATGTATTGTACACTTCAATTATAATCCCTTGGTATACATCATGACTTGTGTTGCTCTAAATAGGACTCAGTTACCTCGCTTCGGACTTTATATTCTCACGGACATTCGGATTTCAGACGAGTACATTCTCTGATCTTTTCATACTTACTAGGACTTATATTCATGCTTTAGATTACTTTACTTGATGCTAACACTTGTTATCACGGATTGGTACTATATGGATCTTTTCATGCGATGTTATCCCCTTAGCGGATACATCGGATATTTCATATTCGTGTACTTTATCATGGGCATCGTGTACTCCTTGTGTTCGTATTATTCGTGTACAAATCGTGTGAAATCGTGTACTCTCATGTGCTCGCATGATCATCGTGTACAACTATACTTCGTGTGCAATAATATAACTTGACTGGATCCTTGTGTATTGATTGGGAACGGAAGAGTAGAAGTGGTTATGTGATCAATCTTGTAGTTACTCGTGTGAACCTCTGTAGATTACTCGTGTGTAATATCGTGCCGTTTACATAACCTTGTGCTATGAATCACTAGTCACTTACAGTTCTTACTTATCATGTTTATATTTCCAGTTTATAAATACCTCTCTTGTTTTCGTGTACATCGTCTTACAGTTCATGTATCTTACTCTTTTGCATGCTTTACATTTTCTGCCATGATATGAACTGCGTGAGATGTATTCTGCTCATTCCTGTTCTAACTGGACCTGTTGAAAATATTACAGATGACGCCGAGAATTTCTGTCCTACGTACTATGGAGCAGCCCTAGACGACACTTGCGAGCTGGACTTTCAGGAGGACCCAGCTCTAGCTGATGATATCAACCCTACTGTCTAGACTAGTTTAGTTAGGCTTTATCTTACTTATTATTGTCATTTGAGACTTGAGATGTATTATGCTTTGCTATTGTGTCGTATAGACACTTAGACTTATTTCCCTTTCTGTTTGTACTTCCTTTGAGATTTTCATATCTATGATATCGTGCTATTTCTACCTTAGATTGTGATTGAGATATACCTTATATTTGTCCTCCGTGCAGAGAGTATATCTTGTGCAGTTATACTTATGCTGTGTTAGATGTTATGACCTAGGACCGTGTTCTACGTCGACACTGCGGCATAGGCTGGACGTACCCACTTCTCGTTCCCCTATACTGGGTGCGGGTTGTGACAACTCTGACATATCCTCAGCAACAGAAGCAAAATTATTCTTCCGCAATGGGCTACTCTCATTGTAGGAAGCCTGGGCACGTAGTATCGGAATGTCGCAGAGCACAGGGAATGTGCTTGGCTTGTGGGGCATCGGACCACATGATCGAGTCCTGTCCGCATAGAGCTAGTTCGTTATCGTCAACCCTAACCAGTCTGTCAGTTAGGGGACCAGCACTATTGCAACAGCAGCAGTACCAGCCTCCGAGGCTATTGTCGCCTCAGGCTTAAGCATTCCAGCACCAAAGGCTACAGCAGTATGCTCAAGCCCAAGCCCAAGTTCAGAACAGGCAGAGAGGTTACCAACAAAGAGGATCATGTTGACACAAAGTCACAATCAACCAAATATTGATAACATTGACTAAATAATATTTGTGATAATTTAATACGACATACGACGTATATATTCTGCTCAAGCCAGACGACAGCTCAGTTGTGCAAATACAAGTCATTTTTCGCGTCTGTACTTTTATATTTATTGAGTCTTGAATGATTGTAAGCTGAGTTATGCTGGGCTCTTGAGACTCAACCCACAACCCATCCAAAATCCATAAAGCTCCACATCCAAATTTAGCCCATTGGACCTTTGGACCAGTTCTGTGCTCTGCCTCCACACAGAGTCCGGGCCTAACTCTGTCCCCTAAAAATTAGCACCCTGATTTTTAGGGTTGGCTGGTTGCTAGTTGTCCAACGGCCAATTTTTTGAAAATTCCTACCAGAATTCTGGCCGAATTCTGCTTGTTAAAAACCTATAAATAGGCTAAGAATTCTATCATTTTCATTCATCCAATCTTCTCTTCTCTTCTCTCTTAAGCTCAATATAAGCCATACCCTTCTCATCTACTAGCCACAAGTTTCCTAAGTCTCGAGTGCTCAGCATCTCTCAGTTAGGAGTCTTGTGCAAGAGTTCAAGAAGTAGCTTGGAAAATTCCAAGCATCGCTACTGCGATCCATTGTAAGAAGTTGACGTGCTCTTCTGAAGTAAAGGCACGGGTTGTAACTACTATTTCACAAATAGTGGATTTAATCCTGAGCTAGAGTTCTCAGACCTGGACTAGTCCTCCAAGAGGGAAACCAGGTTAAATTCGGTTGTGTTTGCGTATGCTCTCTTACTCCTTATCTATTTTCCGTATTTACTCTGATTAATTTTAGATCGTGAAAGAGTTGATTTTTAATTGGTTATTATTGCTATAACTCTATTCACCCCCTCTAGAGTTGCTATCTGTTCTTCAATTGGTATCAGAGCTCTGTTCTCTTTACAAGGACTTACATCCTAAGAGCTGATCTATGGCAACCGCACAATCCTTGATTTCCATTCACGGTGAAGGACAGTCCACTCATAGGCCTCCCCTATTTGATGGAACTAACTACACGTATTGGAAAACAAGGATGAGCTTTTATCTCAAGTCGCTAGACTTTGACCTGTGGACTATCGTCACTGACGGTTACAAAAAGTCCGCCAGAATAGTTGTCAACGGCGATCTCGTCGAGAAATCACATGACAATTATTCTGACGAGGAGAAGAAACAGGCAAGTCTAGACGCGAGAGCTATTAATGCTTTATTCTGTGCTATAGACAGGAATGAGTTCAACAGGGTATCTACATGCACCACATCTCACGAAGTATGGAAACTCCTAGAAGTGACGCATGAAGGAACCACCCAAGTCAAGGAATCTAAGATAAGCCGTCTCACTCAAGAATATGAGGCTTTCAAGATGAAGCCAAATGAGACGATCACGCAAATGTTCACAAGATTCCTCGACATTATCAACCCCCTGTCTTCACTCGGCAAGCAATATTCAAATCACGAAAAAATTCGCAAGCTACTTAGGGGGCTACCAAAAATTTGGAACCCTAAGGTGACAGCCATCATAGAAGGAAATGATCTCACAACCATGTCCATGGAGACCTTGATGGGAAAGCTAATGACTCATGAGCTTGACCTCAAGGACTTTGAAGAGCCTGCTCCTAAGGCTAAGGAGATCGCACTCAAAGCTCACCGACGGAGGGCTGAACCCGAAGAGACGGATGACGATAACTCAGAAGACGATGATCAAGCTCTTATGGTCCGCAACTTCAAGAAATTCCTCCGCTTTAATCGAAGAAAGAAGGAACCACAAGAAGATGGCGAAGAAGAGCCAACCTGCTACGGTTGCAAGAAGACTGGACACGTCCGAAAAGACTGTCCATTCTTGAAGAAAGGCAACCGCTATGAGAAGCCATACAAGAAGACCTCCTCAAAGAAATATGCTAACACAAGCATTTGGCATGAAAGCGAAGCTAGTGACTCCGAGAAAGAAAAGGACTCTCCTCAAGATTCGGCTAATGTGTGCCTAATGGCGACGTCCGACAAGGTATCAAACGAAACTCTTGACGACTTCTCTTTTGATGAACTTGGCGATGCTTTCACCGATTTACTCGATGATCACGAAAAGATCATTGGTAAATACAAACATGCCAAGGACAAAATCAAAAGTCATGAAGTCAAAATTCAAAGACTTTCTTTATTGCTTGATAACATTAGAGACACTTCACCCACGGAAGTCACAGATGAGGTATCTAAGCTTAAACTAAGCCTTCATGATGCCGAAGCACGTATTGAGCAACAAACACAAGAAATCACAACACTCAACACGATGCTTGCTGAAGAAAAGAGTAGACACAAGATTTCTATGACTAAGATATATGGTTTAAATGCTAAGGTTACTGAACTGCAGGCTGTCTCTAAGAGATTAGAGACTAAACTGGGAAAACAGGTTGTTCAACCTCAAACCCAATCACATGAGACAGACACAAAGCATAACATTTCTCATACTAGTCTTCCACGTCATCTACCTACAACACGTAACCATGCTTTCATGTACACACACTTTCATAAAGCACACAAACCACATGCACGTAGAAATAACTCTCATATGTTACACAATCATCATGCTACACATAGATACAATCATCACAATGTTGCACAAAGACACAATCAACATCATTCCACATATAGACATCATCACCATGCTGCTCCATATAGATATTATCACCATGCTACTCCATATGTTCCATATCACCATGCCACTCCACATCACTCAATGCATAGTCATCATCACCATGCTAATCATCATACTTCTCCTTATTATAAACATCATCAGCATGCTCCTAATGTAAATAGGAATGCTATATGTACTTATTGTGGTTTATATGGACACATATCACCACAATATAGAATTAGAAGATTACATGGTTTCCAAAAACTAACTTTTCAGGACCCTCAAGAACTTGGGTACCAAAGGTCACATCTACTCTTGATGTAGGTGGACCTTCCCTCCTCAACTAAGAGTAAGTGGATTCTCGATAGTGGATGCTCGCGGCATATGACGGGAGACGCAAATCTTTTCGCATCACTATCGATGAAGAGAGAAGGATATGTATCCTTCGGCAACAACCTTAAAGGTTATATTATAGGTAATGGTAATATTGGTTATCCTCCCTCTCCCGTAGTAAAGGATGTCTGCCTAGTGACCGAGTTAAAGCATAACTTGCTCAGCATCAGTCATCTTGCTGACCATGGTTATGACATTAACTTTGGACAAAACAAATGCCTTATTTATGATTGCTCAACAGGAGACATTGCTTTTGAAGGGGTAAAAGAGGATAATATTTATATTTTCTATTTGTCTGCAAATACTAACAATGCAGGTAGATGCCTATTTGCTCATAAAGATGAACGGTTACTATGGCACCAGCGTCTTGGTCATGCCAACATGGATACTATATCCAGGCTATCGACCAAGAAGCTAGTTAGAGGCTTGCCCGACATCACATTCAAAAAGGACACCGTATGTGCCGAATGTGAGTTGAATAAGGCAACCAAGTCATCTTTTCATTCCATAAACTCTGTAAGCACTACTAGACCCTTGCAACCACTCCATATGGATTTATTTGGCCCTAGTAGAGTAGCCAGTCTTGGTGGAAAACTCTATGCCTTTGTTATTGTTGATGATTTTTCAAGATTTACTTGGGTTTTCTTTCTTGTAAATAAAAGTGATGCTGTTTCGGTTTTCAAAATTTTTGTTAAGAAAGTTCAAAACGAAAAAGGCTACATGATTACTCGTATCCGAAGTGATCATGGAGGCGAATTCGAAAATTCTGATTTTGAAAAGTTTTATGATTCCAATGGTTTTAATCATGAGTTTTTTTGTCCAAGAACTCCTCAACAAAATGGTGTTGTGGAGCGGAAGAATAGGACTCTTGGCGATATGGCTAGAGTCTTGTTGAACAAGTTTTCACTTCCGAAATACTTTTGGGCTGAAGCTGTCAGTACAGCATACCACATTTTAAATAGGGTGCTTATTCGTCCTATTACGAAGAAAACACCCTATGAGCTTTGGTTTGGGAGAACCCCAAATGTTATTTTAGAGTTTTTGGATGTACATGTTTTATCCTTAACACCAAAGACAACTTAGGCAAATTTGATGCCAAAGCTGACGATGGTATTTTCCTTGGATATGCAGCCAAGAGCAAGGGATATAGAGTTTTTAACAAACGCTCCTTAATTGTGGAAGAGTCTACAAATGTGACTTTTGATGAAGATAACAGTGCTGCAGCTACTCTTGATGATGATATTGAACCATCAATGTCTACTCCAATGAATACCACAACCGAAACCAATTCTCTGGAAGGCTTGCCAAAGAAGTTCTCTTTCAAGCCATCACATCCAGAAAATTTGGTAATCGGCAAGATCTCACGTGGAGTAACTACTAGATCATCATTAAGAGACTCTATTGCTAGCACTGCCTTTATTTCACAAATTAAGCCGAAAAACATTTTAGAAGCTTTCAATGATGAATTTTGGATTTCTGCTATGCAAGAGAAACTCAACCAATTCGAGAGAAGCCAAGTATGGGAACTCGTTCCTAGACCGGCTAATCACTCGATTATTGGTACTAAATGGGTTTTTAGAAACAAAGTAAATGAAGATTTCAGTCACACGTAACAAAGCTCGTCTAGTAGCCCAAGGATACAACCAAGAGGAAGGTATCGACTACGATGAGATGTATGCTCCTGTTGCTAGATTAGAATCCATTCGGATGCTTTGTGCATTTGCAAATTTTCAAAATTTCAAATTATTTCAAATGGATGTTAAAAGTGCTTTCTTGAATGGTTTTATTAAGGAGGAAGTTTATGTAAAACAACCTCCTGGCTTTGAAAATCACAAATTTCCCGACCACGTGTTCAAGCTAAAGAAAGCTTTATATGGCCTCAAACAAGCTCCTAGACCTTGGTATGAACGGCTAAGCAACTTCTTGCTTGAGAAAGATTTTTCAAAAGGGAAAATTGACACTACACTTTTCATAAAATCTTTCAAAGACACTATTCTTTTAGTACAAATATATGTAGATGATATTATTTTTGGTTCAACTGATGAAATCCTTTGTCAAGATTTTGCCAAGTGTATGCAGACCGAGTTTGAGATGAGCATGATGGGGGAGCTCAACTACTTTCTTGGGCTACAAGTCAAACAAATGTCAAATGGAACCTTCATCTGTCAGTCGAAGTATACAAAGGACATGCTGAAGAAATTCGACCTTGATAACGTCAAACCAATCAGCACTCCTATGGCTACTTCAACCAAACTTGAACCAGATGATAGCGGCAAACCCGTAGATCAACGTAAGTATCGAGGTATGATAGGCAGTTTACTCTATCTTACTACTAGTTGCCCTGATATAATGTTTAGCGTTTGCCTGTGTGCTAGATATCAAGCGAATCCTAAGGAATCACACATGACCGCAGTTAAGCGTATCTTTCGATACCTTAAGGGTACAGTTACAGTGGGCCTATGGTATCCCAAGTCAACATCCTTTGACCTTATTGGTTACTCTGATGCTGACTTCGTCGGATGCAAGGTCGACCGTAAAAGTACGAGCGACACGTGTCATTTATTAGGAAAGGCTTTAGTCTCTTGGTTTAGCAAGAAGTAGAATTCTGTCGCACAATCCATAACAGAAGCTGAATACATAGCAGCTGGGCATTGTTGTGCACAAATTCTGTGGATGAAGCGAACCCTTGAAGACTATAATTTATCTTTCATGCATATTCCAATCTTTTGTGACAACACTAGTACAATAAATCTTACTAAGAACCCCATTTGTCAGTCACGCACGAAGCACATTAAGATACGACACCACTTTTTGCGTGATCATCAGCAAAATGGCACGATTAACTTAGAATTTATTGACACTGATCATCAGTTAGCAGACTTCTTCACCAAACCATTATCCGAAGAGCGCTTCAATTTTCTTTGTCGTAAACTTGAAATTTTAGATGAAGCTGTTATAAATTAAAATAAACCTGCATAAATATCGAATATATTATGATTCTCTTATGATGAACTTGCTATAGGTACAAGCCGAAAGGGTCCTTCTGACAACAAGGCATAAAAGCCTAAGCGACACGGTGCACTAGTCCTCAGGACTACCGCTAGCTGGGATCCGGACCCTACAGCTAACCCATGGCAGCTTCAAAATATTGAATTATGATATAATTCCTTGTTTATTATACGGTTCATTTTTATTTATCACTTGCTGAAATACTAAATTTTCAAACTTCATATTACTTCTTTGAACTCACTACTCATCTATTTACTTATTGGATCCTTTTTGTGCTTAAACTCTTGTAGTATATTGGTTTTTTCACTTAACCAATTTTTGACTCAACTTAGCCTGATTCCTGTTCTGTCCCCAGGAACCGAAATTCGGCCCGAACTCTGCCCCTACCAGAGTTCGGGTCGAATTCGGCCTGCCTGTTCCAGAACCGGGAACAGGCTCAGCCGATGATCCAATTGTTGATCCAATGGTCATTAGTTGACCCGACCAAAAGAAACCCTCCCTTTTATTTCAGTTTCTCTTCTCTCTCCTTCCTTCTTACCACCTTTTCTACTTCTCAAACTCAAAACTTTCAAAACCCTAACCCTAGTTTCTCCTTTCTTGTGCTCCATTCTTTCCCAAACTCAAGGAGGAGGCTTGGTTTTCAATTCTCTTTCATAATCTTTCAATATTTTGAGGTATAACTCCTTTCTTTTCTATATCTCAAATTTCTTTATTATCTCTTTATTGTGTTATGGCTCCACGATTGCTTAACCGTGGGAAGAGACTTCGGACCGAGGGCGCTTCCTCTTCGAATGCTCCTCTTTCCGTTGAGCCGCCCGTTGCACCATCCGTTGCACCAGCAATTGAACAACAAACCCATCTGTTGTTCAATCCTCCACGTCCACGTGATCCAAACACTTTCGACGACCGAATTTTTATATCACTTGACGCATCCAATAAATGGTTTAGTAATTTTTGGACACGTCCGGTTTTTGCAGGACACCCCATAAACTTCACAATCTTCTCTCAATATGATGCACTCTTTAATGACCTTTGCCTTGACGAACTTGTTACCTCAAATTCGGTCATATATCGTAGTGCTATACAAATGTTTTATTGCAATTTGACTCATGATGATACTCGCATTTATTCAAATGTTGCGGGTATTGATATCTCATTTGATGATTTTGAATTAGCTGAATATCTTGAACTTCAAGAGCCAAATTCTTGTGAAAAGCTTGTTGAAGCTAGATCCTTTATCTTTTCCGAAAGGATTTCACTAGAGAGCTTCAAGGACGACCTGTGTAGCCCTAACATACGTCCTCGTAAGCTCTTGGCAAAATTCCTCAATCCTTACTTCTATGAGCTTCATCGGATCATTTTTAACACAATTCTACCCAAAGCGGGCTCTACCGATGAAGTTACTTATTTTGAAATATCAGCCTTATACCATCTCCACTTCTATATCCCTTTCAATCTTCCACGCACAATGATGGATTGGATGATCAACTGTAAGAAGAAGCCAAGATCCTTGGTTTATGCTTTATATCTTCCTATGATCTTTCGTGCGTTCTATGTACCGCTTGATGAGTGTCCATTCTTACCTGCCCCTGCCTTTCTCTCCAAGGCAAGGAGGCTTCACGCGGCCGTTAGCTCCCCGGTCGTGTCTAAGCATTCTGAGGATGAGCCAGATGCCCCTCCTCTCGGACAGGATCCTCCTCCTCCTCCTGCTACTCTCAAGTCTATTCAGACCATGCTCCGAGATCGTTTTGCTTTGGAGGACGATCGTTGGACTCAGCTGGATTATCGGACCACATTACAGATGAGTACTATCAGCAACTCGCTGTATGACATCCAGTATTCCATGTCTCGCCATCCTACCATGCCCACTCCTATGGAGCGAGATCCCGATCGTGAGGGTTTTCGTATTGATGACCCTTGGGTTCGTCGCTACATGGATCCAGATGCGACATTTGTAGACCCACGTCGCTCCTTTACTGATCCATCGGACGACGCCGGGCCCTCTCGTGCTCGTTGATGGTTTTGGACTGCTACTTGAGGCTGCTACTGGAGATCTTAGATTATATTTTCTGCATTTTTAGTTACTTTTATATACTTGGTTTGTAGTAGACTTATTATGCATTATGCTTTTGAGACATTGGTAGATCTATTATCAGTTTCTATGACTCTTGGTCATTATCTTATATGCCGTTTCTTCTCCTTTACGCATGTTTTGCCAGTTACTCTTTATTTATCTCATATTGCTAAATGCCAAAAGGGGGAGTTATGTGTATATTCTATTTCTGTTTGTTTAGTTTATATGTGCTTTTGGAAGAATATTATTAACAGGCCAACAGAGATTTACAGCATTGTTTATGGGGGAGCTACTCTTAGCTCGGCACTTATTATGGGGGAGCTATGTCGTTACATGTGTCCAGGTATGGATATTGAATATACAATTATTATTTTGTCAATTATTAATATAGGGGAGATTGTTGACACAAAGTCACAGTCAACCAAATATTGATAACATTGACTAAATAATAGTTGTGATAATTCAATACGACACACGACGTCTATATTCTGCTCAAGCCAGACGACAGCTCAGTTGTGCAAATATAAGTCATTTTTCGCGTATGTACTTTTATATTTATTGAGTCTAGAATGATTATAAGCTGAGTTATGTTGGGCTCTTGAGACTCAACCCACAACCCATCCAAAATCCATAAAGCTCCACATCCAAATTTAGTCCATTAGACCCTTGGACCAGTTCTGTGCTCTGGAGACAGAGTTCGGGCCGAACTCTGCCTCCACACAGAGTTCGGGCCGACCTCTGTCCCCTAAAAATCAGCACCCTAATTTTTAAGGTTGGCTGGTTGCTAGTTGTCCAACGGCCAATTTTTTGAAAATTCCTACCAGAATTCTGGCCGAATTCTGCCTGTTAAAAACCTATAAATAGGCCAAGAATTCTCTCATTTTCATTCATCTAATCTTCTCTTCTCTTCTCTCTTAAGCTCAATATAAGCCATACCATTCTCATCTACTAGCCACAAGTTTCCTAAGTCTCGAGTGCTCAGCATCTCTCAGTTAGGAGTCTTGTGCAAGAGTTCAAGAAGTAGCTTGGAAAATTCCAAGCATCGCCACTGCGATCCATTGTAAGAAGTTGACGTGCTCTTCTGAAGTAAAGGTACGGGTTGTAACTACTATTTCACAAATAGTGGATTTAATCCTGAGCTAGAGTTCTCAGGCCTGGACTAGTCCTCCACGAGGGAAACCAGGTTAAAATCGGCTGTGTTTGCGTATGCTCTCTTACTCCTTATCTATTTTCCGTATTTACTCTGATTAATTTTAGATCGTGAAAGAGTTGATTTTTAATTGGTTATTATTGCTATAACTCTATTCACCCCCTCCTCTAGAGTTGCCATCTGTTCTTCAGATCAGCACCAAGAGGATAGGGTCAAGCTATGGCTCTGACCGTAACAGAAGAATTAGCATCTTGTGAGGTGGTGGAAGGTACCATTCTCGTCAACTTTTTTTCAGCATCAGTATTATTGTGTTCGAGAGCATCGCATTCATTTATGTCTGCACGATTCATAACACGGATAGAACTAGAGCCTGAGTCGTTATCAGTAAGGCTCAATATACTTACTGGTAACGGTCTTGTGGGGGTAGATAGAGTCTTTTTCTCGTGTCGAATCATAGTTAACTGTAGAGAGTTTCCCGCTAGATTGATAGAATTTTCGATGGCCGATTATTATGTGATCCTAGGAATGGATTGGTTGAAGGATCAGTATGCAAGAATAGACTGCCATGTTGTCAGGATCATTTTTGGTATTCTCGACGAAGAAGAGTTTTTATTTTCCAAAGGCGAAGTAGAACCTTCTCCACCAATCTTGTGTATGGCAATAGCGGAAGCAGTTCAGTTTCCAAGAGTAGTTAAAGAATTTCCTGACATATTTTTCGAAGAGCTTCCAGGCATGTGCCAGAGAGAGATAGAGTTCACCACTAATTTGATTCTAGGGATGGCACCGATATCAGAGAGAGTCTAAAGAAAGAAACCATCAGAATTGGAGATCCTGTACAAGATGATTAAAGAACTTAGAACCAGGGAATTCATTCATGCTAGTGGATCACCTTGGAGAGCCCCAATGCTTCTTGTGAAGAAGAAGGATAGTATGTCCAGATTATTATCGTACATTAAATTCTGTAACAATTAAGAACAAATATCCCCTACCAAGGATAGATGACTTATTCGATCAACTCAGTGGGGCATCAGTATTCTCGAAGATTGACTTGCGGTCAGGTACCATCAGATCAGAGTAAGACAGCAAGACATCCCAAAGACGGTATTCAGATCTAGATATGGACATTGTGAGTTTCTCGTTATGCCATTCGGAGCGACCAATGCGCCAGCAGTATTCATAGATCTCATGAATCGCATATTCATGCCTTATTTGGATCAGTTTGTGATAGTGTTTATAGACGACATCTTAGTCTATAGCAAGAGTGAAGCAGAGCATGAGCAACATCTCCGAATAGTCCTTCAGATTCTAAGAGAGCACCAGTTGTACGTGAAGTTCAGCAAGTGCGAATTTTGGCTTGATCGTATTTCGTACTTGGGTCATATCATCACAAGAGGTGGAGTAGAAGTTAACCCCCAGAAAATAGTGGCTATAGAGTCATGGCTAGTACCTAGCACCGTCGTAGATGTTCGTAGTTTTTTAGGATTTTGTATCCGACTTTACTCGAATTTCAGCGCATTGACGCAGTTGACCCGCAAGGATGTGCAGTTTGCTTGGACAGTAGAGTGTCAGAGTTTCTTTGAGAAGTTGAAGCAAAGATTGATGACGGCACCCATTCTCACGCTTCCAGATGGAACTGGAGGATTTCTAGTTTATTGTGATGCTTCAGGCAGAGGATTAGGATACGTCTTGATGCAACATGGCAAGGTAGTAGCTTATGCATCACGTTAGCTTTGTGATCATGAGAGGAATTATCTAACACATGACTTGGAGTTAACAACGGTGGTTTTCACACTCAAGCTGTGGAGGCATTATTTGTATGGATATCGGGTAGAATTTTTGACCGACCACATGAGTCTTAAGTATGTATTTATCCAGAAGGATCTTAACATATGTCAGAGAAGATGGCTAGAGTTACCCGTGGATTACGACGTCAACCTGCATAATCATCCTGGGAATGCCAATGTAGTTACAGGTGCGTTGAGTAAAAGAGCATGAGCTTATTTTCTAACAGCACAACCTGAGTTATTAGCAGATCTTTAAAAGTTGGTAATAGTAGTTCTTCCTACCAATATGGCATTTATCGCCAGTATACATGTTCATTCCAGCATAATTGAGAGAATCAAGATAGCACAGTCATCGGATTCTAAGCTTCAGTGGCTTAGGACAGAATGTGAAGCGAAAAGAAGAGCAGAGTTATGCATTCACGAAGATGGCATGCTCCGACATAGAAGGCGTCTTTGTGTACCCAGTGGTGACATCAGACAAGAGATCATGGCAGAGGCTCACAGTTCACAATATTTAATTCATCTCGGTAGCATGAAGATGTATTATGATATTCGTCAATATTTCTGGTAGAATAGCATAAAGAGGGAGATAGCCCGTTAGTCTCATTGTTTAGTTTGTCAGCAAGTCAAGGCTGAATATCAGAGACCAGCTGGACTTCTTCAACCTTTACCGATCCCAGAATGAAAATGGGAGCACTTTACCATGGATTTTGTAACTGGGTTACCTAAATCCCCATCTGGAAGAGATGCTATATGGGTTATAGTTGACCGACTTACCAAGGTAGCTCATTTTCTTCCTTTCAGAATTGGTCAGTCAACGGATCAGCTAGCAGAGATGTACCTCAGGCAGATAGTCAGCTTGCATGGAGTGCCAGTCAGTATCGTGTCCGACAGAGATTTGAGATTTACATCCCACTTTTGGCGGAGTCTTCAAGAGTTTGGGCACTCGTCTCAAGTTTAGGTCAGCTTATCATCCGCAGACAGATGGTCAGTCAGAGCGCACGATTCAAACTCTTGAGGATATATTACGATCATGTATACTTGACTTCGGTGGTTCATAGGAAGATCACCTGCATCTAGTGGAGTTCTCCTACAATAACTGTTTTTAGGCCAGTATCCAGATGGCACCATTTGAGGCACTGTATTGCAGAAAGTGTAGATCACCTCTAGCATATGATGATATAGGTGAGAGGCAGATGCTTGGTCCAGAGATGGTTACTCAGACTATCGGGATGGTCAGACAAGTCAGAGATCATCTTCGAGTTGTACAAGATTATCAGTGCCATTGGGCCAATTCTTATCAGCGTTCTCTTGAGTTTTCTATTGGTGACCAAGTATTCCTTAGGACCTCACCTACCTGTGGTGTCATTCGATTCGGTGTACGAAAAAAGCTTAGTATTAGGTATATAGGGCCGTTTGATATTCTCGAACGAGTAGGTAATGTGTCCTATCATCTCGCTCTTCTGTCGTCGTTACGTGAGGTATATGACGTATTCCATATATCCCAATTGCGACAGTATATCCCGGATCCGAGCCATATCCTTGATCATTCGGAATTAGTTGTTGGTACCAACCTTTCGTATGAGGAAAGGCCCGTATCCATATTGGACCGAAGAGAGAACGTACTCAAGAACAAGACTATTAGTTTAGTTCGTATTGCTTGGGGTTATCACTATTTAGGTGAGTTAACTTGGGAGCGTGAGGATGATATCCGATCACGAAATCCATGCCTGTTTGACTCATAAGGTATAATGTCTTTCATATGCCTTATGCTTTTAATTTCTTGCTTGCATGGATGATTGCTTGATCAACTGCTAGTCATAGATTGCCTATAGTTAGTATTGCTTGCCCTGACACCTTTAGCCTCTTGATTTAATTTCGAGGACGGAATTCTTTTAAGGTTGGTAGAGTTGTCACTCCCGTTTTTCGTTATATGTATTTTCAGTATACATGTACGAATTTCTGATATTTGTCAGGTGACCCGTATTAGGACTTGTCTTGGTTAGCCTAGTCTTGGTTTAGCCTTAATTTGGTTTGGTTTGGTTTGGTTCACCTTGGTTCATCATTGCATGTTAACTTGGCTTGGTTTGGTTTGGGGTTGGGTAAAGATGGCTTTGTTTGATATTTATATCAAACCCTTTCTCTCTTTTCTCATTTATTTCTCAATAGATCTTCTTCTTCATTTACTCCTCCCCACCTATAAAGAAACCCTAGGCAAGTGCAACTTGCTTCATGATGGATCTCAAGTATTATTGTTCCAGTCTCTTCTCTACTTAATTCTAAGCCTCTTTAGAACTTGACAATTTTCATTTTGATGGATGGATTCTTGTAGATCTAAGTTATAGCTTTTCTCGATTTTTCTTGATTTTGATCTCTTTAACATTGTTATTTCCGAGATTTAATCATTCTATGTTGTGAAAATTTCAATTCTACACAATTTAGACCCTTGCAAGTCTCGATTTCGACTTGTTCTGAGGGAGTTATTGTTCACGGATTCAACCAAGCTTTTGATGCTAATTGGAGATGAAGAACAGTGTACGCGCGCGCTCATTAGCGTCGTGCCATCTCTGTTGCGAATGCTCTTTAGCGTCGCCTTTCAGCCGGCGCTCCTTAGCGTCGCGCTATCCAGTCGCGCGTTCCTGGTACCATTTGCCCTCTAGCGCTACTTGTCCCCTGGCACCATTTGCCCCCTGGCGCTACTTGTCCCTTGGCACCATTTGCCCCCTAGCGCTACTTGTCCCCTGGCACCATTTGCCCCCTAGCGCCACTTGTCCCTTGGCACCATTTGTCCTTTGGCGTCACTTGTCCCCTGGCACCATTTACCTCCTAGTGCCACTTGCCCCCGGCACCATTTGCCCCCTGGCGCCACTTGTCTCCGGCACCATTTGCCACCTAGCGCCTTTGACCCATGCATCTTTACTTACCATGATGTTCTTGTTATATATTTCCATGATTGTTCTATGTGGTCCTTAGAAGTAATGTAATATTGTGAACCTTGCATGTACCTTATACTTGACTTGTCTTGTGACGACCCAAATTAATACTTGTTGAGCATGAATATGACTGGCTAGTATTGAACTTACTTGATCATGAGCATGATAGAACATGAGCTTGATAGGATTTGACTGGACTTGACTTGACATGGCATGATATATGACTGTCTTGATAATTTTTGATAGTAGCCTGTCGAGGTGCACTCCTGACAAGTAACAAGTAAACCTGACATGACATGTATAATCTTGATTACTGTTGCGACGGCTATTCCTGTCATGCTAGTGTAAACTCTTGCCTTGACTTCGTAGTTGATATGCCTGTACAAGCTACCTATCTCGTCTTGCATCTTGTCTAGGTCATAGATTCCTGGTTACCACGGTCAGGGATTCATAATGAATCTAACTAGGTTATTGACTAGATTGATCACGTAGTTCATATAGAGAGGTTTTCCAGTTACAGGCGATCCCGTTATCCCGGCCACACTTGTGGACTTGTAGCCTGCCGACGAGTAGGGGCATTTCTAGCACACTGTCATGTGTTGCATTTCTTGAATCTTAACTACTAAAGTATACCAGTAATCTTGTAACTCTTGTAAATCTTGATAACTCTTGAAATCCTTGCCTGGATAACCTAGATAGTCTGCAGGGCTTGTGACTGCGGGAACATCTCATTACATCTTGTTAGTAACTAAGCTTGTAATAACCTTAGTTAGCTAACAATAGCAAGCCGTAAGACTTGATTGGCTATGCTTGAATGAATTGTTTCAAGATTAACATGGGAACTATATTCAACCTCTTGTTTCTCCTACTGCAAGCTAATGTCTTATGTTAACTCAGTCTTTCATGTTATCTAACTATATTCTTTTATCAGTTCTTCTTTTATTATATGCTGGTTTTAGTTCCTAAGTGGAGCCTCCCTTGTGGTACTTGTTCTTTCTGGGGTCTCACCCAGCTGATTTTGTATGGCCAGATTTTGGAGAAGCACCCGAGGATCTACCTACCTTCCAACCAGATGGTGAACACCAGACGTAATCCTGCCAACGAGTGGGTTTTCTTATTTTGCTCTCCCTCTCTATTGTAAATTATTCTTTTGAGGCATTTAGCCGCCGAGCACGTGTTAGCTCGTATTGAAACTTTATTTCCGTCGGCCTAAGGGCTATAACGCGATTGACAAATCTTAGGGTTGATCATATATGACTTAATTCTTACTAGTCTTCACATTTGTATGACTAGCTTCGTGATCATCTGAATATGTAATGCTTGGGACACCTTACCTTGTACGTCTGATGATCTAATATCTTGTAACATTTATTTGCTTACCTGAAATTGAGACATTAGGCATGTTCCTGACCATAAGAGACTGTTGGCTTGTAGATAAACCCTTATGCATCTTGACAGCCGTGATCGTATTGCGAGATGGATTGCACTTCAATGTACGTAGCTTGCTATGTCTGTCCCCCGCTCTCCAGTATTCTGGATCAGGGGCGTGACAGCAACTCTATCAGATAAACTCCATTGTTCACAAATTTTTGGTCAACAATCATATTTTCTCTATTCTCTTCTTTTCATATAACGAGCCAGTAGCTCTACTCTTTTCTCTATACGGGCAAGTCGTATCATCTCTTTTAACAGCAAATGTGCCTCCTGTATACTTCTCTGTCTTTATAGCATACATTCACGGGATAATGAACAATCGCATTTAAGCAAGCATAATAACAAAAGGCATGAACTCTACTCTTGATAACTTACTATTCATGGGCATGTGAGCATTCTTTTTTCTCTTCTTATTAAGCACAGCAACAGTTCATGGTTTTGAGGTAACATATCTAACTTTAGCTTGGCATCATCTCATTTGATTTAACATGGCAACATTCTACAGATCAAGGCAACATTCATTTCTTAGCAAGGCATCATATAGTTTCTTATTAGCAGGCAACACTCTTACTCTTAGCATACAAGTTAACTCTTTTCTTGTTCTTAGCGTAGCAACATGTGATATACGCATACTGATTTGTACTAGCATTCTCAATGATTTACCATCTTGTTATTAGCAATAGCATTCATTCAAAAACTCTGATTCTTATTAGGCGTAAGCAAATCATAAAATGAGCCTTTGTCCACTCATCCAGATCATTCATCTTCTCTTGCAGAGCCAGCAATCCAATCTCTTTGTTTATCTAATGCCTTCGCGGAGTGGGGCACTACAATATCGAGGGCGAGTGGCATCATCTGTCTGCTTCAGTCTGAATACCTATCGATTTTTAAAAATCTTTTTGCCTTTTGGCAACCGTACCAGATCATAAGTGGAGTTGCCCTATATGGAACTCGTCTCCTCCTGCATAGCCTCCATCCACTCCTGCCTATGTTCGTCATCCATAGCCTCTATAAAAATTTTGGGCTCTCCCCCGTCAGTCAGTAGCACATACTCATTTGGTGAGTATCTCGTAGATGGTCGACGCTCTCTGTCGCTCCTCCTCAATGGAACCATTGGTGCTGGCTGTATATCAACAGCCTTCATCCCTTCAGAAACTACATCCTCGGCATGCTCATCCTCCTGGGGTTACCCTGACCACCATCAGCAGGCTGGTGATCAAGGTTGGGAGCAACTCCATGTCTTGCTCCCCAAAACTGGATCCTCTGCGATGTCCTCTGGGAACTGCTCGAAGCAAAATGACTCTAACTCAGGCAATTTCTCAGCCTTAGAAGGCATCTCAAAATCCTGAGTGTATGACATGGTCTGATCCTCAATGAATACCACGTCCCTGCTTCTGTAGAGCTTTCTTCCCACGGGGTTGTAGAGTCTATAGCTAAACTCATCCCGATCGTAGCCGACAAAGACGCACTACCTCGTCTTCGGCTCAAGTTTAGATCTCTCATCCTTTGGTACATGCTCGAAGGCCTTACAACCAAATACTCGCAGGTGATTATATGATGGCTCTTTGTCGTACCATACTTTGCAGGCACATCACCCTACAAAGGAGCACTATGAGATAAATTACTAGTTTAAGCAGCAGTGTAAAGAGCTTCACCCCAGTAATTTTTCGGTAAGTTTGCCTCTGATAGCAAACACCATATCCTCTCCAATAGTCTCATCTTCATTCGCTCTGCTATACCATTGAGCTAAGGTGTCATGGAAGGTCTTTTGGTGTTGTATCCCTTGCTGTAGTGCCTCATCCCGTTCAGTCAATCAGATGAATCAAAACGTCGACGGTGTTCGAACTTAGCCTTGCAATGGCTGCTCGAAGACCCGCTCGGTCGAGACGACTCCTCGCTCAGGTAGGATAATTTTGGTGAACTTGCCTCATCTTAGCCTTTATATAATAAATCGTATGTTTTCAACTTGCACAAGTTAGGCTTGATAATAAAAGAGACGCATCCACATAGCTAAAGGAATAATCCCGACGGGTCGGAATGTGTTAGAACAAGGAAAAAGGTCCCACGGGCTGCTTAGAAGTTTGCTTAGCGTGCTTTCAAAATGACACTCGGTCCTTCGTCCTGTGGCTTGGGAGAAGGAAGTTGGCCTAAGTTGCTAAGTTGCCACAATGCCGGAATTAGCCTAAGTTATAGGCGTCGCCCGCATGAATGCTTGATAAAGCATGCACGATCCCGTCGTCCAAGGCTTGGCATAGCCTTCGCCTGTCCCGTGGTTTGAGTCGTATTGCACGGCTTGTGGCTAAAGTTTAGGCACCCAAAGAGCTTGGTTGTTCAAGTCGAACGCGTGCACGACCCGTTTCCAGGATGTAAAGCTTGGCGTAGCCTTTGCTCGTCAAGTCGTTGCCCGAATAAGTTAGACAAGAGTTTTGCTGGGCTATCAAAGTCATAGAAAGCACTATCCCCTGTTGTCTGCGGTTGTCAAGTCACATAGTCCCTCGAGAACAAGGCTCGTCATATAAAGTATATGACTTGAGCGTTAGTATCACCTAGAAAATAAGGTCTGCCTAAGGCACGAGCCACGGTTGGTTTAGTGAAAAGCATGCCACGGAAAAAGGAAGCACACGAGATCGGTCCCGCTACTTGGGAGTCTCGATAAGGAAGTCACGAGATTGGTCCCACTACTTGGGAGTCTCGATAAGGAAGCACACGAGATCGGTCCCGCTACTTGGGAATCTCGATAGGGAAGCACACGACATCGATTCCGCTACTTGGGAGTCTCGATAAGGATGTACACGAGATCGGTCCTGCTACGTGGGAGTCTCGATAGGGAAGTACATGAGATCGATCCCGCTACGTGGGAGTCTCGATAGGGAAGCACACGAGATCGATCCTGCTACTTGGGAGTCTTGATAAGGAAGTTCACGAGATCGGTCCCGCTACTTGGGAGTCTTGATAAAAAAGTCCACGCGACTGGTTATCACCGAGATCGGTCCCGTTACTTGGAAGTCTCGATAGAAAGTTAAAAAATATGGTCATGATTAAGGAAGGACTTGGTAGATCGAGTTGAGTCTTGCATGGTCATTGGACAACTTGCACGCAAGGTGAATTCCTCGAACGATACCGGGGCGCCGGGTTCGTGTCGACCTAGTAGGAAATGCATATATTTTACGGCCTTCATCGACGGTACGACTCGATTGAAGTGAACCGTTATAATATAGGCTGCCGATCATTCGGTAGGAGCTTGTACCTCGCATGCGGATTATCTCCGTATACAAAGATCCAGGATAGCTTAACGTTGCTAGTGACCACTCATATAGATGTGTCAGCATAAGAGCAGCTATCCGCATGTATGCCTTTAGATTGCTTCGAGTACTAGCAAGTTACGTGTTTGGTTAACAAGGTATATGTATAGCAAGCGCTAACCTTGAATCAGTACGGATTAGGTGTACACGGTTGCAACACCATTCTGGAGCCTAAGATTTGGCTATAGCAAGGACACGTGCTTCGGCATGAATGTGGCGTCGTCTCGAGTTAAGTCAGGAAGGGTCGTAAGACAAGTTGGTTAAGTCTGGTTGATCCTTGGGAGGCACGTACCTCGATCTTAAGGCACGATCAAGTCTAGTGGAACGACCAGAACTTGTCGTCCCCTTGACGTCATTGGCACGAGAATAGTCTAGAGGCACCGAAATAAGTGAAAGTCTTGGCACGGTCGAGTTGCATAAGTTTCTACTTGTCGAGGCACTGCCTCGAATATATATTGAAGCCATGAATAGAGTATAGCACGACCATGTCGTTGTGTTGCCAAGTATAGGCCAAGATGTCTTAGTCCAAAAAATTATCCTAAGGCAAGACTAGCAAGACAATCAAAAAGGGATTAAGCTGCACAAAGTAAATGAACGTGTCGGTTTTGTATGGGTGGGCGAGGAGCTCACTCCACCAGTACAGTTGAGTACTGACACCCATACAGTTTTCATGTGCAGGCTCAGGTAGAAGCCTGATGGCACGGAGCTCGCTTGGATGCGTTAAGGCACGGAGTTCCTTGGCGTTTTGAGGCGTGCAGCCATATGGAGTCAAGACTTATACGGGACATAATATATGGACCTCGCCATTCCGCAGAATCTGCCACTACTTGCTTGAAGCTTGTATTGAGAAATGAGAAAGAGCATAGTGACTTGTAATACGAGAGAATAGTGAGCTTGGGAGACTTACAATTTGGCCTCGTGCCCATATTGTAATCTTTGTTTAATATCAATAAAAGAGTATTTCGTATGACTTGTATTTTGTATTTAAATTTTTGCTGCTGACTATTCAATATTTCGGCTTGGGACTTCTGTGCGACGACCCCCGTCGCTTATCCTGTAATCGGCCGTTATGGACCTGTCTTGCGTGAGCGCAATCTAGGCTCACACGGCATCACGCCTTAGCAAAGACGATCGCCCTACGGGAACGGGGCGTGACATAATGGTATCAGAGTACGACTTTACGTCCTTGGACTTCATATCGATTCTCTCAGTTTAAAATATCGTTCATAGAAAAATAAGTGTGCGCTCTCTCTCGATATTATGTGGGATGTCCATACAACAAGTCTAAATATTTTTAAAAGCTCGTACAAGTGTTCAATCGAACGCAACGGTAGGCGATGGCCTTTGTGCCGAACGATGTCAAACTTGAGTTGATAGAAAACACATGCTAAAGTTAGCAAGTCGTGTGCGTGCCTAATGCCTAAATAGTCCTACGTCGATATTAGCAAATGATCGTGAAAATCAGAGTATATTCTGTACGGGATAGCTATACACACAGCCTTTTTGCTAAGTTGTGCCGCATGTCGCCCACCTAGACTTTATGGTGCAAACAAATTGCGAGCGATATTAAGTATCTCTCGGTCGAGAACGGAGATATACTTAGAGTGTATATCGAGAGAAACACTATCAGACTAATGCTTAGGCATACACGGAAGATCATTTTCAATTTTGAGGAATAGTTCGAATGACTTAGTACGTCGAGACGCGTGAATCGTAAATATGATTTACATGTGGAATATCGATAGAAATATACGAGACTTAGACTATCGAGATGACGTGAGGATTACGCTAGAGTTTCGTCGAACGAATCTGAAAGATTTATTAGCGAATAATGCGAAAGTGATTGTGGACTAAATCGAATGGCTCGAATCCTGAGTGGTGTATGGTCCATCTTGGAAATCATTCGAGCAAAAATTGATGATTAGGGACAACAACGAGTATGTCGGCGAGGTGAGGCGATCGCGCAAAGCCTTAGAACGCGTCACGCTTAGTTGGTCGTGACTTCGAATGTCCCGAATGAGATGTTGCTCTGAATGGGCAACACGAGTTAGCAAACGATATTGAATTAGGATTCGGAACGATGAATAAAAATGAATGTCTTGATCGAGGAAACCTAGAGGATCGCACTTATGATTTCGGATTTGGTCGAATGGAATTATGGTATATCCAATTCGGACAATAGCATCAGTTGTACGACTCGGAGTTCGTTGCAAAGGAAGATAGTCATGTTACGTACATCATCAATGGTATTGAGGCGTATCAAAGATCGATATGTGACAACTCGGGGGTACTCTAATTCGAGGAATGATGATCGTATAAAATGTTATTGTTCCAATGGATGCCATACTCAGGATGTTGAAATGTGTCAAGAAAAAGATAGACTTGGCTCAAAGATTTTCTAGTTGAACGAATGACGAACAGACTATCGAACTAAGATCTTGGCTTAGATGAAAATGAAAAGTTTGGATTGCTTCGACGATAACCACAACGTTGACGTTCTTGTCTTATGCGAGCGCAACTCCAGCCTTGTACGTGCATCATGCTGGATTAGGGCGATCTATCCGCGTGAGCGCTGGTATGGTGATTCATACAGCGGGTGTGATCGAACTTGCATGGCGTGGCAATTTGATTGCTTCGACTTATGGTTTGAAGTGAAGGTAGACTCGAGAACGACTCAATGTGCTTGACGATTGAACTTGAGGATTGAGTAGGTCCAATCCGTGTATTGAAAATGAATTAGTCTAGACTCAAGCAATAGTTACGCTCCAAAAAAGACGATTATCCTATGAGAACGTGTCATGGTGATTTTTGTCCAACGTAGATAATCGAACTTACGTGAGATTGGAGCATAACAAATTGTTGTGCTAGACGACCTCATGATCGAATACATGAATTAGTTCGAATGGATATGTGAATTATGTCGACATATCGGAAGGAATAAACTATACAAATTGGTGATTTGAACGGATTCGAATATGTGCAACGAATGCCTTGATAAAAATCAGGTGATCATGCTCGATGTTTAGAAATATGAGTGATGTGAGCTTGGATAGAAAAATACCCGTACTATCAACTTGGTTTGACCCTAGGATTGGGGTCAGTGTTGGCATTATTGTTGGAAAACTATGATTCCAATTTCGATATTGAGTTTAGCCTTGAGAAATGGTCTAGTGGTTAGGCGAGACGTCCATGTTTCAAGAGTTAGCATTCGAAAGATTGATCTTGAGAATTGGTACGGATAGATAGAGTGAATCAAGAATATGGGAATAACCCTCACGAGATTCGGCTGACATGCATATATTTCAGGAATGCCTGAATATGTGCACGATACGACTCGAGTGAGAATGACGAATTCTCTATCATACGGCTTGGCTAAAATACATGCATTTTGGGGACGCCTGGAATACGTGCACGATCCAACCAAGTGATACGTTGAACTCAAGTAAGACTTGAGGAATGAAAAAGTATCGACAATTTTGAAAACGTGTTAAAAAAAAGATTGATAGTAGTGTGAGCGTGGCTCAGATTGAAGAAACGCATAGGCGGAGTGTGTACGAGAGTTCTTGGATCAAAGTGGTCTAAAAGTAAGTACTCGATTAGTTTTGAGGATAAAACTTTTTCTGAGTGGTGTATGATGTAGTGCCCCGTCCCGCTCAGTCAATCGGAGGAATTGAAATGCCGACGGCGTTCGAACTTAGCCTTGCAATGGCTACTCAAAGTCCTGCTCGGTCGAGGCGACTACTCGCTCAGGTGGGGTAGTTTCGGTGAACTTGCATCATCTTAGCCTTCACATAATAAATCGCATGTTTTCAACTTGCACAAGTTAGGCTTGATAATAAAATAGACGCATCAATAGAGCTAAGAGAATAATCCCGACGGGTCAGAATATGTTAGAACATACAAAAAGGTCCCACGATCTGCTTAAAAGTTTGCTCAGCATGCTTTCTAAATGACACTCGGTCGTTCGTCCCATGGCTTGGGAGAAGGAAGTTGGCCTAAGTTGCTAAGTTGCCACAATACAGGAATTAGTCTAAGTCATAGGCGTCGCCCACATGAATGCTTGATAAAGCATGTACGATCCCGTCGTCCAATGCTTGGCATAGCCGTCGCCTGTCTCATGATTTAAGTCATATTGTACGACTTGCGGCTTAAGTCTAGGCAACCAAAGATCTTGGTTGTTCAAGTTGAACGCGTGCACGATACGTTTCCAGGATGCGAAGCTTGTTTTAGCCTTTGCTCGTCAAGTCGTTGTCCGAACAAGTTAGACAAGAATTTTGCTGGGCTATCAAAGTCATAGCAAGTACTATCCCCTGTTGTCTGTGGTTGTCAAGTCACATAGTCCCTCGAGAACAAGGCTCGTCATATAAAGTATGTGACTTGAGCGATAGTGTCGAAAAGAGAACAAGGTCTTCCTAAGGCACAAGCCACGGTTGGTTTAGTAAAAAGCATGCCACGGATAAAGGAAGCACACGAGATCGGTCCCGCTACTTGGGAGTCTCGATAAGGAAGTCACGAGATCGGTCCTGCTACTTGAGAGTCTCGATAAGGAAGCACACAAGATCGGTCCCGCTACTTGGGAGTCTCGATAAGGAAGCACACGAGATCGGTCCCGCTACTTGGGAGTCTCGATAGGGAAGCACACGAGATCGATCCCATTACTTGGGAGTCTAGATAAAGGACACGAGATCGGTCCCGCTACTTAGAAGTCTTGATAGGGAAGCACACGAGATCGGTCCCGCTACTTGGGAGTCTCGATAAGGAAGCACACGAGATCGGTCCTGCTACTTGGGAGTCTCGATAAGGTAGTTCATGAGATCGGTCCCACTACTTGGGAGTTGTCACGACCCGATCCCAATATTCTGGGTCTAGTCGGATCATGCCCAGCCTGCACCGTTGTTGAGACGACGGCAGTAAGCTGTTCAGTAGCAGGTAACCATACAACAACACTATAATTTGTCACAACTCAACATCGGAAAATTTAAAACTTTATTAAACTTTTACAATGAAATGAAAGGTACAACTTAAACTATTTCTACATACATCAAGAAGAAAAGAAAACTCTAGGCAAACAGCTCATCAGTCTCGAATTCCTCGTCTTGGGATCGCATAACAAAGCCTCATCAGTGATACCTAAAATGTTGGGTCTCCAGTCAGGAGGGAGCAAAGTACAATTACGAATATCCAATAATTCAAATAATAATTTAAAATTTTGCAATGTTAAACAATTTGAAATACTTTCCAACAATTCTACAACTGAAAACAATGTGATTTGAGTAGGTAACGAACTATGACCGGCTTGGGATGATTCAATTATATCCTAATGATACGGTCCGGCCTATCCTCGTGTATAGGAGGAATCAGCTCGCACAATCAATGATGCAATATAGGGGTATTGGTCATAGACGCTACACTACTCCCCCAATATCCCGAGTCAATCAGATTCAATCAATGAGTCAATATTCGAACTCTACGAGAGAGTTCCGTGTAGCAATGTGGTTTAAAATTGCAATAAAATAATTACTAGATAAATTACCAAATAGACATAACTGCACTTGCCTTTGTATTAAAATGACTAGAAAGACGAGTCGGTACCGAGGAGGAACGTCAGTTGTAACTTCGAGTTCCTACAGTTGAGAACTCGACTTAGATCTTTTGTATAACTAGGCTAAGTGTGCTAGTTGCAATCTCTAGTAGTAAGTCCTAGTCAGGTTTTAAGTTGTATTAATTTACAGCTAACGATTACGTCGCAACTACGTGCGTTGATTAAACCGATTAATTGGATTATTTGGAAATAACAACGAGAATCAATTAACTTTGGAAAACTTTGTGTTTTTGTAATATATTTATAAAAATATAGTTTTCTTTTAATGATAAATCATGAACTAGTTATTTACTAATTTTTCATCCATTTAATTAATTCTCAATTAATTATAAAGTTACGCTCTAACTACGATTTAAACGTCCAATCAAAAACCACCCAAGATCACATCCACCCAGAAAATAAAATAAAAATCTACGCTACACAATACAAGGGCACAGCTAAACATCCTAGAGTGGGCTTATGCCCTGTACAATTATCTTTTACATCAAATAAGAGAAAAGTGATTTAATTACTAAATAAAGTGCAGTAAATAAATAACTATATTAAATAGCCTAAATATTAAATAAAATAATTTAAAATAAATGCTAAGAGTCTCAGACTCGGTCCATCATCAAAATCCAGCTAATACCACAACGCCCGGTCGGACCGGTGCGTTTGCATTTCGCCAGGGCCCACAGACCGGTACGGTCGTCGCCCGAAAAATCAGTTTTAAAATTTATTTCCGAAAACCGATTTTGAAATCAAATTAAATATAGTTTTGTAAAAATTTGGGCAGCACTTCCTCTATTTCGGGACAAACCCAAAACTGGGAAATGTGCCACAGAAAACCTGCAATTGTTCCAACCAATAATAATCCCAAAATATATCCATCGAAATAATTTCCAACACCACCAGAAATAACTCCCAATCCACAGAACTTCCCGAAATATCCGGGAATCCCACAATCAAACCAAACCACACAAAACCAAGCAGATAAAATCACAGAAATATGCTAACGCAGCTAACCGAATAAAATACGCAGCTAACCGGATTTCCCAAAGGGAAACCGGGGACCGATTCTCATCATGGACTCTACGGGAGGGACGAACTACTATGATTAACAGGGATTACCGAATTTTCGTAGGCGGGGAGCCGTAGGAAAAACTTGGGGAGAAAACCGAAATAAAGTTCGGACAGCAGGTCACAGATCTGGACAGCAACGCCTCGCGACAACAGGGTCGCCCACGCACAGAAGAGGCGCGAAAGAGTCTGCGGGAGAGGGGATCCGCGGGAGAGGTCTGGAAGCCACGCGCAGAGTCGCGCGGAGGCGGCAGCACGCCGGTAGGGCACGCGACCACGGGCGAGGGGGCCGGTCGGCTCGGCGCGGGGTCGGCAGAACCGCGCGCGGGGAGGAGCTCCGCCGGGGGCGCTGTTGGCCGGTCGAACGGCGGGGAGCCACGGAGGGGGTCGGCGCACTGCCGGGGCTTCGCTGGAGGAGAAGTCGCGCGGGGTCCGCGCGCTGGAGGAGACGGCAACCTCGGGGACAGAAGGGGGCGCGGCGGCGGAGAGGAGCCGCGCGGAGATCACCGGAGGGGAAGTCGGGGCAGCCTCGGGAACGGGGCACACGGCAGGGCGCTTCGCCGGAAGGGCGTCGCGCGGGGCGGATCCCGCGGGGACAGCACGGCCGGAGGGGCGCTGGGGCGGCGCTTGGCCGGAACAGCACGGGGGCGCACGCACAGGTGGGTGGGCGGCCGGAGGCGTGGGGCGCCGCGGGAAGCGCGCTGGACGGGGAAACGCCGGGGAGCAGACTCGCCGGAGAGAAGCTCGGGTGAGAAGGGGTTTGGGAATGGGTTTGCGTGAGGAAACTGTTCCAGAGAGAGAGGAGAAGAGATTGAGAGTATAAGGAAGTTTACTGTGAATGAAAAGAGATGGGTGAAGTTGATCTGTTCTGTGAAGTGAGGAGAGGTGAGAAGAGTGGAAGGAGTTGTGGAGTTTAATAGAGAATAGGGTGTTTACGTTGGGGAGATGAGTGGACAAGAGAGAAAGGGGGAGAGTGGAATAAGTGGGAGAATAAAAAGAAGAGATGGGTTGTAACATTGGGAAACGTATGGTGGAGAATGTGATCCGTGAGGGAGAGTGGGGAGTAATGGGAAGTTATTAATGGAGAGTGGTGATCTGAACGTGTGGTAAAGAACAAAATGAGGGGGAAAAGAAATAGGGGCTGGTTTTACCAATTCTGTGTGATGGAGTGTTAGTCCTTCGGGACCAGCCAACAATCAAATTTTTTTTTTAATTAAAATCAAGATTTAACCAAGTCCAAAGAATAATCAGATTTAAGAAATAGGAAGAATTGGGCTCAGGCCTGGGTCTGGGTTCAAAATCAAAAATCCAAGTTATTTATAATTTTCGAAATTCTTTCCATCCAAAAATATTTAGTATTAATATTAATAATAATAATTTTGAAATATTAATGAAACATTATTTAATATATATATTTACAAACAATGGGTTTCACAATCTTCCCTCCTTAGAAAATTTTGTCCTCGAAATTTAAAGTAAGGTAGGAAAGACAAACATGTACGGGTACTGCGTCCGTAACTCAGGTCCAACCATAAGAATTTCCAAGGCAGTCGTGGATGAGACGATTTAGGGACAAGTTTTTATTTATGATATCATCCACGCAGAAAAATACAAAAGCGAACCAAAGTACACGAGGTTGATCAGACCATCATGTACCGGTCCTGATTAGACAATATATTAGTGGGTGCACCTAATAAAATATTGTCATGATCAAGCTAGATTTAAAGAGATAGCTTGCAAAACTAGGCTAACTTAGCAGCATTAGTCAAATTTAGAACGGGAAAAAGAAAAGATAAGGAATAGGAGTTTAAATGATGGCTCAAAACCTGATTTTCTTCTCATCTCTGACTAGGCTTACAACTGGTTTCTCTGGCACTGAAAAGGTTGATTCCAATCTTCAGCTCTGAATTATCCAAATGTGACTCAGATATGAAATGTAGCGTCTGAGCTGGCCTCAATTTCCAGCTCCGTCGAAACTGATTGTTCCTCTGGTAGGAGAAACTTCACCAAATGCAATTTGGTCTTCCCAAGACCTGCCAAATTTCGAGACGCAAAATCTCAATACATCTTCAAGCGTCTGGATTGACCTCTCTGATTGCTCGTCCCGCTGTACTCCATGAATCCGGTAAATGTGCCTCTCGTACAATGCTGCCAACTTCTTTAGTGGATAAACCAACTTTGAAAGTGTGCTGACTTAGTCAGTCGGTTTTCTATAATCCAATTGGTGCCCTTCCCTCCTTAGGAACAAGGCAATCCTTACTCAAAGTTCATTGTCATATGCTTCTACTTCCACTCCGAATTGTCCAGCGACTGCAATAAACTGGTTGTTCTCTTGCTAAATTCCTCAGATTGACAAATTCGCATCTAATCCCATACCTGGAATTGTCCTTCTTTATTCCATAACACCAATCAATGGAGGCATATTCCGATACATCTTATTATCTCCTGAATATATGGAATACTGCGACTGGTGCATTTCTTTCATCAACTCATTCCTCCGTTTGTCAGCCGATACGCAAAGTCTCGCACCATTCTTCAGAGTTCCAATGCTGTTTAATTTAGAAACCCTCAGGTGTTCCTGCCAACACTTGAGCTCTAAGCCTGCAAAGTGCCTCGTTTTGAAACTACGTTCTCTTGATTTTTATCCCCCAGCCTCGAACTTCATCAATACTGAATCAGCATCCAGCTCCGTCCTTCTATCTCTAGGTAGTATAACCTCCAGTCCAAACTTCTCAATGCTTTCTAGCAGGTGCCAGTCCTTGGTTAAGAACTTCGCCATCAGTATCGACCAAGTGCATCAACAACCACATTAGCCTTACCTGAATGGTACTGCAGGTTGATTTCGAAATCCTTCATCTGCTTCAGCTAGCTCTTAGTCTAACATTCAGCCCTTTCTGAGTGAAGACATATTTCAGACTTTTGTAGTCCGTATATATTTCACTCCCTTTCCATAAAAATCATGCTTCCATAGCTTCAAAGTAAAGATAATTGCAGCAATTTCAAATTAGGTGTGGGATAATTCTCCTCATGAGTCTGTAGTTGCCTATATATGTAAGCAATTACTTTCCCATGTTGTTGAAGAACGCAGCCCAGTCCTTTTCTAGAGGCATTACTGTAAATTGAGAACCCACCGGTTCCTGCGGGTAGCGCAAGGATTGGTGTAGTGGTAAGTCTCTTCTTCAGCTCCTCAATGCCGCCTGGCAAACTTTCGTTCAGATGAACTCTTCATTCTTCCAAGTGTGCTTCGTCATTGGCTCAACAATCTTGGCAAAATCCTTCACGAACTTCTGATAGTAGCCGGCCAAGTTCAAGAATCTTCCGAATTGAACTTGGGGTATATCACTCTTCAACAACAGCTATCTTCCATCGAAATTTCTTCTCTTGACAACATGGCCAAAAGTTACCTTGTCAACAATCCACGTTCAGATAACTTACTATAAACTTCTTTTTCCTCAAAGTTTCTAAAACTTCCTCAGGTGTTCTTCATGCTCTTCTTCAGTCTTCAAATATATCAGAATGTTATCTATGGGGAAGATAAACTGATTCAAATACTCATGAAAATCTCTGTTCATGAGATTCATGAACACAGCAGAAGCATTTGTCAGTCTAACGTCCTGACCAAAGAAAACTACCCATACTTGGTGTTTGAACGCCGTCTTGGAAATGTCCTCTTTCCTGACTTTGATTTGATGGAAATCAAATCTTAAGTCAAACTTCGAAACACCCTAACTCCACACAACCAGATCAAACAGATCCTCGATCCAGACAGAAAGTACTTGTTCTTTAGTGTCTGGTAATCGATACACATCCGTTGTTCCATCCTTCTGGGCACAAACAAGATAGGTACTCCCTAAAGTGAAGTTCTACTCTGAATAAATCCTAGAGCCTTCATTGATCTGGTCCTTCATCTTCTTGGCCAACTTCGGGTTGACTCTGTAATATCCTTTAGAAATAGGGAAAGAGCCAGGGACTAAGTCAGGGGTGAATCCTATGTCTATATCTGGGATAATCCGGGGAGACTATCAGGGAAAACATCTGCCATAAGAGTGTAACTAAAATTTCTATTCATGGGGAGAATTACAGCAAAACTCTTATGATTGATCTAAGGACATCCTGTTATAACTTCCAAAAAGATGATGCTATTCTGCTGTTCTAGGTACTATTCTTCATGGTTCTGTATGAGCAGTCTCCAACTGCTTCCCTTTCTAAGAACCTCGAGTATACATCATGCCTTATTGTAAGGGGCAAGGTCTGCTGGATAGGAAGAGGGTCTTTAGGTTGTGGCCTAACAGGTGTTGCTGGAATATGAGCTCTGGTTTGATTGAAAGATAAGGGGCAGTCCTTTACCCGATATTCAGCAGATCCACATGCCAAATATTGTCCCAAACTCTTACGGCAACTATCGACCTGATGACCAGGCCTATTGTAATAGTTACAAGCCCAAAGCTTCTTACTGCAAGACTGCCGGAAAGTAGAGTACTCGATGGGACCCAATATCTTCTAGTTTCAAGGGTATCCTTCCTAGGACAAAAGTTCTGCTCTAACTTGGTTGGGGATAACTAAGGCTACATCATGACGTTCTTCATGTCTTCTCTCGTGATATTCTTCTGTTCCTGCTGGGCTTCATCTAGAGCTTTCTGGAACTCCAGGATTTCTTGAAATAGGGCAACCATTTGGAAGATGATTGCTGGTACTAGTGGAGCAACAAAAATGAATACTCCACCAAGGAATGCAATTCAGTTTGAGATGAGGTAGGAATCGCCAGTGTAGGAAAAACTTTACTGGATGCACTATAAGGACGGTCAAACAGTCGCGAGGAAAAATACCCTGGGCTTGGTTGAGGAGATAGGGTATGATCCGGAGATGACACCTCATCGCCAGCAGGATTCGGTCAACGGTCATTCTCTGGATGGTTTAGGATGCAAACATAAGCAAGGTATCCTACCAGTCTATAATCAAACAAAAATATTTATTTATAATATATTTCGGTCCTATGTTGTGACAAATTGATGTTCTAGTGTTCTAATTGTTTCTAGATATGTTTTCCTAAGTTGTTGTTCAGACCTGCATGGGCCACCACTGAAAACATGTCACGACCCGATCCCAATATTCTGGGTCTAGTCGGATCATGCCCAGCCTGCACCGTTGTTGAGACGGCAGCAGTAAGCTGTTCAGTAGCAGGTAACCATACAACAACACTATAATTTGTCACAACTCAACATCGGAAAATTTAAAACTTTATTAAACTTTTACAATGAAATGAAAGATACAACTTAAACCATTTCTACATACATCAAGAAGAAAAGAAAACTCTAGGCAAACAGCTCATCAGTCTCGAATTCCTCGTCTTGGGATCGCATAACAAAGCCTCATCAGTGATACCTAAAATGTTGGGTCTCCAGTCAGGAGGGAGCAAAGTACAATTACGAATATCCAATAATTCAAATAATAATTTGAAATTTTGCAATGTTAAACAATTTGAAATACTTTCCAACAATTCTACAACTGAAAACAATGTGATTTGAGTAGGTAACGAACTATGACCGGCTTGGGATGATTCAATTATATCCTAATGATATGGTCCGGCCTATCCTCGTGTATAGGAGGAATCAGCTCGCACAATCAATGATGCAATATAGGGGTATTGGTCATAGACGCTACACTACTCCCCCAATATCCCGAGTCAATCAGATTCAATCAATGAGTCAATATTCGAACTCTAGGAAAGAGTTCCGTGTAGCAATGTGGTTTAAAATTGCAATAAAATAATTACTAGATAAATTACCAAATAGACATAACTGCACTTGCCTTTGTATTAAAATGACTGGAAAGACGAGTCGGTACCGAGGAGGAACGTCAGTTGTAACTTCGAGTTCCTACAGTTGAGAACTCGACTTAGATCCTTTGTATAACCAGGCTAAGTGTGCTAGTTGCAATCTCTAGTGGTAAGTCCTAGTCAGGTTTTAAGTTGTATTAATTTACAGCTAACGATTACGTCGCAACTACGTGCGTTGATTAAACCGATTAATTGGATTATTTGGAAATAACAACGAGAATCAATTAACTTTGGAAAACTTTGTGTTTTTGTAATATATTTATAAAAATATAGTTTTCTTTTAATGATAAATCATGAACTAGTTATTTACTAATTTTTCATCCATTTAATTAATTCTCAATTAATTATAAAGTTACGCTCTAACTACGATTTAAACGTCCAATCAAAAACCACCCAAGATCACATCCATCCAGAAAATAAAATAAAAATCTACGCTACACAATACAAGGGCACAGCTAAACATCCTAGAGTGGGCTTATGCCCTGTACAATTATCTTTTACATCAAATAAGAGAAAAGTGATTTAATTACTAAATAAAGTGCAGTAAATAAATAACTATATTAAATAGCCTAAATATTAAATAAAATAATTTAAAATAAATGCTAAGAGTCTCAGACTCGGTCCATCATCAAAATCCAGCTAATACCACAACGCCCGGTCGGACCGGTGCGTTTGTATTTCGCCAGGGCCCACAGACCGGTACGGTCGTCGCCCGAAAAATTAGTTTTAAAATTCATTTCCGAAAACCGATTTTGAAATCAAATTAAATATAGTTTTGTAAAATTTTGGGCAGCACTTCCTCTATTTCGGGACAAACCCAAAACTGGGAAATGCGCCACAGAAAACCTGCAATTGTTCCAACCAATAATAATCCCAAAATATATCCACCGAAATAATTTCCAACACCACCAGAAATAACTCCCAATCCACAGAACTTCCCAAAATATCCGGGAATCCCACAATCAAACCAAACCACACAAAACCCAGCAGATAAAATCACAGAAATATGCTAACGCAGCTAACCGAATAAAATACGCAGCTAACCGGATTTCCCAAAGGGAAACCGGGGACCGATTCTCATCATGGACTCTACGGGAGGGACGAACTACTGTGATTAACAGGGATTATCGAATTTCCGTTGGCGGGGAGCCGTAGGAAAAACTTGGGGAGAAAACCGAAACAAAGTTCGGACAGCAGGTCACAGATCTGGACAGCAACGCCTCGCGACAACAGGGTCGCCCACGCACAGAAGAGGCGCAGAAGAGTCTGCGGGAGAGGGGATCCGCGGGAGAGGTCTGGAAGCCACGCGCAGAGTCGCGCGGAGGCGGCAGCACGCCGGTAGGGCACGCGACCACGGGCGAGGGGGCCGGTCGGCTCGGCGCGAGGTCGGCAGAACCGCGCGCGGGGAGGAGCTCCGCCGGGGGCGCTGTTGGCCGGTCGAACGACGGGGAGCCCCGGAGGGGGTCGGCGCACTGCCGGGGCTTCGCTGGAGGAGAAGTCGCGCGGGGTCCGTGCGCTGGAGGAGACGGCAACCTCGGGGACAGAAGGGGGCGCGGCGGCGGGGAGGAGCCGCGCGGAGATCGCCGAAGGGGAAGTCGGGGCGGCCTCGGGAACGGGGCACACGGCCGGGCGCTTCGCCGGAAGGGCGTCGCGCGGGGCGGATCCCGCGGGGACAGCGCGGCCGGAGGGGCGCTGGGGCGGCGCTTGGCCGGAACAGCATGGGGGCGCGCGTACAGGTGGGTGGGCGGCCGGAGGCGTAGGGCACCGCGGGAAGCGCGCTGGATGGGGAAACGCCGGGGAGCGGGCTCGCCGGAGAGAAGCTCGGGTGAGAAGGGGTTTGGGAATGGGTTTGCGTGAGGAAACTGTTCCAGAGAGAGAGGAGAAGAGATTGAGAGTATAAGGGAGTTTATTGTGAATGAAAATAGATGGGTGAAGTTGATCTGTTATGTGAAGTGAGGAGAGGTGAGAAGAGTGGAAGGAGTTGTGGAGTTTAATAGAGAATAGGGTGTTTACGTTGGGGAGATGAGTGGACAGGAGAGAAAGGGGGAGAGTGGAATAAGTGGGAGAATAAAAAGAAGAGATGGGTTGTAACATTGGGAAACGTATGGTGGAGAATGTGATCCGTGAGGGAGAGTGGGGAGTAATGGGAAGTTATTAATGGATAGTGGTGATCTGAACGTGTGGTAAAGAACAAAATGAGGGGGAAAAGAAATAGGGGCTGGTTTTACCAATTCTGTGTGATGGAGTGTTGGTCCTACGGGACCAGCAAACAATCAAATTTTTTTTTTAATTAAAATCAAGATTTAACCATGTCCAAAGAATAATCAGATTTAAGAAATAGGAAGAATTGGGCTCAGGCCTGGGTCTGGGTTCAAAATCAAAAATCCAAGTTATTTATAATTTTCGAAATTCTTTCCATCCAAAAATATTTAGTATTAATATTAATAATAATAATTTTGAAATATTAATGAAACATTATTTAATATATATATTTACAAACAATGGGTTTCACAGGAGTCTCGATAAGGAAGTCCACGCGACTGGTTGTCGCCGAGATCGGTCCCGCTACTTGGGAGTCTCGATAGAAAGTTGGAAACCATGGTCATGATTAAGGAAGGACTTGGTAGATTGTCATGCCCCAGAACCAGAATACTGGAGAGCGGGGGAATGACTCAGCCAGCTACGTATTACGGGTAGATGAATACCGTATAATACGATCAATGCTGTCTAACCAGACGAGGGGGTGCATACTACATAAAAGTCTTTCTATGGTCACTTCACATCTATTGTCTCAATTATTCGAAACAAGAAACAAAAATAGAGAACATGTAAGATAAAGCAGTAAGGCGTCCCAAACGCTCTGTCAAAATGTTCTTGATATCTGGCTTTACAAAATATAGCCAGATTGTTGTAGCAAAAGTATACACAATTGTTATCAGCTGCAGCCTGACTTAGTTACAATTATGCAAAAGTAAGTACAAGACAATCCGACTAACATGTCGGTGCCAAACGGCAAGGTATAAAGTATTTAACAAAACGAGCGGGGAAGTAAGAAAACCCACTCGAGTCCTCCTGCGATCATCCTTCTAGTGTTGACCATCTTGGAGGTAGAAGTAAGCTGGATCCTCGGGAACCGGCTCTAAATCTGGCCATACAAAACCAGAGAGGTTAGACCTCTAATAGCAAGTACCTCAAGGAAGGACGATATGAAGGATTAAACCAGTAAGTAAAAGAATATAATGATAATAGATCTCTGCTTGCTACTGGAACTCACATCACATCAAGACACTTCGGACCAACCTCCCAACCAAACAAGGACAGAAGTTGGCCCGTCATGTCCTAACATTCTGATCATCCCAGTTAGGTAACAGAGTAGGTACAGTACACAAACAAATCATCTTGAACGGCCAATCAACTACTACGGCTTGCTATTGTGAGTACCAAGTTATCCTGGAATAATGCAATTAGGGATTCCTCAATTCTTACTATGTACGAGCAAAGCTGGTCTATCCAATCAATCAATTGCGCCAATCATGTAGTTAGACGAGTCCCAGCGGGACGCCCGTCGCTATAGCATGTACAATAATATAAGCAGATACCGTTCCCTGCCCGTGTGACAGATCTACAGTATCTGTGGGAACCAGCCGGCCTGTCGGGCACTACTAGTCCCAAGAGGGCTGCCATGTAAGAACTCGGGAATCCATTCTCTCCATGCCATCATTATTTTATTTGACTTAATAGTCCCTACGTTGAGTGAAGTCCCATGCCGTGGATCATGGTCATTCAAATGAGTACTTTCGTACGGGATACGGTATGCATAACCCTACAATGATACCAGTGCGGTTAGGTTGCAGGTCTTACATAGCGTAATGCAACAATCAAATCGAACCACGGTAATCATGCCCGACCATAAAGTACACATGCTGGTTTTTGGAAGATAAAAATAACTAAATAAATAAATAAATAATTTGAAGCCTGCATGTGCCTGTATGCCAATATTTGAGATTAGCCAGTCGATTACAATAGTTCATTATATGAACGTGTCTCATTCGTTCAATTCAATAAGACGACTAGCCAGTCTCTTTAGTTCCAACTAGGAACGCATGATCAATTTTAGTCAAGCTAACAATTATCATCAATGGTATCAAGGCATGAAAGTCAACTAGTATTCAGTGGGGTCGAGTCTACAACCTTCAGGGTTTAATTCCAGTCAATCCGGGTATCTATAACTCAATTCATGACACATGGTACATCCTACGTAACAATCTATTATTAATAGAAATATTAACATATCATGATTTATCAAGTTTATGCAAAAAGGCGTAAGGATATAAAATGGACGTAAAATATCTAATAAAATATCAATATTCAGGGCTATAGAATAGCCATACGGCTAAGTCTAATGCGGCCAGGATGGATCTTATGCGGCTAGGAAAGGAGTCGGGTTCATGCGGCTCAGGGGGTAGAGGCACATGCGGCTGAAGAGGCAGGAACCTGTGCGGCTGGCGAGTGGGACTAGCTCCCATGCGGCAAGCAGAAGGGGTGTTCCATGCGGCTAGGATGAATTGGGCTCATGCGGCCGAAAAAGGCAAGACACATGCGGTCAGCGGGAAGGATACTCATGCAGCTGGCGGAAATGAGTCCATGCGGCTCAACCAAGTCGAACCCCATGCGGTCGGGTCAAGGAGATTGCTTATGCGGCTGGCCGAGGGGAGAAGTTCATGCGGCTATAAGGTTCAGGACCTCATGTGGCCAGCGAGTGAGCCTGGTTCATGCGGCTGGATTTGGAGAGAAATCCATGCGATCAAGAAAGACGGGGGCACATATGCGATTAAATGGGGAAAGTCCATGCGGCTAGGAGAACTCCCTATGCGGCTGGGCTCAAATGAGTCTCATGCGGCCGGGTAGAAACTTTTCATGCGGCTGAGAAGGAAACAACCCATGCGGCTGGAAATCACTTGCCGCATGAATTATTCATGCGGTCAAGTCAAGTACTGTTCTTCTTCTCCAAGTTTCAGAGAAGAAGAACACCATCAACCTAAGCTTCCAAGTTCCATAAAACCTTCATCCAGAGTTCAAATTTGAACTTCCTTAGGTCAAAATTGGGTAGAACGAAATTCTCTACAACATGGAACCATCAAAACTTGAAGATAACAAAGTTTACTAGATCAAAACCTAAGAAACCCGAAAAAGTAACAAACTTAGATCTACAACAAATTAGCTATGGAAATTGAAAATGCTAAGTACTAAAAAGACTTAGAATCAAATAAGGAGGATGATGGAACAATAATAATAGGGATCCATCAAGAAGCAAGTTGGTACTTGCCTACGGTTTGGTAGGTGGAGAGAGAGTAATGAAGAAGAAGAAGAGGAGTAATGGTGAAGAAGTAAAGTAAATAAGGAGAGAGAAGGGAGAGGGTGACTTAAATAGAAAGGTGGTGGTAGGTGGGAGTTGGGCCGGGTCCAATGGGTCCAATAAGGCTAACCCGAAAGTAAGACTAAAGCAGGAAATAAAATACAGAAAATAAAGTACGGAAACAAAATTGCAGAAATATAATTGCAGGAAATAAATTAACATGAAAATTAAAGAGCAGCTAATAGAATTGCAGAAAAATAAAGTACAGAAAATAAAATGCAGATAATTAATTAACATGAAGTTATTAGGAATTTAAATACAGGATACTACATGATAAATGCTAAATAAATACATTCAGGCAATATACGTATTAAAATACGCATTCTGGGAACGGGGAGTGACATCTCTACCCACCTTGAAAAAATTCCGTCCTCGAAATTTCAAATTCAAGCAAGATAGAAACATCGGGGCTAAACCAATCTAAGTACAAGCAATTCAATCAAGCAATCATTTTATAATGCCCATAGCAAGTAATATATATGTAAATCCATCAATCTACGATATCAAGCAATTCTACCCATAAGGTGATAAGCATGAGGGATCAAGACAATCAAGGTATACAGAAAAAGATATACCTTGTGAGTCAAAAAGGTGTGGATACCGTGATCGGATATCATCCTCACGTTCCCACGTTGACTCTCCCAAGGAGTGATGACCCCAAGCAACTCGGATAAGACTAATTGTACGATTCTTGAGTATCTTCTCTCTTCGGTCCAAAATGGACACAGGCTGTTCCTCGTAAGACAGGTTGGTACCAACAACCAGCTCAGAGTGATCGAGGACATGGCTTGGATCCGATACATACCTACATAATTGAGATACATGAAACACGTCATGTACCTCTCGTAACGAAGGTGGAAGGGATAAACGATAAGCAACATCGCCTATCCGATCAAGGATAACAAATGGGCCTACGTACCGCGGACTCAATTTCCCGCGAACGCCAAATCTAATGACCCCACGAGTAGGTGAGATCCGCAAGAATACGTGGTCCCCAACAGAGAACTCTAGCGGCCTACGATGCTGGTCCGCCCAATGACGATGCCGGTCCTGTGCAACTCGAAGTCGCGCTCTAATTTCCTTGACCAATTCAACTGTCTGAACAATCATTTCTGGGCCTAACATCTTCCTCTCCCCGATATCATCCCATGCTAGCGGCGATCTACACTTCTTACCATATAGTGCTTCGAATGGCGCTATCTGGATACTGGCTTGATAACTATTGTTGTATGAGAACTCGACCAAGTGAAGGTGACTCTCCCAAGACCCTCCAAAATCTAGAGTACAAGCTCGCAACATGTCTTCTAAAGTCTGAATCGTTCTTTCTGATTGTCCATCCGTCTGCGGATGGTAAGCCGTGCTAAACCTTAACTTGGTACCCAGACTATGATGTAAGCTCTTCCAGAAATGCGATGTAAAGCGGGTATCTCGATCCGACACAATACTGACAAGGACTCCATGCTGCCTGACTATCTGTTGCATATATAACTCTGCCAACATTTCTGTAGATTGCCCTACTCTGAAAGGAAGAAAATGTGCTACCTTTGTAAGCCGATCTACTATCACCCAATTAGCGTCCTTACCACTTGGTGATCTCGGTAAACTGGTCACAAAGTCCATTGTAATATGCTCCCATTTCCATTCCGGAATAGGAAGCGGTTGCAATAATCCTGCTGGCCTCTGCTGTTCTGCCTTCACTTGCTGACATACCAATCAACGGGAAACAAATCTATCTATCTCTCTCTTCATCCCGTTCCACCAGAAATGTTGCTTGATATCTTGGTACATCTTGGTCCCTCCAGGATGTACAGAGTACTGGGAACTGTGAGCTTCTGCCATAACTTCCTGTCTGATATCTCCACTAGGTACACATAGACGCGATCCAAACCTAAGCGTACCATCTTCATGAATTCTCATCTCCTTCCTGAGCCCTGACTCACATTCTGCCCTAAGCTTCTGAATCCTTGGGTCTTGTGCCTGAGCTGCCTTGATCCTGTCTACTAAGTCAGATTGAACTTGCAGACTCGCCAGAACTCCTACATCACTAGGAAATATAATCTCGATGCCCATCTCCTGAAGGTCCCCTAAAATGTGCTTCTGTGTTGTCAACATAAATATGCCGCCTCTTCTGCTGAGAGCGTCTGCTACCACATTAGCCTTGCCTGGATGATACTGAAGCTCCACGTCATAATCCTTGATCAACTCCAACCATCTTCTCTGCCTCATGTTCAGCTCCTTCTGAGTAAAGATGTACTTCAGACTTTTGTGGTCTGTGTACATTTCCACTCGGTCACCATATAAGTAATGCCTCCATAGCTTCAGAGCAAACACTACTGCTGCTAACTCCAAATCATGAGTTGGGTAATTCTTCTCGTGGTGCCGAAGCTGCCTAGATACATATGCTATCACCTTTTCGTGCTGCATAAGGACACATCCAAGTCCTTTACCTGACGCATCACAATATACAGTAAAACCTCCGGGTCCAACTGGCAATGTAAGAATAGGCGCTGATATCAACTTCTGCTTCAGATTCTCAAATGATGCCTGGCATTCTGCCGACCAAACGAATGGTACAACCTTTCGGGTCAAGCGGGTCATGGGTGCTGAAAGCCTTGCAAAGTCTGACATAAACCTTCTGTAATATCCTGCCAATCCCAAGAAACTCTGCACATCTGCTATGGTCTTGGGTACTGGCCAACTCTCTACTACTTCTACCTTCTTGGGATCCACTGCTACCCCAGCTCTTGATATGATATGTCCCAAAAATGAAATATGATCCGACCAAAACTCACACTTGCTGAGCTTGGCATACAACTGGTTCTCTCTCAAAACCTGTAACACTTTCCTGAGGTGGTCTTCATGCTCCTCTTCACTAGCAGAGTACACAAGAATGTCGTCGAGAAATACTACGACAAACTGATCTAAATATGGCATAAAGATGCGATTCATCAAATCCATGAATATCGCTGGAGCATTGGTCAAACCAAACGGTATTACTAAGAACTCATAATGCCCATACTTCGACCTGAATGTTGTCTTAGGAATATCTTCCTTCCGAACCCTCACCTGATGGTACCCAGAACGAAGATCTATCTTGGAGAAAACTCTAGCTCTGCTCAACTGATCAAATAAGTCGTCGATCCTTGGTAGTGGGTACTTGTTCTTTACTGTTGCCGCGTTAAGCTTCTTGTAGTCAATGCATAATCTGGATGATCCATCCTTCTTCCCTACAAGTACCACTGGTGCTGCCCATGGTGACACGCTAGCTTGGATAAACTTCTTCTCCTTCAATTCCTCTATATGCTGATATACCTTGGCCTGCTCTGAATCCGCCATTCTGTAAACCCGATCTGATATCGATTTAGTTCCAGGTACCAATTCTATGCTGAACTCAATATCTCTAACCGGTGGTAGACCTGAAAGTTCTTCGGGAAATACGTCTAGAAATTCTTCAACCACCTTCGAAACTTGAACTTCTTCCATTGCCGTTACTACTCCCTGCTCTTGTTGAGTTGCCTCTGACCTGACTAAGGTGAATCTCTCCATGCCTGGAATATCAAAAGATACACTCCCACTACGACAATCTATTGTCGCATGACTGTCTTTCAGCCAGTCCATGCCTAAGATAACGTCAAAATTTCCCACAGGAAATTCTATCAACCGGGCGGGTAAGGAATGCCCGCACACCACAACACTACATGCTAAACTAACTCTACTAACTCCCACGAGCCCATTACCAGTGAGTATATTCAACCTCCCTGGCAATGCCTCGAACTCTACTCCTAGTCGTGTCATAAATTGTGCAGATATAAATGAATGGGATGCTCCCGAATCAAACAATGCTACTGCGGGATATGAGGCGACGAGAATATTACCTGCTACAACATCTCCTGATGCCAATGCCTCTTCCAAGGACAGTGTGAATGCCTGCCCTCGACCTCCTTGCTGGTTCCCATGCTGCGGCCTAGCCTGGTGCTGCTGCTGGCCCCTGCCTTGATGATGCTGGGGTGGTCTACGCTGGTGTTGCTGCATCGGCGGCCCCTGCTGCCGAAACATCTGAGCCTGTGGTACTAACGGACGCTGCGCCAATGGTCTCACTGCCACTGCAGGTCCTCGATACTGTCCTGCCTCTGGTGCTGGCAGAGCAGGAAACTGCTGCCCTGGTCCTCCTGACCTCGAATTCATGGGACATGTGGTAACCCGATGATCTGGGTTTCCACATATCAAACACAGTCCGTTCAATGCCCGACACACGTCTCTAGTGTGCCCCATCTTTTCGCAATAAGTACAGCCCGCTGGGGGTTGCTGGTTCTTCTTCTGTTGCTGTTGCTGTTGCTGCCTGGGTGGTGCTGGCCCCCGTATCGCCACATCGTGGATACGAATGCCAGGGGATGGTGCTGTTGTTCGGGGCGCTGCTCCCCCTCCTCCTTCAATCTGACTGTGAGATCTCTTCTGACCTCCAGTCCTTGCCGCAAGCCTCTGAATGGTGATTTCATGCCTGCGGGTTGCCGTCAATATTTCGTCAAAAGTCTGGTAGTTGTGCCCCTCTATCAATTGCAAGAGCTCAAGATGAAACCCTTGCTGGAACCTCATCGCCCTCTGGCGCTCCGTTGCTACCATCTCTGGGGCAAACCTACTCAATCTATAGAACTCCGCTGCGTAAGCATCTACAGTCTTGCCAGCCTGCCTGAGGCTGATAAACTTCTGTTGTAGCTCAAACTGCGCCACAACTCCATAGTACTTCATCTTGAATCTTGCTGTAAAATTATCCCAAGCAACGGGACGTCTGATGCCTACTTTCTCTGCTTCCCACCAATCACGTGCGAGATCCTGAAGTAACAACTTTACTAGATCCACACGTTCTTCTGCCGGTACCTTAGCTGCTGTCAGAATAGCCTCAATATCCTTAAGCCATGCATTCCCGAGACACTAGGGCCGGTTGTTCATTTCTGGAACCATAACAGCGCCGACCGAACTCGGTCCGAATTCGGTCCGAACTCGGTCAGAGTTCGGGCCGAGTTCGGCCACTTGCATTCCCGAGACAGTCAATGCATTCTGGTAGGTTTAAAAGTAGAATTTAATAACTTTGACTGTAATATTAAATAACGACTATTATTTTTGGGTTAACTGTAGGGGTTGTCCCAGCTAACGGAGATTCACCAGGGAACTCTTAAATACCGCTTCGCTTCGACCGTAGCCGTGGTGACAGACATACCCTTTTTAAGTTTGTACCAAAAACAATTTTCGTTAAATAAATAATAATGTATCAAGTCATAAATTTAATTTTAATTACCATATACATTATGAGTCTGAGAATTCAAGAATGCCGAGCTCACGCCTCAAAATGTTAAAACGGTCTTCAGCCAATGGTTTATTGAATATATCTTCTAGTTGATGATCAGTGTCAATAAATTCTAGGCAAATATCCCCGTGTTGTTGATGATCACGAAGGAAATGATGTCTAATTTCTATGTGCTTTGTGTGTGAATGACAAATAGGGTTCTTAGTCAGATTTATAGCACTAGTGTTATCACAATAAATAGGAACATTTGTGTAGTGCAGATTGTAGTCCTCTAAGGTTTGCTTCATCCACAAAATCTGAGCACAACAACGTCCTGCGGCGATATACTCAGCCTCAGTTGTTGATAATGCTACTGAATTTTGTTTCTTGCTAAACCAAGAGACTAAGGCTTTTCCTAAGAAATGACATGTGCCACTAGTACTTTTACGGTCTACTTTGCATCCAGCAAAATTTGCATCCGAGTAACCTATAAGGTCAAAGGATTTGGTTTTAGGATACCATAAGCCAACTGTAGAAGTTCCTCTAAGATATCGAAAGATACGCTTAACGGCACTAAGATGTGATTCCTTAGGATTTGCCTGATAACGTGCACAAATGCAAACGCTAAACATAATATCAGGGCGACTAGCAGTTAAGTATAATAAACTACCAATCATACCTCGATACTTACGCTGATCGACAGGTTTGCCACTTTCATCAGCATCAAGCTTTGTAGATGTAGCCATAGGCGTCCCGATTGGCTTTACATTCTCGAAGTCATACTTTTTCAGTATGTCCGTCGTGTATTTAGCTTGGTTGATGAATGTTCCGTTAGAGTGCTGTTTGATTTGAAGTCCTAGGAAGAAGTTTAGCTCTCCCATCATACTCATCTCAAATTCACTCTGCATACACTTGGCAAAATCTTGACAGAGTTTTTCATTAGTAGAACCAAATATAATGTCATCTACATAAATTTGCACTAGAAGAATATCATCATTCATGGATTTAATAAATAAAGTAGTATCAATCTTTCCTTTCGAAAATCTATTATCAAGTAAGAAGGCGCTTAGGCGTTCATACCAAGCACAAGATGCTTGTTTGAGTCCATAAAGTACTTTCTTAAGCTTGAAGACGTGATCAGGTTTTTGAAAATCTTCAAAACCAGGGAGTTGTTTCACAAAAACCTCTTCTTTCAAAAATCTATTTAAAAATGCGCTTTTCACGTCCATTTGAAAAAGTTTAAAATCATTAAAACATGCAAATGCACAAAATATGTGGATGGCTTCTAGTCTAGCAACAGGAGCATAGGTCTCATCATAATCAATTCCTTCTTCTTGATTATAACCTTGTGCCACTAGACGTGCTTTGTTGCGTAGAACTTGTCCATCTTCACTGAGTTTATTTCAGAACACCCATTTGGTACCAATTATAGATTGACCAATTAGTTTAGGAACAAGTTCCCAAACTTGGTTTCTCTCAAATTGATTAAGTTCTACTTGCATGGCAGAAATCCAAAACTCATCTGTAAAAGCATCATCTACATTCTTAGGTTATATTTGAGAAATAAATGCTACATTTGCTGCTAATTCAGAATCTTTAAGAGATGAACGTGTACTTACACCTTTGGATACATCACCTATAAGGAGAGTTTTTGGATGATCTGGCTTGAATCTCAATGATTCAAATCTTTGGGCCATATCTTTCACAAGGCTCTTCTCAGTTCCTGCATCATCGGAACTTTTATCAGTCCTTGCCTCTTGGGTCAGATCTTTCTCAGAACTCTTCTTAGACTTTGTATGTGTATCTTCATCATCACTGTCGCTAAATCTGTGACTATTTAACTCATCAAAGGTAACATTAATAGTCTCTTCAACAATCACAGATCTTTTATTGAAAATTCTATATCCCTTACTCTTAGCAGCATATCCGAGAAATATTCCGTCATCTGCTTTGGAGTCGAACTTTCCCAAGTTATCCTTAGTGTTCAGGATAAAACAGCGACAACCAAAAACTTTGAAATAAGAAATGTTTGGAATTCTTCCAAACCAAAGCTCATAAGGTGTTTTCTTCGAGATTGGTCGAATTAACACCCTATTTAAAACATGACAGGCTGTACTAACAGCTTCTGCCCAAAAATATTTAGGAAGATTATACTGATTCAGCATGACTCTAGCCATTTCGCTTAGAGTACGATTCTTCCGCTCTACAACACCATTATGTTGAGGAGTTCTAGGACAAAAAAATTCGTAATAATATCTACTATCATCACAAAACTTTTTGAAATCAGAATTTTCGAATTCGCCACCATGATCACTTCGGATACGAGTAATCATGAAGCCTTTTTCGTTTTGTATCTTTTTACAAAATATCTGAAATTCAAAAATTGCATTACTTTTGTTTGATAAGAAATAAATCCAAGTAAATCGAGAGAAATTATCAACAATAACAAAAGCGTAGAGCTTACCGCCAAGACTAGCGACTCTACTAGGACCAAATAAATCTATATGAATTAACTGCAAAGGTCTCGAAGTATTTACAGCGTTGATGGATTTAAAAGTAGACCTATGTGCTTTGTTCTTTTCGCAGTCAGCACATACCATATCTCTCTTGAATGAAATTTCAGGGAGTCCTCTTACCAACTTTTTTGTATTTAGACGTGAGATAGTATCTATGTTTGCATGTCCTAGTCTCATGTGCCATAGCCAGCTTTCATCTTGATTGGCTACTAGGCACCTTCCTGCATTATTAGTATTCTCCAAAAAGAAAACATAAATGTTGTCTTCTCTAATCCCTTTATATACGGGATCACCAGATGACATATCATATATGGTACATTTATCTTTCACAAAATTGATACCATAACCATTATCTGCCAAATGACTTATGCTCAATAGGTTATGTTTCAATTCAGTTACTAGACAAACATCCTTTATTATTGGATAAGGAGAAATACCTACAGTACCATTACCTATTATATCACCTCTCAAGTTATTTTCGACGGAGACGTATCCTTCTTTCTTCATCGATAGCGTAGCGAATAAAGATGCATCACCAGTCATGTGTCGCGAACATCCGCTATCGAGGATCCATTTGCTTCTAGCATAAGAGGGTTGAGGGTCCACCTACAAGACAAGTAGATGAATCCTTTGGTACCTATTTTCTGAAGGGTCCACTCAGATTAGCTTTAGGTCCCCAAACTAAAGTATGGTTGTCAACAAGCTTTCTTGCAAGACAATATTGTGATATGTGTCCGTGCGACCACAATATATGCAAGTCTGTTTAGTGGTAGAAGCTGTGTTTGTAAGCTTGTTTTGTTTGGAGAACCTATAAGTGAAAGCATGATGATGTTCGTGTTTCTTCTGTGCTTTTTTGTGTTTAGTCCTTTTAGGTGTATGCTTAGCATTAGGACTAATCTTAGGCTGTGTCACAGGTATTGCCTGTTTGCCTAACTTGATTTCTAACTTTTTAGAAATCGCAATAGACTCTTCGTATCTAGCAGTCATATCTAGGAGTCTTTGTTCAGTTACTAAGTGCATCTTCTTCTCTATGTCATAAAGCTTTTGTACTTTGACATAGTCCCTTTCTTTCTTTTCAATATTGAGGATAGCCTCATGATAGTCTGCCTTGAGTTTGGCTATCTCATCCGTGTTACCGGTAGTAGATGTCTCTTTAATATCTTCAATCAGATTGGACAGTCTAGCTATCTCGGTTGTGTGTGCCTTAATCTCTTTTCGAGATTGCTTATACTTGTTGAGCACAGTTTTGTGATCTTCAAGTAGTTCGCTAAAGGTATTCTCTAATTCATCGAAAGTAAAATCATCAAACAAAAGGTTAGATGATACCTTATCGAATGCTATGAGACAAACATTTGCATTACCGCAGGATTTGTCTTCTTCTTCTGTATCACTGGCGTCGCTTTCGTACCAAATGCTTGTGTTGGCATACTTTCGACCAGATATTGCTTTTCTGCTTGATCTTGATCTATCGTATGGACTGCTTTTCTTGGTGGTTGGACAGTCCTTCTTCATATGCCCTGACTTCTTGCATCCAAAGCATATAGTTTCATCTTCGTTGCTTTCTTGGACATCTTTCTTCTTTCTGCTTGTGAACTTTAGATATTTCTTGAAGTTCTTCACAAGTAGGGCTCGTTCATCACCACTTGACGATTCTTCATCGGAATCGTTGTATGTTGATTTTCTTGCTTGAGCTTTGAAGGTAATAGATTTCTCCTTTGGTGTTGCTTCTTCAAAATCTTGCAAGTCGAGTTCATGGGTTATGAGTTTGCCCATCAGCGTTTCCAGAGTCATAGTGGTGAGATCGTTTCCTTCAATGATTGCTGTGGCTTTTGGATTCCAATTCTTTGTTAGAGCCCGCAGCACTTTTTTGATCTTCTCGTGATTGCTGTAATCCTTACCAAGAGATTGTAAAGGATTAGTTATATCAAGGAAACGAGTAAACATCTGTGTAATTGACTCACCGGGTTTTATCTTAAAAGATTCATACTCCTGTGTCAGTCTACTAATTTTGGATTCCTTCACTTGGGAAGTTCCTTCATGGGTTACCTCAAGGAGTTTCCAAATTTCGTGAGACGTCTTACAGGTTGAAACTCTGTTGAACTCGGTTTTGTCAATTGCACAGAATAGTGCATTGATGGCTCGAGCATCAAGACTAGCCTTTGCTTTTTCAGCATCGGTGTACTTGTCATGAGGCTTTTCTATAAGAATGCCTTCAACCACTGTGGGTGCTGGCTTCTTATATCCATCAATGACTATTGACCAAAGATCAAAGTCAAGAGACTTTAGAAAGAAAGTCATTCGTGTTTTCTAGTAGGTATAAGTTGTTCCATCAAATAGGGGAGGTCTATTTGTGGATTGCCCTTCACCGTTGAATATAGATTTCACGGCTGCCATATATATATACTCTCTAAGGTATGTTATATAAGAATATAACCCGCTCTGATACCAATTGTAGGACTGTTGAGCACCTCTAGAGGGGGGGTGAATAGAGTGTTTGTGTGTGCAGCAGAAAATAATCACCAATTAAAAATTAAACTATAGCAGAGATATAAGAGACAGTAAATAAAGATAGAGAATTCAAACTCAGTGACACAGCGATATATACTGGTATCCCTCTGAGAGGACTAATACAGTCTCGAGTACTCTTGCTCGATGTTAATCCACTATGGCACAAGCTTTAACTGAGAGCTTGCAGTCTCTTACAACACCGTGCTTGGTGACAAGCTCACGACCAGCTTCACAACACCATGCTTGGTGACGAGCGCACGACCAGCTCCACAACAAAAAAAGTTGTTGAACTTGAACAACCTCTTTACAACTCTTGGAATACCAAAAGACTCTAAATCAACTCTGATAGTACTGGCTTTTGGCTAAGAGGTGTATAGGTATGATTTGAAAATCTTGGATCGTTTGAAAACACTTGAGTAGTAGAGAAGAGAGAATGAAGAATGAATGAGTGATTTGAAATAAAAAGTTCTTCTCTATTTATAGGTGTTTTCTCCAACCGAACTCGGGCAGAACTCGGGCAGAGTTCGGATGCAAATATCTCGCAAAGAGACGTTGCTCGCTGATTTGGAGGCAACAGAAGTTTGAATCATTTTTTACCGAACTCGGTTAGAGTTCGGACCGAACTCGGGCCGAACTCGGTTACGAGTTCTGTCAGGAGATATTTGAAAATCATTTGTAAAAACAGTTTTCAAACTATGTTTTTGGTTATTTGTAAAATCATTTGTAAAGGCTATTTTCAAAATATGTTTTTGAAATATTTTGTAAATGAAATACGAATAGGTAAATAGGTAGACTTTTGGAATGTGGACAGTTTTAACCCTAAGCCAGTATTACCAAAACTGATTTTACAAAATAAATCCTAGACTCAATAAAATATAAAATACAGAATAAAATGAGAAATGAGTCTTCTGAAGATTTGATGATGTTGACGCTTTGTTTGATGCAATACATCGTCCGTTGAATTTGATTTCATGTATCCTGAAATGATTAGCAGCATTTTCTATATTTTGTGTATTGACTTAAGTGTATGTTGATTATCGAAATCGGGTGTGACCATGGAATGGGCCAACAACAAGCTGGTCCCGAGGGGCCGCTGTTGTGCCCCCCTAGGATTGTTGATATTTCTTGTTTAGTACTAACAAAGAATCTATCTAATTGGTCAAGCAGTATGATCTTATGCACCAGGAAGCAAACAGCTAGGCTAACAAATTGATTTGATGAATGACCTACTGGAGTCATATACTGATGATGGTTAGATGCACAATAACTCTCCCAGTCGTCGAAGTCTAATTTGAATAGAGAGCTATATTTACTATCTATATATTAAAACTCGAAAGTTGTAGCGATGGTTCACTATTATATAGCTATTTAATAATTATAACTATACTATTTGGGACTTAGTAAGAGCTAGCAAAAATCTACATAGTAAATGGGATCTATTCTTTTTTTTTGAAGGAAATATAACAATTGTATTAAGAAAGATTGTGACTCATATCATGAGAGATATGAGTCGAAATACAGGATGGAATTTCTTTATAAACAGAAATTACATAAGATTGATTAGAAAGGAGAGTATGGGAAGCTAAATGATGAGCTGCTTGATTACAGCTTCTGTTAGCATAACTGAAAGCAATGGCTGGAGAATTTTCCTTGAATTTCCTTGCATCTTCAATGACATGTCTCGCTCTCCAGGGTGGAGAATATCATCATTGTTAATGGAGTCGATCAAAATTTTACAGTCACCTTTAATAATAACATACTGTAGGTTATGTTTGATACTAATCTCCAATGCCAAGTGTAGGCCCATGGATTCAGCTTCAATCGGAGATCCACCTTCTTCATATTCGCTTATTGCAGTGATGAATTGTCCTTGAGCATCTCGTAAAATTGTCGTTGCTGCTACCTTGTCATCAAGAAAGGCACCATCAAAATTAATCTTCCAGGTACCAGGATTAGATGGAATCCAGTACATTAATTGGTGATGATTGTGGATAGAGGTTGCAGAGTTGACAGTACCATTGTTACATGCTTCAAATTTATTCTTCAATCGCGTAGCCTCTGTATAGATATAGCTGGCAGTGATTGGTTTGTCTTCGAAAATTGATTTGTTCCTTAACTTCCATATGAACCACATTAGGTAGAAGCTATGTGCAATCTTTTCATGGTCTCCTTGCTTCAGAAGATTAGTGACAAACTTCGAGACTGTGATATCATGTTTGATATCATTTGCAAGTTAAGGATAATGCTTCCAAGAAGTTCCTGTTACCTGACAATGAAAAAGTAGATGGTCAAGGGTTTCAATATGTACCTTACATAATGGACACATTGCATCAATGTGTCTGAGTCGATGATGGATATTGAGCTTTGTTGGTATGGAATTGGTAAGGCATCTCTATGAGAACATGAGAACTCGGGCAAATATAGGTAAGAGACCATAACTTTCGCCACTCCTTAAAGCCAGTAACATTGTTGTTGCTTCTGTTCAGTAGAGATCTTTCATATATGAGCCGATATGGTGATTTAGTAGTCAACATTCCATCATTGGTGTATATCCACTTCAATTGGTCTTGCAGACAGTTGGGAGATAAAGTAATCTTCAGAATAGCATAAGCCTCCACAGGTGGAAATAATAAGTGAATGAGGTTCACTTTCCAGCCATTTGTATCTTTATTTATAAGATCACTAACATGAGTGGCCCATCTACTAGCAAACTTATAACCATTAAATCTGAAACTAGATAAAGAAGGTACCCAGGGGTCTGTTCATATGTTGATATTTGAGCCATCACCAACAGACCATATGATATTGCCAACAAGAAACTTTCTGCTCCTTAGAATGCTAGACCATATGCATGAAGAAACAGAGGAGGGGGTAGCTTCCCTGAACGAAGTGGAATATAGGTATTTATTCTTGAGTAATGAAATCCATGTTTCATTAGGCCCAGTAAGAAATCTCCAGGTTAGTTTCAACAGAAGAGATTGATTAACAATTGTAGGATCCCTGATATCTAATCCACCTTGGAACTTAGGCTTTGTAAGACTTGACCAAGCAGTAAAATGGATTTTCCTTTTGTCAGTAGAGTTCCACCAGAAATTTCTTTTTGTTTGGACAGATGTGAGGTAGTCTTGTTAGGGATATGATACGAGGAAAGTTAGTAAGTAGGGATGGAAGCAAGAGTAGACTTAATAAGCACAGTTCTACCTTCATGGGATAGACAACCTCGTTTCCAACCTTGAAGCCTGGAAGCACTAGTGGTGAGAAGATGATTGAATGTTGTCACGACCCGCACCCTAGAGTAAGGGCACGAGACGTGAATACGTCCAGCCTACGCCGCAGTGTCGGCGGTAGAACGCTGTCCTAGGTCAAAACATCTAACAGTGTATCTCTAAACAGTTTATACTCCCCGAATGGGGTAACAAAGTAATAGAAACTCAATCACAACTGAGGAAGAGATAGCACGATATGAAATAGAACTCAAGGAAATGAAATAGATAACATTAGTCTAAGATAATCCCAGCAATACAAAGTCTCAGATAAAAGAATATATACAACTGATCTCTAAATAAAGAGTCTAACTAGAACATGTCTCAAGACTGCAAAAAGTAAGATAAGCCTAACTAGTCTAGTCTAGGCAATCGGGGTGATCTCTTCAGCTAGAGCTGGGTCCTCCTGAGGGTCCAGCTCACAGGTATCATCTAAGGCTGCCCCGTAGTAGGTGTCCAGGCAGGCCTCCTCCTCGTCCTCTGTAATATTTTCAACAGGTCCAGTCAGGACAGGAGCGAGTACAGTACATCTCAACAGATCATAGCAGGTTAGAAAATATAATCATGCAGTAGAGTAAAATACAGGATCTGAAGAAATACAGTATGTAAATAAGAGAGAGAACTGTAACAGAAATATCTACTATAAATAGAGAACTAACAGTGGCTAGTGAGTCAGAGTACGAGATAGCATATGTGAACAGGACAGATTTGCACAGGATGTCGAGGTGCACAGGAATCTACACTACAATGGAATTGTTCACACGACTACTAGCACTCCCCTGTATCCCCAATCAATACACAAGGATCTAAACAGGTTATGTTATTACACAGGATATCACATGGGGGCCCATATAGGGTGCACATGATAGTATACATGGGGGCTTCGTGAACATGAGAGTACAAGATTCACAGGAGTGCACATGTAATGAAAGCACGGGAGTACACGATGAAAGTGAAACGCACATGACACAATGTACCCGATGCTCCCGAGGGGGATAATATCGCATGAAAAGATCCATATAGTACTAATCCGTGATAATGTCGTGACAGCATCAAGTATAGTAATCTAAAGCAGAAATATAATTCTAAGCAGGATATGAAATGATCAGAGAATGTACTCGCCTGTAACTGAGTGTCCAGAATGAAACGTACTGTCCAAGGAGTGGTGTCTGGCTCCTAATCAGAACAGCACAAGTCACAACAAGTCCAGAATAGTAAAATGTAGTCCTACTATGCATTCTACATGATTCTAGGTCAATCTAGACCAAAGTCAACTCTTGGTCAACTTTGGTCAACCCTAGAAGTCAAACTAGGTCAACCTTGTCTAAACTAGGTTAAACTCAACTAACTAGGTCTAACAAGTCATGCTAGGCTCTAACAAGGCTATACTAGACTACACACAACATTTCAAGTACTCATACACCTATGCATATACAACACTATATATATAGATATAAATATTGATTAATACTATGCATACCTAGGCAAAATACTATATGTATTCATATAGATATGCATCACACACAAGTACACAAGTATACACATTCTCCATAACATTTCACACACCATGTATATAGGTATAGTCATAATATAGACTGTGCATTAGGTGTCTAGGCTATATTGATAAATCTGAAATTTACAAACAGTGAGCAATAACAGTGCAATAGAGAAGTGTGTGTCAAATGTGATTATATACAAAACAGTGAAGGGAGAGGAAAAAAAAATGTGTGTGTGTGTGTGTGTGATGAAGTAATGTGCAGGAATGACAGTGAAAGGGAAAATAAAACAGTGTGCACAGGAATTCAAAGTGTGTGTGTGTGCTGTGACAGTGTGCAGGAAACAGTAAAGAGAGGAACCACATCAACTCGACTAACAATAAAATCAAGTTAACAAGGAAAGAAGGAAAGAGGGAATCACATTCAAACATGAAACTGAGATTCAACTCAGGTTTTATTAAACTGGGACTTAACTCAGTTCTGAAGAAGAGAACAGGAAAGCAATTGATGCCCCAACAATCTCAGGTTGAAAACTGAGATTCAAAATCAGGAATTTCCTGAACAAAGGTTCAGTTCAGTCCCCTTCCAACCATATTACTGAACAATGATCACCAAAACACCCAACCCCATTCTCAGGTTTTATACTAAACAAATTAGGAACATGTATCAGTAATTTGGAGTTTTCAAGAATTCACAAGCCAAAACAAAGAGAAATACAAAATCAGAGGTTGGTATCACTAATATAGGGTATGAACATAATATAGGAAGTAAACATGTGGAGGATGGCATTAATTTAGACTACAAATCATTGACAAAACAAAACTAGATCTGGAAATACTAACAGTGTATCAGTTAATGTATTTTGAGCCCAAAACTCCACATAAGACCTGAACAATTTGTAATCCTATCATAACAGAGATTAAACATGATGTTGAGAAACTAATTAACTAATAAAACATCATTTAGAAGCATTTAAAATAATTAAACATCAGAATACACATACAGGTCAGTGCACAGAAAGCCAGTCCTCGTGCACGTGTGCACGCATGTCGTATGCACGACACGACACGAACTGGGTCGAATCCCTTTGCAGGGTGGTTCGCCTAGGGTCTCCCTAGGTCTGTGTCACCCTGGTTTGGGTTAACGTGTCCTGTGTCGTGACTGGTATAGGCGTATCAGAACCAAAAACACACTGAAACTAACACAGGCAAAAACCAGTGTACACATCCGTGCGTGTCCGACACGACACCATAGGTCATGCCACTTGGGGAGTGTCGTGACAGATACTGCCCCAAAGTGTCCAGTGAAAATCATGTGCTCTAGTGCCGTGTCCAGTGAGCAATCGTGCTCGAGTAGCAGGGGAAGTGAACCAGTCCCGAACCAGTGCACGTATTCGTATCCAGCCCAATTTGCACCCGACACAGACACAAAATGACCATGGTCCATTCACAAAAATCAACAAGCACACATAGATCTACATTCCTAATCAAACAGAATTTAAAAATAGCAAAGTTGATCTCTCAGGGACATTTCGTCGAACACCCTACACACATGACTGATACGTGTCCAATACGGACACGAAATGGATTCGAACCCTAGGTTTAGCCTATCCTACAGTTGGGGTAGGGCTAGGCCTTCCTAAAATGGATTTAAACAGGAATTTAATAGGGTATTGGGAAGTTATACCTATTGAGGAACAATGGATGAAAAAGCCTTCAAATGGGATGAACTCCTCAAGCCACCAAGTCCTATAAATTGATGTCTTCCTGCAAATAAATCATACCAGCAGCAAGAGGGTGGGTTTTAGGTCCTAATGAAATTGGTTTGGGGAAGAAAGGATTTAAAATGGATCTTTAATGAATTTTGGAAGATGGAACTCACCTCTTTCCTTAGAACTTTTGGATGAACTCTAAAAGAGGCTAGCCCTAAAAACTATGAGGGACCTTATAGTGGGCGAATCCCTAGGTTTAACCTAGGTGGCCGGCCATGATGGGTGTGGGTGAGGTTTGAGCTAGGTTTAGCTAGTCCAATCAAGTTTAGTCACAAAATGACTTGTGAAACCACAAGCCATTTATCAAAACACTTGATTCCTAAATTCCTAATTAATATTCTAATAAATCAATAACTACTAACTTAAGTCATACTAGGTTAGACTAGTGTCACTTGACCTAACCAAGCCCAACTAACTAGGGTTAGTTTCTAGGTTGGTCTACAAGGGTCAAAACTAGTCAAAAATCAAACTAGTCCAAATAAATCCAAAATAATTCCTAAAAATTCCCATAAATTCTAATTAATACTAATAAATTTTATTTACCCCAAAAATGACAAATTTACCCTCAAACTAGAAATGTGGTAGTGATAAATCTACCCTCCTTAAAAGAATTTTGTCCTCGAAATTGAAAGGCGAAATGCAACTGATGAGAAGGATAGAAAGTATACCCTACGGTCCAAAAAGATAGGGGTACCGCTCGCGCATCTCATCCTCCCGCTCCCAGGCAGACTCTCCTGGAGAATGATGCCTCCATGCGACACGTACCAAAGGTATCACGTGGTTCCTCAGAACCTTCTCCCGTCGATCCAGAATCTCTACTGGCTGCTCTTGATAGCTGAGAGAAGGCCCCACCTCAATCTCTGAATGATCGAGCACATAGCTAGGGTCACCACGTACCGTCTCATCTGTGATACATGAAATACGTTGTGGACCCCTACAAGCGCAGGCGGCAAGTCTAGCCTGTAAGCCACGTCATCGACTCTCCTGCTGATAACGAAAGGGCCGATGAAGCGCGGGCTAAGCTTTTCGCCTCCACCAAAACGTATCGTACCACGAGTCGGAGATATCCTCAAGAAAACCTGGTCTCCGACCTAATCACAAGCAAGGTCTCAATTAATATAATAAACAAATAAGATCAAAAATCACAAACAAACAACCTAAATCTAATCCTACTCTAATCTGTACCTCAAACTCCAAGGGTCTCCGGTGGCTATCGGCCCAATACCGTTGTCTGTCCTGCGCCACGCGAAGTCTGTCCCTGATGAGCTTCACCTTCTCGGTCGCATCCACAATCATCTCTGGCCCCAGCAAAGATCGCTCACCAATATCATCCCAGGATAAGGGTGTACGGCACCTACGCCCGTACAGAGCCTCGAAAGGTGACATCTCGATGCTGGCCTGGAAACTATTGTTATAGGCAAACTCCACCAAATGAAGATGATCCTCCCAAGAACCTCCAAAGTCTAGAACGTACGTCCGCAACATATCCTCAAGGGTCTGAATAGTCCGTTCCGACTGTCCGTCCGTCTGAGGGTGGTACGCAGTACTGAACTTGAGCTGAGTGCCCAAGCTGGTCTGCAGACTCCTCCAGAAATGGGAAGTAAAACGGCTATCCCGATCTGAGACGATGCTGACCGAAACTCCGTGGTTCCTGACTATCTGCCGCATATATAACTCCGCCAACCTCTCTGTAGACGTGCCCACCTTGAATGGCAAGAAGTGGGCCAATTTGGTCAACCTATCAACGATGACCCATATCGCGTCTTTCCCTCCTGGAGTACGCGGCAATCCTGATACGAAGTCCATCGTGATATGCTCCGATTTCCACTCGGGAATGGACAGCGGCTGCAATAATCCACCGGGCCTCTGTCTCTCTGCCTTGACCTGCTGACAGACCAAGCACCTAGCTATGAAGTGGGACACCTCCCGCTTCATTGCTGACCACCATACATGCTCCCGCAGATCTCGGTACATCTTGTTGGCACCCGGGTATAGAGTACTGAGATCTGTGGGCCTCCTGCATAATCTGCTCTCTGAGCTCCCTGCTAGGCACACATAACCTGGCACCGTGCCTCAGGGCACCATCCTCTGCAAGTAAAAACTCAGGATCCCCCACTCCTATACTGATCTGCTCTCTGATACTCTGCAAAGCCACATCCTCGAACTGGGCTGCCTTGATCCTGTCCACCAAGTCTGACTGAATCTGCATCCCCCATAGCTGTAACTGCACTCCCGGCACGATCACCTCAATCCCAAGGCTCTCCAAGTCGGCAAGCAAATGCCGATCCATGGTCAAATACATGGCTGTCGGATACCTACTTAAGGCATCGGCAACCACGTTGGCCTTCCCTGGATGATACTGTAGTGCAATATCGAAGTCCTTCATCAACTCCAACCATCTGTGCTGTCTCATGTTCAACTCCTTCTGAGTGAACACATACTTTAAGCTCTTGTGATCTGTGAAGATCTCCACCCTCTCACCATATAGATAATGCTTCCACAGCTTCAAAGCAAAAATCACTGCTGCCAGCTCCAGGTCGTGGGTAGGGTAGTTCTTCTCATGGGTACGTAACTGCCTGGAAGCATAGGCAATTACCTTCCCGTGCTGCTGCAACACACAGCCCAGCCCCTTCCCTGAAGCATCACTATAAATAGTGAAACCACCTGATCCTGAAGGCAACGTCAGAATCGGAGCTGTCGTCAGCCGCTTCTTCAACTCATCAAAAGCTGTCTGACACTCCTCTGACCATACATACTCAGTATCCTTCCGGGTCAACCGTGTCAACGGCTCTGCAACCCGGGAGAAATCCTGCACAAATCTCCGGTAATACCCTGACAGCCCCAGGAAGCTCTTGATCTCTGCAACTGAAGTCGGCGCTGTCCATGCCTCAACTGCCACGATCTTCATGGGGTCAACTGAGATACCATCTCCAGTCACCACATGCCCCAAAAAGTCCACCCGGTCCAAGAAGAACTCACACTTGGAGAGCTTCCCATAAAGCTGCTCCTTCCTGAGAATCTCCAGCACTATCCTCAAATGCTCCTCGTGCTCCTCCTCAGTCTTAGAATATATCAAGATATCATCAATAAACAATACTACAAACTGATCCAGATACTGATGGAACACCTTGTTCATAAGGTTCATAAACACTGCAGGTGCATTGGTTAGCCCAAACGGCATAACCAAAAACTCGAACTGTCCATACCGCGTCCTGAAAGCTGTCTTGGGAATATCCTCCCTCTTCACCTTCACCTGGTGATATCTCGACCTCAGATCAATCTTAGAAAATACCCGAGCTCCGCTCAACTGGTCAAATAGATCGTCGATCCGCGGCAGCGGGTATTTGTTCTTGATCGTGAGGTTGTTGAGTGCCCTATAGTTAATACACATGCGTACTGACCCATCCTTCTTCGGTACGAACAATACTGGTGCACCCCATAGCAACGAACTCGAGCGGATGAAGCCCTTGTCCTGTAGCTCATCCACTTGCTTCTTCAGCTCCACCAGCTCGCTGTTGTTCACCCGATAGACATGCTGAGAGATGGGCTCCGCTTCTGGAACCAAGTCTATCGAGAACTCTATGTCCCTGTCTGGTGGCAATCCTGGTAACTCCTCTGGGAAAACATCCATATACTCTGCTGTCAAGGGGTGTGGAATCGCCTGCTCCTCGACCGAGACTCCACAGAAGACTTCGCTGCTCTGCTCTGCCTGACGTCTGGAGTACTCGAACTCTGGCTCCCCCGGCGCTCTGAAGAGAACTCTACCCCCTCTACAATCAATGCTGGCGTGGTGCCTGCTCAACCAATCCATACCTAGTACTATATCGTAGTTCGGTAATGGCATTACGAGCAGGCTCACCTCCAACTCACGGCCTTCCAAAACTACTCTCTGATCCTTACAAACATCACTCACGAGGATAATACCACCCCCGGTCATGATCTTGTAAGTCCTAGGCAACGATTCAGCTATGATACCGTGTCTAATCGCAAAAGATACTGAAATGAAGCTATGCGATGCACCGGAATCAAATAATGCAAATACTGGACTGGAGTCGAGAAGAATCGAACCTGCAATCAGCTCTCCAGTCACCTCCGTATCTCCAGCTGCCGGGACAAAAGCTCGCCCCTGCTGGCCTCCCCTGGCCTGCTGCTGGTGCTGGACAAACCTCTGCTGCTGAGTCGGCAGGGCTGGTCCCCGCTGCTGACCTGCTGGAGCTCTGGCTCCACCTCCCTGAGCTGTTCGTCCCACAGACCTAGGACAATCCCTCATCTAGTGATCTGCTGCTCCGCAAAAGAGGCACTTCCCGAGCCTCTTTCTGCACTCATTCCATCCATGCCCTGGCTTCTTGCAGAAGGCGCAACTGACTGTCTACCTGGGTGCCTGATGCTGAAACTGCTGCTGATGAGCCGGCCTCTGCTGAATCGACTGCGGCTGAAACTGCCTCGACTGCTGGTGCTGAAAATGAGGCCTCTTGGCCTGGCCCCCGCTGCTGCTACTGCCCCCAGCTGGGTCTCTCCCTCTCTTGAGCCTAAGCTCAAGATCATCCTCAGCCAACAGGGCTCCTGTCAAGATCTCCTCGAATGTAGCATCTCTGCTGCCCTTGGTCAGGGACTTGACCTCCTTGACCAGACCCTTCCGGAACCTCTGGGCCTTCGCCGTCTCGCTCAAGCCCTCCAAGAACCTGCCGAGACGACCAAACTCTCCAGCATATTCCTCAACTGAGAGGCTCTCCTAGACCAAGCTCTCAAACTGTGTCTCCAAGGCTCTGACTGCTGAATTTGGGAAGAACTTCTTCTTGAAGAAGCCCCTGAACTGCTCCCAAGTCTGCCCTGGTACCCCCACCCTGGGGTCCGACTGATACCAGGTGCGAGCAAGATCTCTCATCCGGCTAGCTGCGGCCTCGATCTGAAGGTCTACTGGAATCCTGGCCAAGCGGAAGATCTCCTCCATATGCTCGATCCACTCGTCGGCATACAGGATCCCCTCTGTCCCCATGAAGTCCCTGGGGCTCATCTTCTGAAACTGCTCGATCCTCGGTGTCCTCTGTTGCTGTACCACTAGTCGAGCTGCGGCTGTCGTGACGGCCAACTCCTTGCCTCTGTCCTTCCGAGCCTGCTGTCGGTCCATGAACTGCTGGAAATATGCGAACATCGAGCTGCGTCCACATGTCCTGGAGGCGATGGCGGCTGGAAAGGATCCTCTGGAAAGATCGGGTCCTGCCTCCCAGTCGGTGGATGCATACCCCCTGTTGTGACTGTCGAGGTCTCAACACGAGCTGAGGTGGCAGGAGCTGCAGTCCCCTGGCCTCGTCGTACTGGCTGAGAGGTAACAGTCCCCTCTATAGCATCCTCATGGGTGGCACTCTGCAATCGAGTCTCTACCATCCTAAAGATAGACAAACAAGAGTATCAATTTCTGAGAAAGAAGCGAAATAACAAAGACGGACAATTATAATTCAAAGGATCAGCTGACAAAAGGATTTAGATGGCAATAAAAGGAAATTTTCCTAAAGTGATTGAGTATCTTAAAATTAATGTCCTATATCCTATAGCAGGCTGCAGTGATACTCTAGTCGAGTACCACTACATTTCTAGTCTAGACCTGCATGGGCCACCACTAAAAACGTGTCACGACCCGCACCCAAGAGTAAAGGAACGAGACGTGAATACGTCCAGCCTACGCCGCAGTGTCGGCGGTAGAACGCTGTCCTAGGTCACAACATCTAACAGTGTATCTCTAAACAGTTTATACTCCCCGAACGGGGTAACATAGTAATAGAAACTCAATCACAACTGAGGAAGAGATAGCACGATATGAAATAAAACTCAAGAAAATGAAATAGATAACATCAGTCTAAGATAATCCCAGCAATACAAAGTCTCAGATAAAAGAATATATACAACTGATCTCCAAATAAAGAGTCTAACTAGAACATGTCTCAAGACTGCAAAAAGTAAGATAAGCCTAACTAGTCTAGTCTAGGCAATCGGGGTGATCTCCTCAGCTAGAGCTGGGTCCTCCTGAGGGTCCAGCTCACAGGTATCATCTAAGGCTGCCCCGTAGTAGGTGTCCAGGCAGGCCTCCTCCTCGTCCTCTGTAATATTTTCAACAGGTCCAGTCAGGACAGGAGCGAGTACAGTACATCTCAACAGATCATAGCAGGTTAGAAAATATAATCATGCAGTAGAGTAAAATACAGGATCTGAAGAAATACAGTATGTAAATAAGAGAGAGAACTGTAACAGAAATATCTACTATAAATAGAGAACTAACAGTGGCTAGTGAGTCAGAGTACGAGATAGCACATGTGAACATGACAGATTTGCACAGGATGTCGAGGTGCACAGGAATCTACACTACAATGGAATTGTTCACACGACTACTAGCACGCCTCCGTATCTCCAATCAATACACAAGGATCTAAACAGGTTATGTTATTGCACAGGATATCACATGGGGGCCCATATAGGGTGCATATAATAGTATACATGGGGGCTCCGTGAACATGAGAGTACAAGATTCACAGGAGTGCACATGTAATGAAAGCACAGGAGTACACGATGAAAGTGAAATGCACATGACACAATGTACCCGATGCTCCCGAGGGGGATAACATCGCATGAGAAGATCCATATAGTACTAATCCGTGATAATGTCATGACAGCATCAAGTATAGTAATCTAAAGCAGGAATATAATTCTAAGCAGGATATGAAATGATCAGAGAATGTACTCGCCTGTAACTGAGTGTCCAGAATGAAACGTACTGTCTAAGGAGTGGTGTCTGGCTCCTAATCAGAACAGCACAAGTCACAACAAGTCCAGAATAGTGAAATGTAGTCCTACTATGCATTCTACATGATTCTAGGTCAATCTACACCAAAGTCAACTCTTGGTCAACTTTGGTCAACCCTAGAAGTCAAACTAGGTCAACCTTGTCTAAACTAGGTTAAACTCAACTAACTAGGTCTAACAAGTCATGCTAGGCTCTAACAAGGCTATACTAGACTACACACAACATTTCAAGTACTCATACACCTATGCATATACAACACTATATATATAGATATAAATATTGATTAACACTATGCATACCTAGGCTAAATACTATATGTATTCATATAGATATGCATCACACTCAAGTACACAAGTATACACATTCTCCATAACATTTCACACACCATGTATATAGGTATAGTCATAATATAGACTATGCATTAGATGTCTAGGCTATATTGATAAATCTGAAATTTACAAACAGTGAGCAATAACAGTACACATGTGTGTGTGTGCAATAGAGAAGTGTGTGTCAAATGTGATTATATACAAAACAGTGAAGGAAGAGGAAAAAAATATGTGTGTGTGTGATGAAGCAATGTGCAGGAATGACAGTGAAAGGGAAAATAAAATAGTGTGTACAGGAATTCAAAGTGTGTGTGTGTGCTGTGACAGTGTGCAGGAAACAGTAAAGAGAGGAACCACATCAACTCGACTAACAATGAAATCAAGTTAACAAGGAAAGAAAGAAAGAGGGAATCACATTCAAACATGAAACTGAGATTCAACTCAGGTTTTATTAAACTGGGACTTAACTCAGTTCTGAAGAAGAGAACAGGAAAGCAATTGATGCCCCAACAATCTTAGGTTGAAAACTGAGATTCAAAATCAGGAATTTCCTGAACAAAGGTTCAGTTCAGTCCCCTTCCAACCATATTACTGAACAATGATCACCAAAACACCCAACCCCATTCTCAGGTTTTATACTAAACAAATTAGGAACATGTATCAGTAATTTGGAGTTTTCAAGAATTCACAAGCCAAAACAAAGAGAAATATAAAATCAGAGGTTGGTATCACTAATATAGGGTGTGAACATAATATAGGAAGTAAACATATGGAGGATGGCATTAATTTAGACTACAAATCATTGACAAAACAAAACTAGATCTGGAAACACTAACAGTGTATCAGTTAATGTATTTTGAGCCCAAAACTCCACATAAGACCTGAACAATTTGTAATCCTATCATAACAGAGATTAAACATGATGTTTAGAAACAAATTAACCAATAAAACATCATTTAGAAGCATTTAAAATAATTAAACATCAGAATACACATACAAGTCAGTGCACAGAAAGCCAGTCCTCGTGCACGTGTGCACGCGTGTCGTATGCACGACACGACACGAACTGGGTCGAGTCCTTTTGCAGGATGGTTCGCCTAGGGTCCCCCTAGGTCTGTGTCACCCTAGTTTGGGTCAACGTGTCCTGTGTCGTGACTGGTATAGGCGTACCAGAACCAAAAACACACTGAAACTAACACAGGCAAAAACCAGTGTACACATCCGTGCGTGTCCGACACGACACCATAGGTCATGCCACTTGGGGAGTGTCGTGACAGACACTGCCCCCAAGTGTCCAGTGAAAATCACGTGCTCTAGTGCCGTGTCCAGTAAGCAATCGTGCTCGAGTAGCAGGGGAAGTGAACCAGTCCCGAGCCAGTGCACGCATTCGTGTCCAGCCCGATTTACACCCAACACAGACACAAAACGACCATGGTCCCTTCACAAAAATCAACAAGCACACATAGATCTACATTCCTATTCAAACAGAATTTAAAAATAGCAAAGTTGATCTCTCAGGGATATTTCGTTGAACACCCTACACACATGACTGATACGTGTCCAATACGGACACGAAATGGATTCGAACCCTAGGTTTAGCCTATCCTACAGTTGGGGTAGGGCTAGGGCCTTCCTAAAATAGATTTAAACTGGAATTTAATAGGGTATTGGGAAGTTATACCTATTGAGGAACAATGGATGAAAAAGCCTTCAAATGGGATGAACTCCTCAAGCCACCAAGTCCCACAAATTGATGTCTTCCTGCAAATAAATCATACCAGCAACAAGAGGGTGGGTTTTAGGTCCTAATAAAATTGGTTTAGGGAAGAAAGGATTTAAAATGGATTTTTAATGAATTTCGGAAGATGGAACTCACCTCTTTCCTTAGAACTTTTGGATGAACTCTAAAAGAGGCTAGCCCTAAAAACTAGGAGGGACGTTATAGTAGGGAAATCCCTAGGTTTAACCTAGGTGGCCGGCCATGATGGGTGTGGGTGGGGTTTGAGCTAGGTTTAGCTAGTCCAATCAAGTTTAGTCACAAAATGACTTGTGAAACCATAAGCCATTTATCAAAACACTTGATTCCTAAATTCCTAATTAATATTCTAATAAATCAATAACTACTAACTTAAGTCATACTAGGTTAGACTAGTGTCACTTGACCTAACCAAGCCCAACTAACTAGGGTTAGTTTCTAGGTTGGTCTACAAGGGTCAAAACTAGTCAAAAATCAAACTAGTCCAAATAAATCCAAAATAATTCCTAAAAATTCCCATAAATTCTAATTAATACTAATAAATTTTATTTACCCCAAAAATGACAAATTTACCCTCAAACTAGAAATGTGGTAGTGACAAATGTTGAAGCTCTGTTTTTAGATTGGAGTAGGAAATGGCCAAGGTATTTGTCACTAGAAGACATCAATTTGACACCCAAGAGATTGAGATAGAGTTGTCTCATAATAATATCCATTTTTTTAGAAGAAAATTAAGGATTTGTCAAAATTTATACGTTGTCCTGACCATTCTTCAATGTCTAGATGATAATCTTCACTTGTTTGATATTATGAAGGGAACATTTTCCAAAAATAATAAGATCATCAGCAAAGGCTAAATGTGAATAGGTTATCGATGAGTGTGGAATAGTGATACTTTCGTAGAGGATATTTCTATCCATGATAGAAATGAAGGTTGAAAAAACTTCCATGCACATGATAAACAGGTAGAGTGAGAGAGGACAGCCTTGGCGAATACCTCGATCAGGGAAAAATGTTTCAGAAGGTTCTTCATTATCAGAATTGCAAAAGAAGTGGTAGTAACACATTGAATGATAAGCTTATGAGGGTGCCCAATGATACCAAAGCCTTGCAGAGCTTGTCCAATGATATCCCAGCTTAATCTATCATAGGCCTTTGACATATCAACCTTAAGAGAAAAAGAGTTGTTTCTACCCTGAAGTTTGAGATAGAATGAAAGAGTTCTTGTGCAATTACAACATTATCTCCAATAAATCTACCAGGCACGAAAGCATTTTGTTGTGGATTGATGAGTTTATGCAAGAGTGGCCTAAGACGATTGGCAATGAGTTTGGTAATAATTTTATAGATGATATTGCATAGAGCAACTGGACAAAAATCTATGGGTCGTGTTGGATGTTGAATTTTGGGAATGAGAGCAATATATGTGTGGTTAAGAGAAGGGGGCATAGTACCAGAATTGAAGAACTCTTAGATTAGAATAATTACCTCACTGCCAATAAGGTCCCAGCATTTTAATAGAAAAATACAGGATATCCATCAGGTCCTAGGATTTGTAGGGGCTCATTTCCTTGATAGTATCATATATTTCTTCAGTAGTAGGAATGGTGCAAATCAGATTGTTCTCAGAGTCAGAGATTCTGGATAATTCAGATATGCTGTGCATAGGAACAGGTTTGGTTGCTGAGGATTGGAACATACTTGTGAAGTGATTCACAAATGTAGCAGAAATGTCTTCATGGGATGTGGCATGTGTTTGCAAAAACAAAAAGTTGTTCCTTTACAAACTTTTGAAAAGAGTACAAGAGTACAATTTGAATTCTGGAGAAGTAAAACTGTAGAAATCTGATCAGAAGAGGATCACTTTATCCCTTGGACTATGTGAACTTGAAGACTAGAGCCTCTAGAGAATGTAGCAGCAATTTTGCAAGAGTTCTTAATCTTTCTCCGTCTTTTCACAATGATTAGAAACTCTATTTATAGAGTTCTAGAAATAACTATTTTAGCAGTTATTCTGATGTGCGCGAGGGTGAATTATGCCACATTGGGTTGTTCCAACCTCATGTTGCGCCAACTTTCATTCAGGTAATCAATCGTGTACTAATTGTATTTAGACGTGTGGCATCATGTGATTGAGATGCGCGTGGTCGTGTATAGAATAGTAGACACGTCTTGAGAGATTAGTGGCATGTGAGCCACGTCATCCTACTTTAGAAATGAAAATTGTCTCAACTTTATCAGGTTGTGCGAGCTTCAGTCAACAAGTTAAACTGCGCCTGATTAGGCTGCGCCTTCACATGTGGCAGCTTTTGAGAAAAAGTCGTTCAGATTGTGCCTAGGCGCAACTAAGAAACTTGTTTAGATTGCGTCTAGGCGTAACTCATAAGATGTGCAGGACAGCTGTCAATCCAATATCCTCGAACGGCACAATTCGAGGGATTCGAAGAGATTTTTCTCGTTTACTGTACTGTCAGTTATCAGTGCTTTCAGGTAATAATGGCCATTAAATGTCAGACGCCATGTAGACTTTGGCACAATATGACTGGGCACAGTTTGATATATAGCGCAACCTAACCATTGGCGCAGTTTGATCTCTGAGCTTCATATCAGTGGCGCAGCTTGATTTTTGGGGAGCAACTTGATTGCTGAGTAGTAAATACATGGCACAACTTGATTTTTATGCTCTACAAGACTCCCTTCAAAGTTTTTAAAACTTAAAAATATTTCAAAGTTTTGAAATACTTTGAATTAATAAAAGTTTTGACTGAGTCAAGTTGCGCCGGTCAATACCCAGTCGTCATAATTAAATTTCTTTCTCGAAAACATTCAATCTCCTCTTCATCTTCCCGAGTTTCATTGATGATTTTCAGTTTCCAATGTGAAATATGAAGAGTCAGTTTGGTAATGTATATGTAGGGGTTGATCTTTATACTTTATTCTTCACTTCTGTAATTTCGATGGCATCTAAGAAGAAGGAGATGGAGACCAATGCTGTCACTGAAATCAAGTCTCCTGAAGCAAAACCCGACGTCATGCCTTCGATTTATTTGTTGGAGGCTGACCCGACACTGAAGGCGGTGAACTTTTTAGACTATTTTGGTTTAAACCCAACAGTCTTCCATCACTCGAGTGGTGGGCCATCCTCTGAAGAGCGCGGCGATTCGGAGGGATTCCTTAATCTGATGCGTCGCTCGGGGATCCGCAATATGCAAGAATTGGACGCCGCCCTTCATCAGACCGATGAAGATAAGAAAAAGGAATAATGTTTAAGCGTGCCAACTTTTTATTCTTTTTTCTTGTGTCCTTGTCTGTAGGGGTCCACCCATCTTTATGCAATGAAATCTATAATTTCTGATATATTGTGTGGTTGTGATTCAAATGGCGCATGTAGATGTGTTCCTTTGGCTTATTCAGTACTTACTGTTTCATTTGAGAGGCACATGGCAGCCATCACATAGTTTCAAGCACCTATTGTTTAGTTCTTTCCCGAAATAGGCTCCTAGAATAATGCGCTTGTTTCATCTTCAACACTTTTAAAAGGATAACCAGAAACGAAAGAGACATTCATACTTTCTTAAAACAAATGGCTTCTCACAAGGTCTTACTATCCATGAGTTCACTTGCACCACTTCGTCCCGATGCTATTCTTTTGCATGCTGCGCCTTCAAAAGTTGGTAAGTCTCAACAAAGAACATGAGCATTTTACTTTTTTGCCACTTTTGAAGATAAGTACTAATTTACAAGTTGTAGACGCTGTTGATATACGTTAACTATTTCTAAGAATAGGCGCGTACTGTTGATATGCGTCTGTTGATCAGCGCATAATGTTGAAAGGCGCTTGTTGATCGGCATGCAGTTTTGATATACGCCTATTGGTCAGCGCACACTGTTGAGATACGCCTATTAATCGGTGTGCAGTTTTAATATGCGCCTGTTGATCAGCACACACTATTGAGATACGCCTATTAATCGACGTACAGTTTTAATATGCGCCTGTTGATCAGCGCACATTATTGAGATGTGTCTATTGATCAGCGTACAGTTTTGATATGCGCTTGTTGTTCAGCGCACATTGTTGAGATGCGCCTATTAATCGACACGTACTATAGATATACGTCTGTGCTTCTGAAAATAGGTGCACATTGTTGATATGCGCTTGTTGATCGGCACGCAGTTTTGATAGATTTTATTGATATTTCTTTCTTTGCTAATCTTTGCAGAAGTTTGGTTGGTAAGCTTCTTCAAAACTGGCATCGACGACCTGGATGCTATGAAGAGTATTCTTCTAACACCCATATCAGACAGCTTATGTGATTCTGACACTCAAATCAGACAGTTCAGGACTCTTCATGTTCAAGAAGGATCTTCCTCAGATGGTAGGAAGAGCCTTTATACATGAGAGTTGGATAGTGGAGAGACAGAATTAGGAATCGTATCACAAGGGTGATCTCATTCCTAGTTCCCAAGACGGATCGTATTTTCTCCACCAGTTGTATTGACAGTAGCTTATCTTTGAGCTACTGTACTCTGTGGATCTCCTCTCATCTTTCTGAAAGAGAAGACCAGAGTTGATTCCATTGTGTGGCTCGTTGCTTCCGGTTGAGACGACAAGGAACTGGCACCAACAAAATAAGAAGATCCAAAGATGTAATAGACCTTCATTTGTTATATTTAGAATGAAAATCTGAGATGTAATAGATTTCCATCAAGATGTACCTATGTTTTTAAAGAAGAAATAAAGAATGAATTTCTCTTCTTTATGATTTAATTTTGATGTGACAATATAAAAAATAGAATCTAAGAGAAAATACGGATGTAAGAAAGTTGTTGATGTAAATAAGCGGAATTCAGAAGCGTAAGGGACGTGAATTCTCGTTATGAAGAGTGAACATTCACTTCGATTTTCGAGGAAGAGAATAAATGAATGAATAATCATGTCGATTTTTGATGAAAGGACAATGAATGATCAGTTATAAATGAATGAACAGTTATAAATGAACGAACAGCTGTGCTTCTCAAAAAGTCACATCAATTCTCGAGGTTGACTATCTGGTTGTTCTGTCTATAAATAGAACAAAACTTTCTTAGATATCGTCAATTTCTTTCCTTTCTGTACAAAATATCTTCCAAAGATTTGCTCATTCCGAAGATTGAAGGAAAGACCGAGACACCGCCTGCTGAGCCTCCAGTACCTCCTTAGAAAGAAAGGGGTGAAGGCTCAACTGCTCCTGCACCAGGAGAGGACTTAATTTCCAAGCTAGTGGAGCCTGGGAAGACTGCCAAAGAAGAGGCATTGAGGATGGCTGCTTGTAAATTTTGTGCGAGTTCAGACAATGAAATGTTTGAACTGTTGGCAAACTATGTATTTAATCATGAAGGATCCGGGCCTCCTCCCCGTCCTTAATATTATGTAACTCCGTTCTACTTTTAAATAAAATAAATTTTTATTTATATCATGTCTCTGTAATAAAGTACATTTTGCCTTTATACATAATATTTTTTTGAGAAGTTTGCCATTGATAGGCATCATAGCAACTCTGCCATCCATATCTGTTAATTGATAAGCTCTATTTAAGAAAACTTTATTTACCATATACGTCCCTTTCCATTTTGTCTCGAACTTGCCTTTGCTCATACGTGTCATAGTCATAGGACGTCTGACTGTAAGAACTAACTTACCTTCCTGAAATGTTCGTACTCTGACTTTGTGATTGAAAGCTTTTAAAATCTGGGCTTGATAAAGTTCGATGTGTTGTTAAGCTAATAGCCATTTCTCGTCGAGCGCCTCCAATTCTTGAAGTCGAAGACGATCATTATTTTCTGTAGTAAGCTCGTTAGCAACGGCAATTCTCAATGATGGAATATGAATTTCCAGAGGTAAGACAGCTTCACATCCATATACTAGAGAAAAAGGTGTGTAACCTATGGGGTTACGGACGGTAGTGCGATATGCCCATAGACATTCTCCAAGTTTGTCACTCCAATTACGTTTGTTAATAGAGATAAACTTTTTACGGAGTTTGATAATGGTCATGTTGAATGCTTCAGCCAACCCGTTAGCCGCAGGATTATAGGCCATAGAGCCAACATTATTGATTCTGTTGTCATCACAGAACCTATTAAACTTCAGGCTGACGAATTATGGCCCATTAACATGGATGATTCGGCGAGGGACACCAAATCTGTATATCACATAATGTTTAATGAAGTTGATAACACTACTAGTCTTTACTTCAGCCAAAGGTATAGCTTCTGCCCACTTGGAGAAATAATCAGTTATAGCCAAGATGAACCGATGTCCTTTAGATGAAGGAGGATTGATAGGGCCAATTATATCCATGCCCCAAGCTTCGAAAGGCCATGAGGCAGTAGTCGGATGAAGAAATTCCGACGGTTGGTGAATGAAATCTGCATGAATTTGACATGCACGGCACTTCCTTGCATAGTCGATAGCATCTGATACCATAGAGGGCCAGTAGTAGCCCATACGTCGAATACGATCCTGTAGTTTAGGACCAGGCTGATGTGCTCCACAAGTACCATCATGAGCTTCGCGTAATATCTATTTTGCTTCATCACCAGCAAGACGTCTCAAGAGTAACCCATCAAAAGTTCTTCGATAAAGAGTCTTAGTGGTATGATTATAATAGAATCGTAGCGATCAGCATCGAATACTTGTAGCTTTCTTAGGATCTTCTTACAATATGTCATGTACTGCAAAATCAATGAAAGGTGTTCTCCAGTCTTCGCTAATGACGTTGACTTCAGTTAGATTGCTGAATTCAATATTGTGATTGTTTTCAACACAAAATAGTTCTCTATTAGAGATAACAACCATTTGTTGTCTTTTGACTGGAACTGCCAACACCGTAGCTAGGTTAGCTAAGGCATCAGCTTCTGTATTACATGTGCGACGTACATGTTCGATGAAGAACCCTTTGAACGAAAAAGCTATTCTGATTGTTGCTTTATGGTATGGTACCAGATCTTGATGTCGGACTTCATATATGCCTCTAACCTGATTAATAATCAGCTTAGAGTCACCATATACTTCGAGATATTCAATATTCAATTGTTTGGCTAATTGAAGTCCAATGAGCAAGACATTGTATTCTGCTACATTGTTAGAGCCTGATTCGTCTAAAGAATAAGCCCTTTGAATAGCCAATCCATCGGATGAAATGAGAACAATTCCTACTCCAGCAACGAGAGTACCTCCAGGTCCAATTCTAGAAGCTCCATCAAAGAACAACCTCCAAGTAGGAAGCTCTTCTGAGATCATATTTGATTCCAATGTTTTGTCTGGAATCTCGTCATAGAGTTTAGATGTTTCAGGGATAGGATGAGCTGCTAAGAAGTCAGCAAGTGCTTGACCATTCACGAACTTTTGAGGAACATAAACTATATCATATTGCGCTAATAATATGCTCCATGTAGCAATCTAGAATTGAGTGTACTTGGCTTCTTCATTAAGACTCGAAGAGGATTGACTCGGGATATGACATGAATAGTTTGGCCTATGATATAATGTTTTGTTTTCTGAACAGCAAACATTAAGGCTAAACATTCCTTCTTTACCGGACTATAACGATGTTCAGCTCCAATCATCGTTCGGCTAAGATAGTAGATGGCTTGTTCATGACCTTCCTTGTTCTTTTGAGCTAGCAAAGCTCCCAATGAATGATCCATTGCCCGGACATACATTAAGAAAGGTATTCCTGAGATCGGTGGTACAAGAACCAGTGGACTCATTAAATACCGCCTTATGTCATCAAATGCTCGTTGACATTCTTCCGTCCAAACGAAAGATACACCTTTCTTCATTAATTGAGTAAATTATCTGCAACATCCAGATAAATTCGAAATAAACCGCCTGATGTACGCAAGTCGACCTTGGAATCCTCGTAGTTCTTTTAGATTGCATGGAGGATGCATCTCTTGAATGGCTTTGATCTTCTCGGGATCAACGTGTATACCCTTAGAGGTAATGACGAAGCCAAGAAATTTGCCACTAGAGACACCCAAGAAAGATTTGGTGGAGTTCATTTTGAGTTGATGCTGGCGCATTATATTGAAGATAGTTCTTAAATCTTGAATGTGATCTTCCTTTAGACGACTTTTGACAGCAATATCGTCAACATAGTATTCGACAGTCTTTCGCAGATGATCTCGAAAGATAGTACTCATAACCTGCTGGTATGTTGCACCTGCATTCTTAAGACCAAATGGCATAACTGTATAACAGTACACTCCACGAGGAGTACAAAATAAAGTATGTTTTTCATCTTCAAGATTCATCCGGATTTGATTATATCTAAAAAATCCATCCATGAAAGAAATTTGTTCGAATCCACATGTGTTGTCGATCATGACATCAGTAATTGGGAGAAGGAATTCGTCTTTAGGACAAGCATCATTGAGATCCCGAAAGTCTATGCAAACTCGAACCTTTCCGGTCTTCTTCAGAACTGGTACAACGTTGGCTACCCAATCAGGATGCTGTTCTTCTCTGATAAAACCACAAGCTATAAGATTTTTGACTTCATCATCAATTGTATCCATCATTTCAGGCTTGAATTGCCGTTGTTGTTATTTGACCGGCTTGGCATTCGGTAAAAAATTAAGTTTGTGAGTTGCAACTTGAGGATCTAATCCTGGCATATCTTTATAACTCCGGGCAAAGACATCAATATATTCACGAAATAAGGTGAATTAATTCTTGTTTATCATCTTCTGGGAGATTTTTGCTAATAAAGATTGGTCGTGATACACCCTTCTCTCCAACATCGATTTGGACTAGTTGATCCTCAGTAGGTGGTTCTCGTTGTTCAAAACGAAGTTCCCACTGACTGTCCATCCTTTGTGCCCAAGGGTCCACTTCAGGAGCTTCTATAATGTCATTTTCATCATCTTCCGAGAATTCGACAGACACCATGTTAGAAGATACTATCACCCTATGAACATGACTAATGCTGGTATCAGAATCCCATGAGATAGAATCAGAAGAGTTAGATCGTTCTTCCTCATCAGATTCAGAAGGCTCTGGAGTTGGAAGTGGTAAAGCATAATCTAGTCCCCGCTTCATTTTACTGTGGTATTGTTGTGATTTTCTTTTTGGAAAAGAAATACGAATAGGAGTTCGCCTTCCTTTATCGTTATTGAGACATGTTCTGAAATCATAGCCCATTTTACGGATGATTGCTTTGGACTGTGGACTATAGCGACGTAATTGTAGCCTTCATGTATCATCTCTATTATCATTATAGAGCATGATTTTTGGTTCCTCTCTTTTATTGAAGAATATAGGCCTTTTATCTTTCTTTCGAGGCGGTACTAAGAAGTACGACTCTTGTATTGAATCCAATGATACCATATTTCGTAAAGATGATACGACTTCTATTGTAAGTGGTTTAAAGATATCTAGCATATCCAAATAACATTGAGTATAGTAAGAGACATCAGCATACTGCAAAGGAGATGCTTTATTGATTTTTACACCGTCATTTACAATAGAAACTTTAGCTTAGCAGGCTTAGTCAGATTGATGACAAGACGGGGAGAAGAAGAACGAGAAGGAGGAGGGGGCTTCTTACAACGAAGGTCGATTACAAGCGGCTCGGAAGAGGTGAGCACCCTTTGTTCCTGACTATCACCAATAGGTTCCTTCTCGTGGGAAGGAAGATAGATCGTCAGTAGTTTGGAAGACTGAGGATAGGAAGTACGTCCTTTGACAAAAATCACCAGATTATCATTCGGTACACTTTTCTGTTCTTCATCTGTGTCCATTGCCAGAACTACCTTCAGGAATTCCTTCTTGTACATGCGAGAATCATTGCCGTATGCTTCAACTCCTTTGAAAGGATTCAGATCTGTAACCTTTTTTGGACTTCTCCATTACCATCCACATATTTGAAACATTGGTAGAGAGTAGAAGGTACAATATTGTGTTCATGGAGGAATAGTCTTCCTAACAAAGCATTGTATGAGCCATGATTGTCAATTACATAGAAAGTTACCTTTGTACGAAAATTGTCAATTTGAAGTTTTAGGCGTATCTTCCCCAATGGTTCAATTCTTCCTTGATTGAACCCCAAGATGGTAGTGATAGTTGTAGAAAGGTTATGCACTGGGATCTTCAAAGCATCTAGTAAAGACTTCGGCATGATGCTAAGAGCAGACCCTGGATCAATCAGAATACGATCAACTTTCATGGTGTTCACATACCCCGTAAAATAGAGAGGACAATCATGACGATTGTCTTCTAACAATATGTCATCTTATGTAAAAGTGATATTAGGCATTAGTTCAAATACACTATGATAATGTTCACAGCTGACTGGCTCCTTTTCAGATTTCTTGAGAAGAGTAAGACAAGCGTCAGCCTGCATCAAGACTTCACTTAACGTCTCTCGAGTTTCTTTTGAGAGACGTAAAAGTTCAAGGATTGACAATCTTGCTGGAGTATTGGCCAATTGAGCCAATATGTCAAAATTATATGGCTTTTCAAGTCCAAGAGATAAGGACTTTTTCAATGCTTTATCAAAGCGAACAGATTGTTTTCCCTTGTCTGCTGATGTCAGTTTCAACCACTGGCAGGGATATAGATGGTATATTCTCAGTAAGAGAAGATGATGTAGAAAGAACATCAGGAGATAAGACAGGATCATCTTAAATTTTGGGATATTCCCGAAGATAGGATTTTCCAAATCTAGTGCTAATTAGAATTTCTTCTTCTGCTACTGGTTCAAAGGATACCATGTTGTAGCGCTTGGACTTAGTTTTCGAGTGCTTCTTTTGCTTGAAAGAGGAAGGTGTTTCGAAATCTGCTACCAGATCTGGATGAATCCACATGATCTCTCCTTTGTCAGTTGATAATGGGATAAGACCTCGTTTTGAGGAGGTGGGAGATTCACGATCTCGAGAGTAATCCTTGGAACGGGGAGAACACCATCTTGCACAAGTTGTGGTAGAAAGTCACTAAATTGTAGAGAAACCACATTAGCAGTCACCGTCTTCTCGTGCTACTGCAGAGTAATTTCTCCAGAGTTGACCAACTCCTGGATTTTGCCTTTGAGTACGTAGCATGCTCTGGTTGGATGCCCTATAAATCTGTGATAAATACAGTATTTAGGGTGATCGATTTTACCCACTTCTTACAGTCATTTTGCTTCTGGCAGTTGAAGCTTATTGCTTTTGATCAAGCAATCGAAGATGCTTAAAGTATCATCTTCCTCGAAAGAATACGCTTCTTTTGGACGAGTTATTTTCTGCGGTGGTGCTGATGGAGTGGGTGCTGTCTGAGTAACATTAACAGCCAATGACTCCTTGCCCTTGAGATTGATGGCCAGTGTTTTTTTTATCCTTGTGGTTATTCTGGCGATTATTACCGTCGGGTGTAGAATGTTCATCTTGGTTAGGATGAGTCATCTGAACTCCTAATTGTTTGAACTTTTCGGCACTGACCTCTGCCGCCTTAGTATTCATAATAAAAGAGGGCCAATCTTGGAATTGTATAGATCTCATCCACATACTGATAATAGGCAGCAAGTTTGATTTACAGGTGTCTATTGTTACAGCAGATGGAGTTCCTAAAGGCATCTTAAGTGCCTCTCGGCAGAATCTTTCAATGAAACTCTTTGTGGATTCATTGTATCTTTGTTTGATTTTAATGAGGGCAGACATTGTCATGTCGTTGACTCCCTCATAAAACCATTCCAAGAACATTTGCTTGAAACCAGCAAATGAAGTTATGCAGCCATCTGGCAAACTACGATACCAGTCGTATGCTGTGCCGGCTAAACAACCGACGAACACTCTGGTAAGGAGAGCATCATTTGGCTGTAATTGGTCAGTCGTCACTTAAAAGTAATTAATGTACTGACTTTGGGAAGTGCTGCCATCAAACAACATAATGGTCGAAAGCTTGTATTTAGGAGGGGACGGAACCTCCTTCCACTCTGTAGGATACGGTTGCTTTATGCCCAGTCTTTGTAGGCCATCCTTCTTCTTAAAGGCCTCAAACTGAGTGCGTAAGAGTTTCACAGCCTTATTAGCATCCCCTGATGTTTGGGAATTGGTGGGCTGGTTAGAAGTGTTTGGAGGAGGAGCAGCATGGTAATTACCACCCCTGGCACCAGACTGATTAGGGTCAGCTTGAATTGGTATAGAAGTGTAGAAGCATGGAAAATATTGCTTTTAGTCCCACATCGGAAAGGAGAAGAAGAAAGGGCTCACTCCATGCTATAAATAGAGCCCCCCTTACCTCCTTTGAAAAGGGCACCAACTTCTCTTCCCTCCTTCCAAACTTGGACTCTTCCTATTACGCACCTTCGGGTGCTAAGTAGAAGAAGTCTAGGGCAGCGCGGGCTCATCGGGCTCAGTCAGCTGTTCCAACCTCTGACCATCAAGAGCGTCCCGCTAAGTGGGCCTCTGATAGAAAGTTGTACAGAGCCGCTCGTGTCCAGCCCCAGGAGGCAAACGGACAGAGTGGTTCTCAAGAGTCTCCCAACAAAGATCGAGGGCAAGTGTTTCTATTAGCCCCACATCAGAGAGCAAACATGATACCTACGCACTCGTGTGTCCGGGATACCCGGGCCCACAAAGCGAGTGCACGGGCTGATCGAGACATTCCTCATACGAGTCATGAGACATTCTTCATGCGGCACAGAACCCAGGAAGCTTCATGCGGCTCAAAATCAGACGAGCTTCATGCGGCTCAAGAGTATCATACGGCTCAAAAGTCACCAACATGGACATGCGGCTCAAACACATAGGCAACTCGAGTAAACTCCATGCGGCCCACAGAGAGAGGCCACGTGGCCTTGAAAGCAGCTGTGCCCAACATCTGGACGCCTTTAATGCTCTAACGGATGACAGACCTGACAGATGACAGCCCTGACATAAAGTAATCATGATGACTGACACAAAAAACACTATCTTCCTAGGGAACTGGAGAATACCTTCGCAGACGTGGCACTATTCACCAAGTTTCGAGGCAAGTCTATACGGCCAGACTAAACAAAGTCCATGCGGCCAAAACAGAGAGACCCATGCGGCTCGGTCATGAAGACTCTCATGCGGCTCGGCCATGAAGACCCCCATGCGGCTCGGTCATGAATATATTCATACGGCTCGGTCATGACAACCTTCATGCGGTTCAAAGTACAGAGACTCTTCATGCAGCTCGGTCATGAACTCTTTCATGCGGCTCGGTCATGACAACTCTCATGCGGCCCAAACATCGACACTCCTCATGCGGCTCAACATTGACGACGGGACACGTGTCCTAAAGTCAATCAAATCTTGGGCCAAATCTCAATAATCTGGAACACGTGGCAGAAGAATGAATCAAATTGATTCATTTAGATTTGCAGACATCAGCAAATCATCATGATAGAGATTTATTGCAATCAACATTTATTATTGATGGGATTTGGCACAATCCATATTAATGGTCCAGATCCTTCACACTCAAGACTAATGGTCCAGATTGATCAATCACCAGGCCGCCGCCACTTTGAGAACGGGTAATCAGCCAAACCCTAATGATGCTTCCCCACTATTATAAATAGCAGGGTGCCATTCCCTTGCAAAATACACAGAGTCAGAGAAAAAAAAAAGAGGAGAGAGAGAGAGGTCGGCAACAAAAGAATAAAAAAATAAGAAGAGAGAGATCTACACAGAGAGAGCTCCCCTCTTTCTTTTTGATACTTACAGAGAGAAAGAAGCCAGGAGAGCCACTCGAGGAGAGTAAGAAGAGCCTTTCTTCGTCAACGCCAAGCAGATCTTCCCCGAGCCAAGGCTGCATACTGATCGTCCAAGGAGTAAGGCAGAGCGGCCGTCGCTTTCCCGAGCCTCTATCGTCACCCCCCAGAATCAAAAATAAACAATCGTACTTAGTCTGCTGTACCTAGGTTTTCGTCCCTAGGCTTTCTTTGTACGAGCGAGTTTGTATTGTGAGTCTAAGTTCAGTCCTCCGATAATTGTTCTGTTCTTTTATAATCAATGGCAAACACGATGGCGACTCGGCTGGGGACTAACTTCTCCACGGCTGAGGAGTTGGTGACGCAATCGGATGCAGCCAAACTTGGCTCCACACAACAGAAGATGGTCGTCCGCTTCGACCAACAGGCGTTCGAAGAGATGCTCTCTGAAGGCAACGCTGGCCCGGTCCAGAAACGCACCCGCACCACGAAGGCTCGCAAAGAGTGGAGGCCAAAGTCATTTGCTCCTCCCCAAGCCCTCGATGGGATACCTTCGGTCGCTCAAGACGGCGAGAAAGATTCTCCTGCGGCCCCACTTCAGATCGCAGACACCTCTGCTGCCCCCAAGTCCGGCAGAAGAAAACACTATGATGCTGGACTTGCAGGGGCAAAGAGGGTCTCTGCTCAACCTGAACCGCAGAAGGGTATTAGCCGCAGAAAGAAAATCCATGCGGCCACAACCGTCAACCACACAAAGAAAACTTATGCGGCCACTGCTGTCAGCCGCATAACTTATGCAGCTACAGTTTCCAACCGCATGGATGAGATTCATGCGGCTAGTAAAGTCAACCGCTTGCAGAAAACCCATGCGGCCACAGATGCCAACCGCATGCGGACAGCCTGTACGGCCGTGACTCCTAACCGCATAAGAATTCGTCCCATAACAGAAGACAGTCGCATGCAGATAGCCTGCACGGCACCCAACGCTAGCCGCATAGCGTCTCTACCGCGCTTCTCTCGATCAGTTTTTGACCGACTCTCATGCGGTCCTAACTCTGATCACTCGCTGGATGAGAATCCAGACTCTGTGATACCTAATGTGGACTCTTCCTATTACGCACCCACAAGTGCTAAAAAGAAAAAGTCTAGGGCAGCGGGGACTCATCAAGTCCAGACAGCTGCCCCAACCTCTGACTATCGGGGCGTCCCGCTGAGTATCACGCGGGCCTCTGACGGGAAGTTGTATAAAACCACTCGAGTCCAGCCCCCGGCGGCAAACGGACGAAGTGGTTCCTCTGACCTGCGTGAAGCTATCCTCCACAAACGCAAAGAAAGAGAAGGAGCCTCAGCGTACAGAGAGTCCTCACAGGGACGTCACTGTACCCAGATTATCGTCAACTGCTGTTGCAACAATACGGCAGTAACAGAAGACCGGCCATCCGTCTTCCAAAGATTACAACATCCGAGCTCGGAAGACGAGGCACCTCCCGTTGCCTCCTGCAATTCCGCGCGGAAAGTCCCCGTGGAGGGGAGAGAGAAGAAGACAAGCATCTCCAGCCCAAAGGTGTCAACTATTGCAGCTAAGAAGCCATCGTCTAAAGGATTATCCTCTACTGGAGTCTTCCAACACACCCGTTCAAAGACGAAAACTGCTACAGTAGGAAGTTCGCCGTCTACGTCATTGGGGGTCGTCGGAACTGGGGGTAGCACTCCTCCAAACCTCTACGACAACCCGACATTCCAAGAAGACAGACTAGAGGAAGCAAATCCTCCGACGGATACAACAGATACCGACGTCCTCGAGGACGTCCTAAATGAAGCAAGTTCTGAAGCTGGGGGTACTGTTCCTTCCGAATCCGAACCTGAAGAGAACATCCCCACATATCCCGATGATTTCTCGATGCATGAGTATGACTCGGAGGGCATGTCCGCCACCTCTCCTTCTGTCACTCCTCACGTGAGGACGGTATTCATGACAGACAACAGCCAAGGTGGTTCCGGCGATCGCCAACGTATCGACACTTTGGAGGCCATACTGCACGCCTTGGTCAAGTCCGTAGATGAGATCAAAGCGGCACTTCCTACTCTACAGGGAGTGACACCTGGTCAGACAAGCACGGGTCCCACGAACAACATAGATTCAAATTCAGCGGCACCAAACCCGGGCAATAATGCTCCCGAGATAACGGCCCCTACCGCGACAGATGAGGCCCGAGAAGTAAGGAGAGAGGTTCAGGAGCTTCGAGCGATGTTCCACGCCCGAGAAAATTCTCAAGACCTCAGAATACGGCAACCATACCCAGCTGAATGGAGGGATGTGCCCTTTCCCCCAAGATATAAGCCGTTCAATATCAACCCATATGATGGTAAGACTTCAGCAAGCCGGTACATCACTTACTTTGAGGTCACTACCGACCATCTGCCCCATGAGGACGCCATCCTTACACGGTTATTCATTGGGGCACTGGAAGGAGTCGCCTTTGATTGGTACCGCAACCTGCCAGATAATTGCATCCACTCCTTCGCTGGCTTCAAGCGCTTGTTCTTGGAGAGGTTCTATGAGGTCGGACAGGACGTCACGATGTCTACCCTCATGGACGTCGTCCAAGGAGAGAAAGAGCTGACAAGGAATTACATTGAGCGGTTTCGTCAAACCGCAATGAAGTTACCATCTGGCAACCCGGACTCTTCCTTGATTGAAATTTGCCAAAAGAGACTACTCCCAACAATTAGTCTCTGGATGGGCGAAAGTCAATTCAAGGACTGGAAGGCCTTTATCATCAGCGCTACAAGTGCCGAGGAACGATTGAAGAAAGCTCGCCAACTGGGATTGCATATCTCAGAGGGAGAGAACAAGGGGAAGCGTCCCAACGCCAACAACGACAATGGGGGTAGCCCCTCCAACCGAGACAACAAAGGCAAGCAGGCCATGGTGACCGATACAGCCCAGAAGCCCAAGCAACAGCCAGCGGACAAACAATGGCCTCAAATCACTTATTCTTTCGAAGACAGCCACGTCAAGCCTATCTTGGACATACTTATACAAGGAGATAGAATTCAGCTTCCTCCACCAAGACGGGAACCTCGGCCTGCTGATTTGGAAAACTCGAAGTTCTGCCATTACCACCGCTACGTCCACCATGCTACACACGACTGCTACCAACTGAAACGCTATATCCAGAACCTCATCGATTCAAACGCTCTGGCTATCGACTTCGATGAGGTAACCGTAGCAGCCAACATGGTGTCCGTACAATTCGGCAATTTCCCTCCAACAGAGACTCAAGACGGTGTCATGCCCATCCCTCTGGCAACAATGGAAATCACTAACCTTCCGCCTGCCCGTGATCAAACTCCCGGCCTAATACCCCTCACCACATCACGAGGGGAGATCATGTGGGTCCATCCGGACCTAGTCCATGAGGTGACTCAGCCCACTTTATCCTCTAAAAAGAAAAGTGGAAAGGTCAGATCATGCCGCACCGCCTCGGCAGAGGAGGGGGAAGTCTCAGCCGTCACTACCCGATCTGGAGCACAAGCCCAACCAGTGGCCGAGAATCCGACTAATGATCAGCAGCCCACAAACGCTGATACTCCGGGATCGGCTCAGCCTTCGACGACCGACAAGCCTAGGTCGAAGGAGACTCGCTTCGACAAATCTCTCCGAAAGGAGACACCTCAGGGGCTGGAGAGGCCCTATAACTTCGACATCTTGGCGCAATTGGCTAACACACCGGCCAAATTGTCCTTATACGAACTCCTGAGACTCTCAAAAGATGTCCGCATAGCTCTAAGTGAGGCGCTCCAAAATGCCGACACATACTTGGCTTAGGTCAACCTCACGGGAGATAATCAGCCTACAGATCTCCAAGATAGTGCGTGTACAGGTGCAATGCCCAATATCGTATTCTTTCCGCAGGATATGCTCATCAAAACTAACCTGCACGATCGCCCATTGTACTACACTGGATACATCGGCGACGTAAAGGTAGACCGAATGCACATTGACCCCGGGTCCTCCATAAGCATCATTCCGAAGGGTCTGCTACATCATCTTCGTATTCCAATGCATCGCCTGACGCCTACAAGCACCGCCATTAGCGGTTTCAATTCGGGCCGGAGCTACCCAATAGGGAAGATCCGTTTGAAGTGTCAGATCGGCGATCTCCAATCAGAAGTCACATGTTATGTCATAGATGCCGACACTTCTTACAATATCCTTCTGGGGCGGCCTTAGATACACGATTACATGATCGTGCCTTCCACGCTACACCAGTGCTTCAAATATGTCGATAAGCATGGCTTCGTGAGGACGGAGTTTGCCGATATCGATCCCTTCAAGGGGGTCGAATCTTATTACTCAGACTCCTGTCTGTACGAAAAGTCAAAGAAGCATCTGGTCGAAGAAGATGTGCAAGCTCACAACAAGACGGCTACAGGATCAGAAGAACCTCTAACGATCCACCTTCAGGCTCGCAAACCGGGCAATTCCGCACCCCTTACGGCCACTCTGCGTAAGGACGCAATCAGTCTCTCCGCACAAGAAGAACAAATGAGAATCCGGCTGCCAAGGTCTGGCCAAGCGTCGAGACCCATAACAGGGCCACTTACCATCAGAATACCGAGAGTCGGTCAGCTCCAAACGGAGAAGCCCAATCCCTCCGACAGACCGCTCACAATACGCCTTCCCAAGAAGATTCTTCACCCCGATGCGAGGTCTGACACTTCTAGCGAACCAGCCACCCCTCGCCTCACATCCAGTACCAAACTGGGGGTTGCTAGTTTACCAACAACTCCACGATCTGCTCCGCCAGTTGAGCCTCTGATGATCAAGTTGCCCAAATCATCCTCTCAGTCTGCATTTACACAGGGGGTGGCTGAAGAAGAGTTGGAGCTGGCCAAGTATGTGGCTGCTCACACTGAGACTTGCTTATGTTGCCCATCAACGGCAACTTCCTGAAGAAGTATTACGTCCGAAACGACATCAAAAAAAAAAAAAAATCCCTGATGATTGAGTTATGTACCCCCCCGGTACCGCTGAACTCACATCCACTCCAGATTATCTAGTTATGTACCCGCTGGTACCACTGAACTCACATCCACATTCTCTCCAGATCACCGAGTCATGTACCTGCTGGTACCGCTGAACTCATATCCACAATATTCCAGATTTTTGAGTCATGTACCCTCTCGTACCGCTGAAATCACCTCCTCCTTCCACAAAAATCCCAAACTACCGAGTCATGTACCCTCTCGTACCGCTGAACTCACCTCCTCCTTCCACAAAAATCCTAAACTACCAAGTCATGTACCCGCTGGTACCTTTGAACTTACACTTTGATCACAAAATTTATGGATTGTCGAGTTATGTACCCGCTGGTACCCCTGAACTTACATCCCGGTCACTTTTTTAGGGAGAACGTTATGTATAAACATACCTCTGAACTTTTTTCCTGGAAGGGATCCTCCCTCATGATCCACTACCCGCACTCCCAGTGCACAAAAAGGGTAACAGATCCACAAATTTCCAAAACGGCCATGTCCTCATTACCTCTGAGTCGTTCCATTTCCGCCAAAAACAAATCACCCCTTTACATAGAACTTCCATGTCCTCATTACCTCTGAGTCGTTCAATGTACCCCTCTTCATTGAGCCCACTCCTGCCATGTCCTCATTACCTCTGAGTGGGAAGGCTCCGTCGAAGAAAACTTCATACTTGCCATGTCCTCATTACCTCTGAGTAAGTATGTCGATTCCCTTTCAACCTATTATTTGTACCCACAACCGGAGTACGCCAAAGATAATAGGTCCACAAATATCCTCCGTTGAGTTTTCTCCTGCCATGTCCTCATTACCTCTGAGTAGGAAGATTCCGCGGTGAAACAAAAACCCTCATGCTTGCCATGTCCTCATTACCTCTGAGTAAGTATGTTGGTTCCTTTTCATCCTATTATCCGTATCCTAAGCCAGGGTACGCCAAGGATAATAGGCCCACAAATGTCCTCTGTTGACCACAAATGTCCTCTGTTGACCACAAACGTCCTCTGTTGACCACAAATGTCCGCTGTTGACCACGAATATCTTCCGTGAAGTCTCCCCTGCCATGTCCTCATTATCTCTGAGCAGGAAGATTCCACGATAAAACCCTCATGCTTGCCATGTCCTCATAACCTCTGAGCAAATATGTTGGTTTCCTTTCATCCTATTATCCGTATCCTGAACCAGGGTACGCCAAGGATAGTAGGTCCACAAATATCCCTTGCTAAGCTTCTTAGCATAAATCCACCATCTCACCATACCCCGGGAGCCCAGCTGCTCTACGGCATTCTTTTTCCCAATACCGAGAGCACCCATGACCACTTTGCCATGGCTGTTCCGGATATCCTGACCAAACTTGTTATCCGTACCTAAAACCAAGGTACGCCCAGGGTAACAGGTCCACAAATAATCCCCCAGCAGGTCCAATTCCACAAACACCACAAGTACAAGAAAGAGAAGATGAGTTGAAACATGCTCATTTATTCAAAATTGAAAGTACTACATCATCTGGAATCACATCCCTTGACAAAAAGAAAAGAAAAACAGTGAAAGAAAACAGAAAACTATTCACTGCTCCATGGTATTCTTTCGCCCGATACCAAGAACCTCCATATCCGCCTTACCGCGGAGTTGTCCTAGGTATCCCTATCAAACTTATTATCCGTACCTAAAACCAAGGTATGCCAAGGATAATAGGCCCACAAATGTCCTCTGTTGACCACAAATGCCGTACTAGGTCCCTTAGTACATCCACATCTTTCCTCATCATCACATGCTTTCGGAGCCCAGCTGTTCCATAGCATTCTTTCACCCAATGCATAGAACTCCCATGTTGATAGCACCTCTGAGTTGTTCTATGTATCCTCATTCGAGTTCGCTCCTACCATGTCCATATCACCTCTGAGTAGGAAAGCTCTACCATCAACCTTATATTTATCACGTCCATACCACCTCTGAGTAAATATGATGGTTCCCTCTCTCAACTTATTATCCGTACCTAAAACCAAGGTACGCCAAGGATGATAAGTCCACATAAAATCCCTAGCGAAAGTGCCCAAACCTATCACGTCCATGTTACCTCTGATTGGATTGCCACACCTAAACAAATCTACTTTCCATGCTTCTTATTCAAAGTGTTCCAAATTTGCAATTTGGAAACTTTGAAGGGGGTCCTGTAGAAGCATGGAAAATATTACTTTTAGTCCCACATCGAAAAGGAGAAGAAGAAAGGGCTCACTCCATGCTATAAATAGAGCCCCCTTACCTCCTTTGAAAAGGGCACCAACTTCTCTTCCCTCCTTCCAAACTTGGACTCTTCCTATTACGCACCTTCGGGTGCTAAGTAGAAGAAGTCTAGGGCAGCGCGGGCTCATCGGGCTCAGTCAGCTGTTCCAACCTCTGACCATCAAGAGCGTCCCGCTAAGTGGGCCTCTGATAGAAAGTTGTACAGAGCCGCTCGTGTCCAGCCCCAGGAGACAAACGGACAGAGTGGTTCTCAAGAGTCTCCCAACAAAGATCGAGGGCAAGTGTTTCTATTAGCCCCACATCAGGGAGCAAACATGATACCTACGCACTCGTGTGTCCGGGATACCCGGGCCCACAAAGCGAGTGCACGGGCTGATCGAGACATTCCTCATACGAGTCATGAGACATTCTTCATGCGGCACAGAACCCAGGAAGCTTCATGCGGCTCAAAATCAGACGAGCTTCATGCGGCTCAAGAGTATCATGCGGCTCAAAAGTCACCAACATGGACATGCGGCTCAAACACATAGGCAACTCAAGTAAACTCCATGCGGCCCACAGAGAGAGGCCACGTGGCCTTCAAAGCAGCTGTGCCCAACGTCTGGACGCCTTTAATGCTCTAACGGATGACAGACCTGACAGATGACAGCCCTGACATAAAGTAATCATGATGACTGACACAAAAAACACTATCTTCCTAGGGAACTGGAGAATACCTTCGCAGACGTGGCACTATTCACCAAGTTTCGAGGCAAGTCTATACGGCCAAACTAAACAAAGTCCATGCGGCCAGAACAGAGAGACCCATGCGGCTCGGTCATGAAGACTCTCATGCGGCTCGGCCATGAAGACCCCCATGCGGCTCGATCATGAATATATTCATGCGGCTCGGTCATGACAACCTTCATGCGGTTCGAAGTATAGAGACTCTTCATGCGGCTCGGTCATGAACTCTTTCATGCGGCTCGGTCATGACAACTCTCATGCGGCCCAAACATCGACACTCCTCATACGGCTCAACATTGACGATGGGACACGTGTCCTAAAGTCAATCAAATCTTGGGCCAAATCCCAATAATCTGGAACACGTGGCAGAAGAATGAATCAAATTGATTCATTTAGATTTGCAGACATCAGCAAATCATCATGATAGAGATTTATTGCAATCAACATTTATTATTGATGGGATTTGGCATAATCCACATTAATGGTCCAGATCCTTCACACTCAAGACTAATGGTCCAGATTGATCAATCACCATGCCGCCGCCACTTTGAGAACGGGTAATCAGCCAAACCCTAATGATGCTTCCCCACTATTATAAATAGCAGGGTGCCATTCCCTTGCAAAATACACAGAGTCAGAGAAAAAAAAAGGAGGAGAGAGAGAGAGGTCGGCAACAAAAGAATAAAAAAATAAGAAGAGAGAGATCTACACAGAGAGAGCTCCCCCCTTTCTTCTTGATACTTACAGAGAGAGAGAAGCCAGGAGAGCCACCCGAGGAGAGTAAGAAGAGCCTTTCTTCGTCAACGCCAAGCAGATCTTCCCCGAGCCAAGGCTGCATACTGATCGTCCAAGGAGTAAGGCAGAGCGGCCGTCGCTTTCCCGAGCCTCTATCGTCACCCCCCAGAATCAAAAATAAACAATCGTACTTAGTCTGCTGTACCTAGGTTTTCGTCCCTAGGCTTTCTTTGTACGAGCGAGTTTATATTGTGAGTCTAAGTTCAGTCCTCCGATAATTGTTCTGTTCTTTTACAATCAATGGCAAACAAGAAGCAACCTGAGGAGGTGGTACCCCCATACTAACAGGTACAGAAGATGCTATAAGATCAGAATTTGTGGCAGGTTTTATAACCGGTGGCATTATATGTTGAGCCACGATTATAGTGTGCATACTTACGACCATCTCCGCTATGGTCTTCAACTTTTCCTCTAGTGCAACAATTTGTTGTTCTTGATTGGCTGTACTAGAAGCATCTTGATCTTCTGTAACGGTATATGTTGTCACTTCTCTCGCTACTATTGACGAGATAGTTTGTTCAGAACTTTTATTATATGCGTCAAACTCTGAAAAAGAGTCCTCTCCTATATGAGCGATGGGGAGATCTTCTTGATTAAAGACACCTTGGTTCAAATTTCGATTTTTTGATCTGGTGTATTGAAAGACACCTTCACTGGATGCATGAATCCGATCCAAGTATTGCTGACTGAGATTACGGGATGCATTACGTCTTGGACGTTTCCCACCCCCAGTACCTTGAGAAGTCATGTTAACAGAAGCATATAACAGTTCGTCTTCATCTTCTATTATAGGTTCCGGAGTTGAAGCATAGTTCAGACGATCGAAGACAGATCGTTGAGCTGATTGGCAACAACACTTAATGACGACTTCATGAAGGCAGTGGCGATCTGAAGAGTGATTTAAAGGCGAAGGAGACATCCCTGCAATCTTTCGTCTTTGTGTAAGACATTCCCGGAGATCAGTTACCACTACAGGACGAGAAAAGTTGGAGGAACATATTCTTTAATGATGTTAGGAACATGTCTCATATTCTTCAGATGTTGTGTGCCCTGAGTATACAAAGAGGTACTCAACTCATTAGCATAAGTGGTTGTGTCTTTCTTTTCAAACTTTGGCTTCTGGTACAGATTGGCCTTTGGTATAGGGTTCTTACGTTTCACCAAAGTTGATACTGGTTGACGCCTATTGAGATAAGCGCGTAAATCAGAAAATTCTGCTCCAGGTGTCTCTGTTTATGACACCATCAATTTTTCTTGCTTAGATCTTGAAATTTGCAAGGTTGGAAGATCTTGACCAGACCACATAGGGGTAGGCAAGAAGCCTCTTTGATCAGTATTCTTTTCGATATCAGAGATTGGAAGACCTCTGTTTAAAGGAATAGAATCTGATATATCTTCCTCTGAATCATAGACCAGAAAAGTTTGAGAAAAGACCAAAGGGTGCTTTCTTTTATTTTGTAGAGGGTTAGCTAAGAAGCGTTTTTCTCTATTTTGTTGTTGAACCGTCTTAGGCGCAGGTTGTGCGAGTTAGGAAAGTGTCAAAGGACCCTTCCCTTTGTTCTGTCTAGTTCTAGCACTAGAACATTGCTTCTCCAAGTTCAGAACTGGAGAAGAAGAGGGAATAGTCAAAAGACTAGTTCCCTTGGGTTGTGCCAGAGCAACATGGTGTGCAAACTGAGCCTGGGCAGCAGGATAATTAGGTTGCAACATAGCAGAATGTGCTGCTGGTTGCGCCATGGCAGTAAGATAAGTAGGTTGCACTCAGGCAACAGGGTGAATAGACTGCACCTTGGCAGCATGCTGAATGGATTACGATCTGACAGCAGAAGAAATGAACTGCGCCTTGGTAGCAGAATGAATGGGTTGCGCACGGACAACCGAAGCAGACTGCGCCTGGGCCACTGAGGCGGATTGTGCTTTGGCCGCTGAGCACTCAGGTTGTGACTGGGCAACAGCAACTGTGGGAGACTTAGGAGCCCACACAGTCCTGTTCTTGGTGATAGCCACAGTGCACTTGTTGCTCTTGGTGCTAATCATATCCTCGTAGGTTGTCTGGTTGACTTGAACAACCAGAGTCTTCTGCGTCTTGCCGATTGACACAGTATCACATTGAGTTATCACATTCTCGTCGGAGGAGAAAGTCATCCCCAGCAGAGTTGTCATTTTGTTTGCAAAAACAAAAAGTTGTTCTTTTACAAAATTTTGAAAAGAGTACAAGAGTACAATTTGAATTTTGGGAAAGTACAACTGTAGGAATCTGATCAGAAGACGATTACTTTATCCCTTGGACTATGTGAACTTGAAGACTAGAGCCTCTGGAGAATGTAGCAGCAATTTTGTAAGAGTTCTTGATCTCTCCCCCCGTCTTTTCACAATGATTGGAAACTCTATTTATAGAGTTCTGGAAATAACTGTTTTAGCGGTTATTCTGATGTACGTGAGGCTGGATTGTGCCACATTAGGTTGCGCCAACCTTATGTTGTGCCAATTTTTATTCAGGTAATCAATCGTATACTAACTGTATTTAGACGCGTGGCATCATGTGATTGAGATGCGCATGGTCATGTACAGAATAGAAGACACGTCTTGAGAGATTACTGGCATGTGCGCCACGTCATCCTACTTTGGAAATGAAAATTGTCTCAACTTTATCAGGTTGCGCGAGCTTCAGTCAACAAGTTAAACTGTGCCTGATTAGGCTGCGCCTTGACATGTGGCAGCTTTTGAGAAGAATTCGTTCAGATTGCGCCTAAGCACAACTAAGAAACTTGTTTAGATTGCGCCTAGGTGCAACTCATAAGATGTGCAGGACAGCTGTCAATCCAATCTCCTCGAGCGGCACCATTCGAGGGATTCAAAGAGATTTTCCTCGTTTACTGTGCTGTCAGGTAATGATGGCCATTAAATGTTAGACGCCACGTAGACTTCGGCGCAATATGACTGGGCGCAGTTTGATATATGGCGCAACCTAACCATTGGCGCAGTTTGATCTCTGAGCTTCATATCAGTGGCGCAGCTTGATTTTTGGGGCGCAACTTGATTGCTGAGTAGTAAATACATGGTGCAACTTAATTTTTAGGCTCTACAGCATGGTTACCATTAGGCTGTAGAATACTATGTATCATGTTATTGCTCTTCCTGACAGTGGCAGATAAGTGGAAAATTTTAGTATTTTTGTCACCTTCTTTTAGCCATGAAGTACTTGACCTTTGTTTCCAGTATAGCTCCCGTTGTAGATGGAGTTTATTGAGCAATAGTTGAACTATTCTCTCCTCTATAAATCTAATATCTGAGGCCTGTTGACTCTGAGTAAGTAGAAGCTTTTCTTCAAAATATTTAATATCATTGTGAAGAACAAATAGGCAACTCTAGAGGGGGTGAATAGAGTTTATGACAATAATGTCCAATTAAAAATTTAAACTCTTTCACCAACAGTAAATAATCAGAGTAAATGCGGAAATAGTAAAGAGCAAGAAAGCATACGCAAACACAGCCAATTTTAATCTGGTTTCCCTCGTGGAGGACTAGTCCAGGCCTGAGAACTCTAGCTCAGGATTAAATCTACTATTTTTGAAATAGTAGTTACACCTCGTGTCTTTTCTTCAGAAGCGCACGTCATCTTCTTACAGAGATCACAGTGGCGATGCTTGGAATTTTCTAAGCGACTTCTTGAACTCTTGCACAAACTCCTAACTGAAAAGTACTGAGCACTTTGAGGCTTAGGAAGCTTGCGGCTAGTAGATGAGAAGGGTATGGCTTGTATAAGGCTTTAGGGGGAAGAGAAGAGAAGATTGGATGATTGAAACTGAGAGAATTCAAGGCCTATTTATAGGATACCAGGTAGGCAGAATTCGGCCAGAATTCTGGGTCAAATATTCAAAAATTTGGCCGTTGGACAACTTGCATCCAGCCAACCCTAAAAATTAGGGTCCTAGATTTTAGGAGACAGAGTTCGGCCCGAACTCTGTGTAGAGGCAGAGTTCGGCCCGAACTCTATCTCTAGAGCACAGAACTGGTCCAATGGGTAAATGGGCCACTTGGATTTTTGTGCGGCTTTTGGTTTGAGGTATAGGTATAGGTTAAGTCTCAAATTGTTCAGTACGACTCAGTTTACATATTTCTAACAGACTCAAAATATTGAGTATAGTCGGTGCGAGCTGTCGTCCATCTTGTACTGAGTTCAGTCTTCATGTGTCGTATTAAAATATTACAAGTATCATGTCGTCAATTTTATCAATATTTGGTTGACTGTGATTTTGTGTCAACAATCTCCCCCATATTGATAATTGACAAAATGATATTTGTATATTCAATATTCATACCTGGACACATTAAAGAGTATTAGCGTAGCTCCCCCGTAATCAGTGCAGAGCTATCAATAGCTCCCCCATAAACATTGCTCTGTTCCTGTTGTCCTGATACAAACATTCTTTTCCAAAGCACAGATACACAATGCTAGAAAATATGATATGATATGATGATGAATATAGCAAAATATTTCTCCCCCTTTTGGCATTTATCAAACAACCAGAAATAATAACTGGCAAGCACACCAAAAATAATAATAATAAACTGCATAAACTGATAAACGGCAGAATAAAATGTCTCAAGAGTCACATAGAGAGTTCTAATGCAACCAAAGAGCAGAATAAAACAACTACATCAACTAAAATGCAGAAAAACATAAACTACGATCCTCAACAGCAGCAGCAAGTAGAAATCCACATCCATCACGGAGCTCGTGAAGGCCCAACGTCGTCGGATGAATCAGTGAAGGAACAACGAGAGTCCACGAAAGCCACATCCGGATCCAGGTAGTGGATAACCCAAGGGTCATCGATACGGTATCCATCGCGAGCAGGGTCCCGCTCCATAGGAATAGGCATAGAAGGATGCCGGGACATAGAGTACCGAATATCGTGCAGTGAGTTGCTGATAGCACTCATCTGTAGGGTGGTAAGGTAGTCAAGCTGAGTCCAGCGATCATCCTCTAAAGTGAATCGATCGCGAAGCATAGTCTGTAGTGACTCAAGAGTAGCAGGAGGAGGAGCATCCTATCTAAGAGGAGGTGCATCAGGCTCATCGTCAGAGTGCTCAGATGCAGGAGGAGAGCCAATCGCCGCCTGAAGTCACCGTGCCATAGATAGGAAGGCAGGGGCAGGTAAGAATTGGCACTCATCAAGAGGGACACAAAAGGCACGAAAGACCATAGGAAGATAAAGTGCATAAACCAAGGATCTTGGCTTCTTCCTAGCATTAATCATCCAGTCCATCATGGTACGTGGAAGATTAAAAGGAACATAAAAATATAGGTGATACAAAGCAGAGATTTCAAAGTATGTAACCTCATCAGTTGATCCCGCTTTGGGCAGAATCGTGTTAAAAATAATACGATGAAGTTCATAAAAGTAAGGATTGAGAAACTTAGCGGGAAGCTTGCGAGGACGTGTGTTAGGAGTACACAAATCGTCCTTAAAGCTTTCTAGGGATGACCCATCGGGGAATTGAAACTTGCGAGCTTCAACAAGTTTCTCCCATGAGTTTGGCTCTGGAATTTTAAGGTATTCGGCCAAGTCAAAATCATCAAAAGAAATATCAATGCCCGCAACACGTGAAAATAGATGTGTATCATCATGAGTAAGGTTGCAATAAAACATTTGGATGGCATTGAGATAAATGACGGAATTAGTAGTGACAAGTTCATCAAGGCATAGATCATGAAATAATGAATCATATTGTGAAAAGATGGTGAAATTTATAGGATGACCTGCGTACACGGGATGTGATCGAAAATCACTAAACCACTCATTGGAAGCATCTAGTGATACAAATATCCGGTCATCGTACGTGTTGGGTTCGAGTGGACGAGGTGGGTTGAACAATGGGTGAATAGGTTGTTGGTTAGGTTGTTCAACGGGTTGTTCAACACGAGGAGGAGCATTCGAAGAGGACGCACCCTCGGTTCGAAGTCTCTTCCCTCTATTGAACAACTTGGGAGCCATGAAATAATTAAAAAAATTGAGGAAATTGAGATGGAGAGAAGTGTGAAAATATACCTCAATTTGATGATGATAGATGAAAGAGAATGGTGAGAGAATCTTTCTTTTTGAATTTTGAGAAGAAAGATGCACTAGGATCGAAGAACTAGGGTTAGGGTTTGAAGAGGAGTAGTTTGGAAAAGTTTAGGCAATAGAGGAGAGAGAAGAGGAAAACCCGGTTTTAAGTGTAAGGGTTCGAATGGTCGGAGCAATTTTGGACCATTGGATCAAAATTTGATCAGCGGCTGAGTCTGCTTTCGGTTCTGGAAGGACCATACCAAATTCGGCCCGAACTCTGGGTCAGGCAGAGTTCGGCCCGAATTCTGGGTTCTATAGCCAACAGAAATTAGGCTAAAAAGAAGTTGAATAATAAGTGAGACTAAAAGGAATACAATAATGGATAGACGCATATACAAATTTAAGTCCAAAGAAAATAGCAACAAGAGAACGCTGAATAAAAAATAAAGTTTAAAATTTTGAATTTAGCATGTGATAAAAGTATACCATGTAATAAACAAGGAATTATGCTACAATTTAATATTTTGAATTTGCCATGGTGCAGCTGCAGGGGCCGGATCCCAGCTAGCGGTAGTCTTGAGGACTAGTGTACCGTGTCGCTTAGGCTTTTATGCCTTGTTGTCAGAAGGACCCTTTCGGCTTGTACCCATAGCAATTTCATCATAAAAAATTAAGACATAATCGATATTTATGCAGGTTACTTTAATGAATAACAGCTTCATCCAAAATTCCTAGTTCACGACAAAGAAAGTTAAAACGCTCTTCGGATAGTGATTTTGTAAAGAAATCTGCTAGCTGATGATCAGTGTCAATAAATTCTAAATTAATAGTGTCATTTTGCTGGTGAACACGTAAAAAGTAGTGACGTATTTCAATGTGCTTCGTACGTGAGTGACATATGGGGTTCTTAGTGAGATTTATAGCACTAGTGTTGTCACAAAATATAGGAATGTGCATAAAGATAAGTTATAGTCTTCAAGGGTTTGCTTCATCTACAGAATTTGTGCACAACAACGACCAGCTGTGATATATTCAGCTTCTGTTATGGATAGTGCGACAGAATTCTGCTTCTTGCTAAACCAAGAGACTAGAGCCTTTCCTAATAAATGACACGTGCCGCTTGTACTTTTACGGTCGACCTTGCATCTGGTAAAATCAGCATCAGAGTAACCAATGAGGTCAAATGATGTTGATTTTGGATACCATAGGCCTACTGTAACCGTACCCTTAAGGTATCGAAAGATACGCTTAACGGCAGACTTGTGTGATTCCTTAGGATTTGTTTGATATCTAGCACACAGGCAAACGCTAAACATAATATCAGGACGACTAGCAGTTAAATAAAGTAGACTGCCTATCATACCTCGATACTTATGTTGATCCACAGGTTTGCCGCTTTCATCTAGTTCTAATTTAGTTGTAGTAGCCATTGGAGTGCCGATTGGTTTGACGTTGTCACGGTCAAATTTCTTCAGCATGTCCTTTGTATACTTTGACTGACAGATGAAAGTTTCATTTGATGTTTGTTTGACTTGCAGTCCAAGAAAGTAATTGAGCTCCCCATCATGCTCATTTTAAACTTGGTCTGCATACACTTGGCAAAATCTTGACAGAGAGTTTCATCAGTAGAACAAATATAATATCATCAACGTAAATTTGTACTAAGAGAATAGTGTCTTTGAAAGATTTTATAAAAAGTGTAGTGTCAACTTTCCCTTTCGAAAAACCTTTTTTCAAGCAAGAAATTGCTTACCGTTCATACCAAGCTCTAGGGGCTTGTTTGGGGCCATAGAGCGCTTTCTTGAGCTTGAAAACATGGTCGGAAAATTTATGATTTTCAAAATCAGGAGATTGTTTTACAAAAACTTCCTCCTTAATAAATCCATTCAAGAAAGCACTTTTAACATCCATTTGAAACAGTTTAAAATTTTAAAAGTTAGCAAATGCGCAAAGCATCCGAATGGATTCCAATCTTGCAACAGGAGCATATGTCTCATCGTAGTCGATACCTTCCTCTTGGTTGTATCCTTGAGCTACTATACGAGCTTTGTTGCGTGTAACTGAACCATCTTCATTTACTTTGTTTCGAAAAACCCATTTAATACCAATAATCGAGTGATTTGCCGGCCTAGGAACAAATTCCCAGACTTGGCTCCTCTCGAATTGGTTGAGTTTCTCTTGCATGGCAGAAATCCAAAATTCATCATTGAAAGCTTTTAAAACATTTTTAGGCTCAATTTGTGAAATGAAGGCAGTACTAGAAATGGAGTCTCTTAATGATGATCGAATACTTACTCCGCGTGAAACCTCACCTATTACCAAGTTTTCTGGATGTGATGGCTTGAAAGATAATTTCTTTGGCAAGCCCTCCAGAGAATTGGTTTCAGTGGTGGTATTCATCGGAGTAGAAGTTGAAGGCTGAACATCATCATCAAGAGTAGCTGCTGCACTGTTATCTTCATCAAAGGTCACATTGGTAGACTCTTCCATAATTAATGAGCGTTTGTTGAACACTCTATATCCCTTGCTCTTGGCAGCATAGCCAAGGAAAATACCATCGTCAGCTTTGGCATAAAATTTGCCTAAGTTGTCTTTGGTGTTAAGGATAAAACATCGACAACCAAAAACTCTAAAGTATGAAATGTTTGGAGTTCTTCCAAACCAAAGCTCATAGGGTGTTTTCTTCGTAATAGGACGAATGAGCACCCTATTTAAAATATGGCATGCTGTACTGACAGCTTCAGCCCAATAATATTTCATAAGTGAAAATTTATTCAGCATGACTCTAGCCATATCGCCAAGAGTCCTATTCTTCCGCTCCACAACACCATTTTGTTGAGGAGTTCTTGGACAAGAAAACTCATGATCAAAACCATTTAAATCATAAAACTTTTCAAACTCAGTATTTTCAAATTTGCCTCCATGATCACTTCGGATTCGAGTAATCATGTAGCCTTTTTCGTTTTGAACCTTTTTAGCAAAAAATTTGAAAACAGAAATGACATCACTTTTGTTTGTAAGAAAGAAAATCCAAGTAAATTTAGAAAAGTCATCTACTATAACAAAAGCGTAGAGTTTTCCACCAAGACTGGCTACTCTAATAGGGCCAAATAAATCTATATGAAGTAATTGCAAGGGTCTAGTAGTACTTATAGAGTTTATGGAATGAAATAAGGACTTGGTTGCCTTATTCAACTCACATTCGGCACATATCGTGTCCTTTTTGAATGTGATGTCGGACAAGCCTCTAACTAGCTTCTTAGTCGATAGCCTGGATATAGTATCTATATTGGCATGACCAAGACGCTGGTGCCATAGTAATCTTTCATCCTTGTGAGCATAGAGACATCTTCCTGCAATGTTAGTATCTCTAGATAGATAGAAAATATAAATGTTATCCTCTCTTATCCCTTCAAAAGCGATGTCTCCTGTTGACCTATCATAAATATAGCATTTATTTTGTCCAAAGTTAATATCATATCCATGATCAGCAAGATGACTTATGCTAAGCAGGTTATGCTTTAACTCGGCCACTAGGCAGACATCCTTTGTTACAGGAGAAGGAGGATGACCAATAGTACCATTACCTAATATACCCTTTTAGGTTATTGCCGAAGGATACATATCCTTCTCTCTTTATCGATAGCGATGCGAAAAGATTTGCGTCTCCCGTCATATGTCACGAGCATCCACTATGGAGAATCCACTTACTCTTAGTTGAGGAGGGAAGGTCCACCTACATCAAGAGTAGATGTGACCTTTGGTACCCAAGTTCTTGAGGGTCCTGAAAAGGTAGTTTTCAGCAACCATGCATATATATTCCTATCTGCTAATCTCCTAACTCTACATTTTGGTAAGATGTGTCCATGTAATCTACAATAAGTACAAATAGCATTCCTATTTATGTTAGAAGCATGTTGATGATGTCTATATGTAGCATGGTAATAGTGGTGTGGAGTAGCATGATGATGACTATATGTGGCTGCAGGATGATGATTAAATCTATATGCAGTATGGTGGTGATTGTGTTTATGTGCAGCATGGTGATAATTATATCTATGTGTAACATGGTGATTATGTGTCACATTAGAATGATAGTTATGAGAAAGATTTCTACGTGCATGTGGTTTGTGTGCTGTATGGAATTGGGTGTATATGTAAGCATATTTGTGTACTGCAGGTAGATGACGTGTTTGACTATGTTGAGCAGTGTTGTGCTTTGTGTGAGTCTCATGTGATTGGGTTTGAGGTTGAGCAACCTGTTTTTCCAATCTAGTTTCTAATTTCTTAGAGACAGCCTGCAGTTCATTAATCTTAGTATTCAAACCATAAATCTTAGTAATAGAGATCTTGTGTCTATTCTTTTCTTCAGCAATCTCAGTGTTGAGTGTTGTGATCTCTTGTGTTTGCTTTTTAATATGTGCTTCGGCATCATGTAGGCTTAATTTAAGCTTAGACACCTCATTTGTGACTTCCGTGGGTGAAGTGTCTCCAATATTATCAAGCAATAAAAAGAGTCTTTGAATCTCGACTTCATAACTTTTGATCTTCTCCTTGGCGTGTTTATATATACCAATGACTTTCTTGTGGTCATTGAGTAAATCATTGAATGCATCGCCAAGTTTGTCAAAAGTGAAATCATCGAGAGTTTCGCTAGTTACCTTGTCGGATGTTGCCATTAGGCATACATTGGCAGTATCTTGAGAAGAGTCCTTTTATTTCTCGGAGTCACTAGCTTCGCTTTTATGCCAAATGCTTGTGTTGGCATATTTTCTTGAGGAAGCCTTCTTGCATGGTTTCTCATATCGGTTGCTCTTCTTTACGAATGGACAGTCTTTTCAGACATGTCCAGTCTTCTTGCAGCCATAGCATGTTGGCTCTTCTTCGTCATCTTCTTGTGGTTCCTTCTTTCTTCGATTGAAGCGAAAGAATTTTTTGAAGTTGCGGACAATGAGAGCTTGATCATCACCTTCCGAGTTGTCGTCATCCGTCTCTTCAGGATCATCCCTTCGTCGGTGAGATTTAAGGGCAATCTCTTTTGCCTTAGGAGCAGGCTCTTCGAAGTCTTTGAGGTCAAGCTCATGAGTCATCAGCTTTTCCATCAAAGTCTCCATTGACATAGTCGTGAGATCATTTCCTTCTATGATGGCTGTCACCTTAGGGTTCCAAATCTTTGATAGCCCCCTAAGTAGTTTGCGGATCTTCTCATGATTTGTATATTGCTTGCCGAGAGAAGACAAGGGGTTGATGATGTCGAGGAATCTTGTAAACATTTGTGTGATCGTCTCATTTGGCTTCATCTTGAATGCCTCATATTCTTGAGTGAGACGACTTATTTTTGACTCCTTGACTTGGGTGGTTCCTTCATGCGTCACTTCTAGAAGTCTCCATACTTCGTGAGAGGTGGTGCATGTTGAGACCCTGTTAAACTCATTCTTGTCTATAGCACAAAATAAAGCATTAATAGCTCTCGCGTCTAGACTTTCTTGTTTTTTCTCCTCGTCAGAATATTTGTCATGTGGTTTCTCAACGAGATCACTATTGACAACTATCCTGGCGAGCTTTTTGTAACCATCGGTAACAATGGTCTACAGGTCGAAGTCTAGCGACTTGAGATAAAAGCTCATCCTTGTTTTCCAATAGGTGTAGTTTGTCCCATCAAACAGAGGAGGCCTATGAGTGGACTGCCCTTCACCGTGATTGGAAATCATGGATTGTGTGATTGCCATGAATCAGCTCTAGGATGTTAGTCCTTGTTGAGAGAACAGAGCTCTGATACCAATTGAAGAACAAATAGGCAACTCTAGAGGGGGGGTGAATAGAGTTTATGACAATAATGTCCAATTAAACATTTAAACTCTTTCACCAACAGTAAATAATCAGAGTAAATGCAGAAATAGTAAAGAGCAAGAAAGCATACGCAAACACAGCCAATTTTAACCTGGTTTCCCTCGTGGAGGACTAGTCCAGGCCTGAGAACTCTAGCTCAGGATTAAATCCACTATTTACGAAATAGTAGTTACACCTCGTGCCTTTTCTTCAGAAGAGCACGTCAACTTCTTACAGAGATCGCAGTGGCGATGCTTGGAATTTTCCAAGTGACTTCTTGAACTCTTGCACAAACTCCTAACTGAAAAGTACTGAGTGCTTTGAGGCTTAGGGAGCTTGTGGCTAGTAGATGAGAAGGGTATGGCTTGTATAAGGCTTTAGAGAGAAGAGAAGAAAAGATTGGATGACTGAAAATGAGAGAATTCAAGGCTTATTTATAGGATACCAGGTAGGCAAAATTCGACCAGAATTCTTGGTCAAATATTCAAAAATTTGGCCGTTGGACAACTTGCATCCAGCCAACCCTAAAAATTAGGGTCCTGGATTTTAGGAGGCAGAGTTCGGTCCGAACTCTGTGTGGAGGCAGAGTTCGGCCCGAACTGTCTCCAGAGCACAGAACTGGTCCAATGGATAAATGGGCCACTTGGATTTTTGTGGGGCTTTTGGTTTGAGGTATAGGTATAGGTTAAGTCTCAAATTGCTCAGTACGACTCAGTTTACATATTTCTAGATTCAATAAAAGTATAAAATACAGACTCAAAATATTGAGTATAGCCGGTGAGAGCTGTCGTCCGTCTTGTACTGAGTTCAGAATTCATGTGTCGTTTTAAAATATTATAAGTATCATGTCGTCAATTGTATCAATATTTGGTTGACTGTAATTATGTGTCAACACATTGGTGAGGTTATCCAGTCGAGAATGTCCCCAAGTTCGTAGTCTGGGTAGCAGAGCCCTGAGTTTACTTTGAAGATTTAGAGATCTGATATTAGCCCATGTTTCAGATAGGAATTGTTTGAAATCAGTATTATGAGCCCAAGCGACTTCAAAGCATTTTGGATATCGTCTCCTTCTGGAAGTAGTATTGAGTAATAATAGAATAGGATTATGATCACTATTGAGGCTGGAAAGGTGAAGAAGGCCAGCATTTGGATAGCTTGATCACCACTGAATATCCACCATAGCTCTATCGAGTCTTTTTGCAAAATTATGCTAAAATTGTCTTCGATTACTCCATGTGAATGCTGGACCTTGATAGTTTATATCTATAGCAGCGGTTCTCTGAAACCAGTTTATGAAAAACTTATGATGATGATAGTTAAATTTATTGCCTCCAAGCTTTTCCTCTTCATTAAGGATACTATTACAATCACCAATGCAAATCCAAGATTAGGATATAGACGCGATAGTAGACTCCATTTATTCCCAGAAAGATCTTCTATCTACAATTAATGGGGGTCCATATAAGCAAAGTAGATGTCATGTTTGAGAATTAGGTTGGGCCTACAAGCTTGAGTGAATACAATTGTTGGTTGCTGATATAATAGTTAATGGGAGGTCAGAATCCCAGCAGAGTAATAAACCCCCTGATTGTCTTATAGAAGAAACAGCTTTGCAGTTGTCATATCCAAGACTAGTAGCAATTATTGTTGCTATTGTTATTGAGCATCTTGTTTTTTATAAGAAAAGAACTTTAGGTTTAGATGCACGGAGGAATGACTTTAGAGTACGAATCGTCGGGTCATTCCTCAATCCCCGACAATTCCATGATAGAATCATGGTGATAGAGGCTGTTCTAGGCCAGCCGCGCCTTCTTTCACAGATGTTGCAGTATTTCTTTTGCTTGGTCTTTCAATATCATTATCAAAATCATATTCAAAGAAATCTGAATTTCCCCTTACTCTTTTGCCAGTGATTGACATAATCTGATTATCCTTTAAATTTGATATGTCTTTAAGAATGACCTCAGAATCAGAAGAACTATTAGGGATGAGGGCTTTGATGAGTGATGGATTTGTATTCTTGTCATCAGTGATAGATAAAATGTATTATGGCCAGAGTTTTCTAGACATTGAGGGATAATATAACTGAAGACTCTGGAATTATTTAGTGCAATAGAACAACTAGGATTTGGAAGTGAAGTGGAAGAATGAGTAGATGTATTGTTAGGTTCGGATATTATGATAAAGGGTTCAGAGGTATCTTGATGAGTGGAGGATAGGGCATGATCCGGTTGAGGATCGGAGTTTTTGGAGGAATCACGGGTATCCGATATTTTAGGGGTGGTGGGAGATAAATGTTGCACTAAATTAGGCAAATCCAATAACTGTCTAACCGTCTCTGACACCGGAGATTGGGAATTGTGGTGGATGGTCAGAATATCTGAATGTGATGATGGAATAATGATTAGGGGATCAATAGGTATAGGAATTGGATCAGTTATTGGTGGTGGAGGGGAATAGGGAATTAGCATTCATAGAAGACTGAGGAATAGAATTTGAGATTTGAGATTTACCTCTATTAGCAGTGAAGGGCTTATGAGATGGATCTCGATAATTCACCTTTGATTTAAATCTGTCTGTATGAGTAACACATATAGAAAGATCAAGACGTTTATCAAGGATAGATATGATATGCTCCCGTTGAGATTCTGACCATGATGAGTCAATCATATTAGTATACTCCTGATGCCATCTGCACTTTTTCACATTGTGTCCTAATCGACCACAAAATAGACAGAATTTTGGTAGACGTTCATACTTCAACTGTATTGTGCACTTTGTATTATTGTTTATCTTCACTTTGAGGAGACAAAGAAGTGGCTTGGAGATATCAATCTTAACTTTAATCCTTGCAAACATAGTCCATTTGATGGCTTCCTGTAGAGTTGGTGGAGTGATAGCACCTATCCGCGAAGCAACTGATGCTATGAACTCTATAGTAAGGAGATTAACTTGCAAGCCATGAAGTTGAATCCAGAATTCACTTTGTGTAAATGTGTAGTCAGTAGGAATCTTGTTAGGCGCACAACATTCCAAAACCAGTAAATGGCTATTGATTTTCCATGGACCATTGTTGATGACGAATTCCAAATCCTCTAACAGTTCAAATTTTGCTGCAAAAGATCCTCCATAGTATTCTGTAACACGAACAGAGCCCTTGAGTTTTCAAATTTTTGGAATAATTGATATAATGATATGGGAAGGATAACTCTTATGGGTGAGAGGTTTGAAAATAGATAGAGTTTCCAATCTGCTTGGGGATTGTGAGGGGAATCTGATGAATTGTTAACTGCATCAGACGAAGGGGAAAAGAGGTAGCAAGTTTGGACAGAACCTTATTATAATCAGAGATGGGTGAAACAGCCATGGAAGGAGAGAAGGTGGGAATTCTGAGAAAAAAGGGGAAGGAAGATGGAGATGTTCAGGTGTTAATGAAGATAGATAGAGGAAGGGGGATGGAGATGGACAGGTGATAATGGAGATGGACAGGTGATAATGGAGATAGACTGAAGAAGAGGGATGGAGATGGTCAGTCGATAATGGAGATGAACAGAATAAGGGAGATGGAGATGGACAGAATAAGGGAGATGGAGATGAACAGAATCAGGGAGATGGAGATGAACAGATGATGGATTCTATGGTGGAGGAAGTGGTGATTAGCAATGGTGGAAGCGGTTGATAATCGCCATCACTGAAAGAGGAAGAGATGGCGTGGTTGATTCTATTCTTATTATAAAGCAAATCTTTCAATCAAGGGACTATTATTCATTCATTTCATACAGAATTATTAGCATATGATGAGTAGCAAATGAAGAATAAACAAAATTTAAAGTAGGAATTCGTGAAACCATACGTCCCAATCTTGATCAAGATCATCAAACAAGTTGCTCATGTCATCTCCTGGGCACGAGTCGCAACGATATGGACTGTCTGGTCAGCACGTTTTTGGGCATTATCATCGGGAGTCGAAACGAAGAGCGCCGTCTCATGTAACTGTTTGTTGAACAAGAGGATGACGGAGGCATGCACCTTCCTATGCTTCTTCCGAAAGCGCACCAACCGTTGACAATGAATTATATCATTCAATATTTCTAGAAGTTGAAGTCTTAAAAGATTTTATTGTCAAGAGAGTTAAAAGGAGTTGAGGAAAGCCATTGTAATTTGCAATATTGTAAAGTTCGGGATTGCATGGGTGGTCCTAGCCGGTGGCAAAACCACCTATGACTTGGGGTGGGCTCCAGCCCATCTCAATTTCCTTTTTCCATATATTTTATATTTTTGTATTTGAGTCAACCAACACCTAGCCTATTCTAGTCCAATCTAGGCCACCTAGTTCGAATTTTTTGTTTCATCCTTGGTCCCAACCACCACAAATATTGCCTATTTGTTCTTTATTTGGCCTAGTAGAAGTTTTATGGGTCGTGGTCAAATACTTGCGACAAAATACACTAAAACATACCAAAATAGAATTCGAACTTGTATCGCTGTGTCTGAAAGGTGTCTGTGTCGAAATCAGGTGCAAAGTTTGTATCAGTCAAATTCAAAACTCTTTTTTTTTTTTTTTTTTTTTGAAGCAAGTCAAATTCAAAACTCACTGGTAAGGAAACTACTAGAACATACACGCACATGAAAGTACTTAAGATCGTTGGAGTAACCGGTCTAGTATCACTAAACTGGCTAAACTTTCAATGTATTTCTCCTTGGAATCAAACGAGCACGAAGAGGATTCTTCATCACAACCGTGAACTCCAGCTTCTCACTCAGATCGACATCTTCTCCGTCAACCGCCTCCCATCGGAACTCCCTCACCAAATTGGCCACAAAGTACTCCAAGTGCAGCATGGCAAGCCCGAGCCCCGGACAGATCCTCCGCCCCACTCCGAACGGCATCATCTTGATCGCTCTGCTCCCGGTTATGTCCACCCCTTCGGCAGACCCTCCGCTCAAGAACCTCTCCGGCTTGAACTCCATCGGCTCCTCCCACACCTTCTCGTCCCACCCCATCTCTGCCACCATGAAATTGATCGACGCGTCCTTCGGGATCACGTATCCTTCGATCTCCACCTCCTCGCTCACGGCGTGCGGCAGCACGAAATGCCCCGGCGGGTGCCTACGCAGCCCTTCGAGGACCACCGCCTTCAGATACGGCATGTTCTCCAGATCTTCCTCCTCGACCTGCGCACGTTTATCGTCTACTACGCTCTCGACCTCCTCCGCCAGCGTCTCCTGCATCTCCCGATTCCTCACAAGCTCCGCCATGATCCATTGCAGTGCGGTCGACGTAGTGTCCGTGCCCGCGTTGAGGAACTCCGAGCACAGAGCGACCATCTCGTCCTCGCTCAGCCCTCTCCCCCCTTCCTCTGGCAGCTTTATATCTAGGAGGGAGTCTACGTACGAATACACGAACCTTTCGTCATTGTCGTCGTCGGTCATCTCTCGCTTCTGATCCTTCTCCCTGTGCCGTCTCCGCGATTCGAACAAGGGAACATACAGCTCCTTCTGCTTCCTCCTCAGCTCCACCGCAGTACTCCACCGGCTCCGGAAGAGCAGCTTCGTCAGCCTCGGAAGGAAGGCGAAGATATTGAGCTTCCCGAGGTGGAGGAGCAGCTTCCGGTTCGCGGTCTCTATTGCCTTGATGTCCTTCTCGTCGAGCTTTTCGCCGAAGCACATGAGGATGAGCAAGCCGAACATGGCAAACTGGAAGCTGTCGACGGCGACGGCCACGCCAGAGGTCTCTGACTGCTGGGCGAGGTGGTGGAGCAGGACGCCGAGGACCCAGCGCCGGCCGTGCGCGTATAGGCGGACGCGCGACGGGTGGAGGATCTCGGACGTGAGGTTGCGGCGGAGGAGGCGCCAGAGGGGGCCGTAGGCGGCGGAGGTGATGTTGTGCTGGTTGCCGCTGAGGAAGCGGGTGGCGGGGCGGGGCGGCGGGCGGGAGGAGAAGGTGGAGCCGCGCTCGACGAGGGCGGCGTGGGCAATGGCGCGGTCGGAGATGAAGATGGAGGGGTTGGAGCCGAGGCGGAGGGTGACGATGGGGCCGTAGCGGGTGCGGAGGTCCCGGAGGATCGACTCGACGTTGTCGAGGGAGTGGCGGAGCCAGAGGAGGTTGCCGAGTAGCGGGAGGGATGGGGGCCCCGGTGGTAGCTTAGAGTTGAACTTCGACTTGAGGAGGAAGAAGGAGGAGATGGCTATAGAGAGTAAGAGAGCGAGGAGGGGGAGGATGTAGTAGAAGGAGGAATCAGTCATGTTTGCTTTGCTTTTTCTTGTTTAATTAGTTTGTGCTTGTTTATAGAGCAGCGGAGAGAGGGAGAGCGCTCCCCACAGCCTTATAGAAGGAAAAGACGAAGAACGTGTTGGTATAACTTAGGGTGCAAGGCGAAGCCAAGTCAAATTTGGAATGCACAATTTTTTTCTTTCTTCTATTCCAGTATAAATTTCTGACTTATTCTCGTCAACCGTATGTTGACATCCTATGTGTTAAGTTGATGAATTCCAAAGGCAAATATCTTGGACATCACTTATTATTATTCAAAAATCTTTTCTTTTCAATATCCTGGAAACTAGGAGGTCAACGAATGCTTATCGATACGGATAAGACAATACCAGTATTCGATTTTTTTTGTAATATTCGAATCTGATCCAATATCCTAAAATGCTCAACTGATTTGCTTTATACTACTCTAGTTGAACCATTTCATCTTCTATTGAAAATTTCAAATGCTCAATTTGAACCGACTATACACACACACACACACACACACACACACACACACACACACACACACACACACACGGGACGTAGAAAAGTAATAAATGGATTGAATTATGTAAAATTCAGTTGTCCTTTAATCTTTTCTAGTAATTACTATATATATATATATATATATATATATATATATATATATATATATATATATATATATATATATATATCAGATCACCTCTAGCCTAGTGGTTAAATATAATATCCGAAAAATATTCGAATATCGAACTCCGATATGAGATTTCGAATAATATCTGAAAATTCGAATAATAAAACGAATCTGATTCGAATTTTTGACTATCCATTCACACGCTTACTGGAAACAAGCCACTCAAAACTTTTAGGTTGGAAAGCTAAATGCCTTTCCCACGCTAGGAGAACCACTCTTATCAAGTCGACTCCCTCTTCATTTCCAACTTATCATCTATCTGCCAATCTATTGCCTAAGAAAGTCACCCCAAAACTGACCCAAGATCAGTGCAAATTCTGGTGGGGGGTTACCTGGATAACAGTAGAAAGATTCACCTTAAGGCCTGGTCGATCTTGACCTAACCCAAATTTCATGGCGGACTGGGTAAAAGAGACCCTCAAATCGCAAACAGGACATTAGTCACTAAGCTGGCATGAAGATTTCTCTGTGACAAGGGTTCTAAACGGGTTAAGCTCCTTAGAGACGAGTATCTTTAAAATGCGAGCATTTGGAATTCCAGTGTTCCTTCTTCGTCATCTTGTATCTGGTCAAGTATATTACAATGCAGAGAACACTTGTATAATAATGCGTACTGGTTGGTTGGGAATGGCACCAAAATTAATATCTGCGATGATTCTGGATGCCTAATTTGCCCAGTTATAGAGTCAGTGGATTTGATAATGCTAGACATATGATCCAAAATGTCTGTGATCTCATCAATCATGACACATACAGTTGGAAAGGACTGCAATCAAGTAATAAGCATATACAAACAAACAGAAAATTGCATGTAAAGCATCAAACTTTATTAAAATTTCAGAAAAAGCATTAAGTTTGTAGAAATTACTGATTGAGCATCAAACCGGATTTTTAAAGTCCGGTTGCTGATGTCATTAGGTTATTAACGAAGTAGAAATGATTAAGGAAATGGTTAGGGGTTTGGGGGGAGATTAGGCATTGGCCGGACTTTAAAAGTCCGTGTGGTGACGTCAGATGACGTCCACAAGCGGACTTTTAAAGTCCGGGTTGCTCATTTGCAACGACTATTTTGCAACAGCTAATAGCAACGGCTATTTTATGCAACGGCTAGTTTTATAAACATATATATACTCTTTATATGCACATTCTTTCATTCATCTTCCAAAATTTTTCCTTCAAATTTATCTCCCAGGTCCTCCCCGGCACTCTTCTACAACAGCAGCCTACTTCCAATCTGAGCATTCAAGACGTCAATTTCAACCTATTTTCAACTTGCGGATCGACGATATACTTTGCAGGCTACTTCTTTCTGGAGCAACAATAGTAAAATTTTATAGTTATTTTTTTAATTATTGATATATCCAAAAAAATTCATGGATCAAACACTGACATTAATCTGCTATCACGGAGGTGCTCTTAACGGATTATCATTATCGTACGAAGGCGGCACAACTAATCTTATTTCTACTTATCAAAGTATTTTATTTGAAAATATAAGAAATATTATTATAGAACGTTATTCTATTAACGGGTAAAGTGCAAAAAATCCCTCGTTAGATGTCTAACTTTTGCAATAAAAGACCCGACGCTCTTAATATTCCTAAACGTTTGTAAAATGCTCATAAGACCCCCTAATGCTGATTTTTGAGTAACGGGCGTTATTTCTAGGGTAAACTGACCGTTATACCCTCCCTAATATAGGCTAAACCCCCCATTAGATTAATGTTATTCTTCCAAATTTGACGCTTGAACTCTCTTCCACTCCGACGTGAACCGAAGACCGAGAACAGGAGGTTCGTAATTCAACGCTTAAGCTCTCTTCCAGCCCTAATTTTGCACGAAACCCTAAATCGAAGACGGAGAAGAAGAGATTCAGGTATACTCGTAAACCCTAATTTCGTTTGTAACCCTATTTTGGTGTGACAACCCTAATTTTGCACGAAAAATTTTTGTTTGTGACGAGGATTTTGTTCGTGACGAGGAATTTTGGGAAAAAACCGTAGTTTGGGAAGACTTTAGGAGAACCCTAATTTCGTTTGTAACCATATTTTGGTGTGTAACCTCATTTCGTTTGTAAACCCTAATTTTGTGTCTGCACATTTAGTGGACAAAGTGTGTGGACAGGAAACCCTAATTTTGATGGCTAAGTGTGAAAATGGTAACTGTATGTAATTAGTTGTTAATTTGTTATTAGTTTGTAATTGTGTACAGGTTTTAACACAACATGTTTGGTACAAAGTATGCTCTTCACATGTATGTTGGGGGTCACTTTGATGTTGGTGACAAATACGTTGGTGGTGTAGTGTTGGAACTGAAAGAATTTATTCTTAGTGATGAATTCTGTTGGTTTGACCTTGATGGCCTATGTGCAAGTGCTGGGGTGCAGGCTCCCTGTGAAGTTTACTTCTACGACCCTGTGGATGGAAGGAAGACACAATTATTGGGTGACAATGATATAATGAGATGCTTTGCAAAGTTTCCAGAGCCATGTCTTCTCAAATTTTATGTATTAGGGAAGCTCGATGAGTCACTCATTGATTACAATGATTATGAGATACATATTACTGATTTTAGTGAAGCAGCTATAGAGATGGAAATGAAGATGGATGAAGATTATTGGGCAAGCATTAACTTGACTGGGGTACCACTTGAACATGTGGATGAAGAACAAGTGGGTAAAGAAGAACAAGTGGCTGTGGGTGAAGAACAAGTGGGTGAAGAAGAAGTGGCTGAAGAACAAGTGGCTGAAGAACAAGTAGGTATTGACTATAGTAGTTTTTTACCTCATGAAGACATTGACCAAGCCTGGTAGGCCTAGGCTTTCTAAGTCCACCCTACATATTTGTCATGGTGATCCAACAAGCAATTCATGAAGGTCAGCATTGTGCATTTTAATTATTCTTTGTCTATACTACATTGTGCATTTTCCCTTTTAATTATTTGGTACTCATCTTTTCGTAGGTTGTAGACAAGTGAAGGGTCTTTATCATTTTGGTGACCCTTTCTGAAAGTTGGCAATGATGATTTAGAGTTATGTGAGTGTAGGGCTCTGTGGGTGGGGCTCTGTTTGTGTGAACTGCTCTATTTTGTGGGGCTATTTTGTGGGGCTCTGGTGCTCTGTTTGTGTGTACTGCTCTATGTGAGTGTAGGACACATATTTTGTGTCAACTGCTCTATTTTGTTACTCTGTGGGGTGCTATGCTAATGTATGTGTTCAGCTCTATTTTGCACTGCTGAGCCACTGTCCCTACCTCACTAACTCCTCTGAGCCACTGTCCCTATCTCATTTTGTCATGCTGCAATCCCTAACTCGTTTTGTCATGCTACAGGTTCCTACTTCTTCATTTCCACATTTAATTTTCAACTTTTACTTCATCAATTATAACTCTCCCTTTCTTTCCTGCAGTTTTGTCATGCTACAATTTGCCAGTGAAGATACTTATCTGCAGTTGGAAGTTTGCAGTTTACTGTGACATGTGGCAACTTTTAATTCATCAATTTGGATGTATGGATACTTATCTGCAGTTTGCAGTTTGCCTGTGAAGAAATACAAAGAAGAAATGCAATGTTGGTCTCAATATATACTTGAATTACAATTTGGATGTACTTTATGTGTTGGATACTTATCTGTTGGATAATGTACTTTATGGATGGATACTTATCTGCTGTAATGAAGTACTTGAATGTATGGATACTTTATGTGTTGTATGGATACTTCTTACTGCAGTTTATATACTTATCTGCAGTTTAATGTAGTGAAGTACTTGAATGAAGGAATACAATTTGGATGTATGGATGCTTCCTGCAGTTTATATGCTTCCTTCTTACTGCAGGAAGTATTTCTTAACTTCTTATATGCTTCCTGCAGTTTATATGCTTCCTTCTTACTGCAGGAAGTATTTCTTAACTTCTTATATGCTTCCTGCAGTTTATATGCTTCCTGCAGTTTATGCTTCCTTCTTACTGCAGTTTATATTTCTTAACTTCTTTTTAACTTCTCTCTTCAGCTTACTGCAGTTTATATGCTTCCTTCTTACTGCAGTTTATATTTCTTAACTTCTTGTTACAAGAACTTTATGTGCTAACAATGTCACCAACATTTTTTCCACATAGCTTACTTCATTCAACAATTGCAATCGTCATACAAAAATTTTAAACATAACTATACACGTTACAAAACCAAAAACAAATTGTAAAATATGCATGTTGAGGTATGGTCTTCGTTCACTTGTCGTCATCGCCACTGTCGCTTCTCTAAAAGAAATTAAACGTTGGTCTTCGTTCACTTGTCGTCGATGCTCCTTCAATTCTTTCATTAAATTCCAGATTAGATTCTGATAGTACTTTGGAAGTTTTTCATCCTCCCATAGTAGAAATCCACAAGAACTTGTTGGAAAATTTTTACACCCATAGAATCTTCTTCCAGGGTTTGCTTGCGTCCACGAAGTCTTCAATGGACTAATTGATCCACAATGGCAGTAAATAAATTTCCCTCGATTTCTACTTGAATGTCGTGAGAACGAAGATTGCGAGCTAGAAGGCATAACTTCGACTTTGGAATAATCTGTTCGAAAAAAAAAATTAGAAAAGAGAACAAATTACTTTGGAAATAAATTAGCAAAAATAAAAGAACTGAAAATATCAGGAAAAATAAAAATTTAAGGCTTGTGTACAACCCCCAAGCAACTGCCGGCCGTTCTCTCCTCCCAAGCCCCAAACATCCACATCCTTAAATAGATCAAAGGCAAAGGGTATTTTGGGTGTTTCATTAAAAGTTTTCAAAAAATTTGGAGAGTAACGGCTGTTTCCAACGGCTCTCAGACGGGAGGTCCTATTCCGAGCAAGTCACTAATTGCGGGGGTCTTTAACTGCAAAAAAAAACTAAAAGGTCTTTTATTGCAAAAGTAAGACATCTAACGAGGGATTTTTCGCACTTTACCCTTCTATTAACTATTCTTTCGTAATAAGCTTTTTTTTCGATACCTATTTAGTAATAGAAAGTGAAGAATCTTGGAGATTTATTATTCAAAATAATGTAGATGCGTCTTGTATAAAAATTTATATTACCGCAGCATTGACGAATATTAGCACAAATATTACTCATACTAGTGCACCTATTTTTAATAGCCAAAATTTACTTTCTGGAGCTAGTACTTTGAACCAAGTAAATGTTGACAATGAAACTAGTGATGATAGTGCCGACCTAGTAGAAGATCTAGACTATTATTTACAGAAAAACGATGATCCTTAACAAGGTAGTACTCCTGAATTATTTTTGCATAGAGAGTTTTCTTCCTCTTATGAATTTAGAAATTTTATTCGAGATCTTGCTACTTTTCTTACATCTAAATTTTAAGGTAATTTATTTGTAGCATGTGCTCATGATCCTAACTATCAATTATATCCAATTACTTTTTGTATTGCTGAAAATGAGAATACTGAATCGTGGACATGGTTTTTACAATGTTTAAAATCTTTATTTGAAACTTGTTTTGATTGGTGGGATGCTAACTCATTTGAAACTTGTTTTGATCGGTAGGATGCTATCTCAAAATAAGATCCCTATCGTGACGTCTGAGACGAACTACGTCGACGTAGAAAAATCCAAATGAGTCCATCAATTGTTTTTGGAGAAATGATAGCTCCCAACCATGACGCCATTTCCCATGCTCACGTAGCCTAACGTCTGGAGGATAGTCATATAACTATAAAATATTTTTGGTTAATTCGTGAATATTTTTATTCTAAGAGGCGTAATTTATTCAGCAGGAAAATTATCGATCCTGAGAATACGCGGTCAGAAATGTGTGACTGTCGCTCCTGCTCGATAGTCGGTGTGGTGGGTCCACCAGGAATACGTCTATCGTTTTTTGTTTCGTTCTGAAATATGTCACAAATATTTTTACAAATATTCTACTAATTTTCGTAATTAAAAATATGTCATCAATGCATATTTCTACATTAATACTACAAATATTTTTACAAATATTCTACTACAATTATTTCTACAAATATTTCTAATAATTTCTACAAATATTTCTAATAATTTCTATAAATTAATTTGTACATAATTTCTACAATTTTTCGTAATAATTTGTACAGATATTTTCAATAATTTCTACAAATTAATTTCTACATAATTTCTACAAGTTTTCGTAATAACTCATACAAATTAATTTCTACAAATATTTCTAATAATTTCTACAAATTAATTTCTACATAATTTCTACAAATTAATTTCTACATAATTTTTACATAATTTCTACATATTAATTTTTACATAATTTCTACAAATTAATTTCTACAAATATTTCTACATAATTTCTACATAATTCCTACAAATTAATTTTTACTACATAATTTCTACATAGTTCCTACAAATTTCTACATAATTTTTAATTTTAACTACATAATTTTTACATAATTCCTACATATTTTCTACATAACTTTTGGCAAAAAATATATATTTCCACATAGTGTTTACTACATAATTTCTATATAATTTCTACAAATATTTCTAATAATTTCTACAAATTAATTTCTACATAATTTCTACATAAATTTTACATAATTTCTACATATTAATTTCTACATTATTTCTACAAATTAATTTCTACAAATATTTCTAATAATTTCTACAAATTAATTTCTACAATTTTTCGTAATACTTTTTACAAATTAATTTCTACAAATACTTCTATCACTACCAAAAAAAAATAATACACAAAATTTTGCTTAATAATTTCTACAAACTATCACTACAAAATTAAACTACGGTAAAAATAATTTCTACAAACTATCATATAATTTCTACAGTAAAAATAATTGCTTAAATTTTTTTACCTCCATGGTTGCTTCTCCTTCTCCTTCTCATGTCTTCTCCTTCTTCTTCTCTCCTTCTTCTTCCCCAATTTTACTACGGTAAAAAAAAATTCACCCCCCCTCCAGCATATAAACAACTAACATTTAACCAACTGCCAGCGGTAAACCCCCAACCGCATAAAAAATTTATAACAAAACCAAGCAACCCGGACTTTAAAAGTCCGCTTGTGGGTGTCATCTGACGTCACCACACGGACTTTTAAAGTCCGGCCAATGCCTAATCTCCCCCCCCCCCCCAAAACCGCTAACCATTTCCTTAACCATTTCTACTTCGTTAATAACCTAATGACGTCAGCAACCGGACTTTAAAAGTCCGGTTGGATGCTCAATTGGTAATTTTCACAAACTTAATACTTTTCCTGAAATTTTAATAAACTTTGATGCTTTACATGCAATTTTCTGACAAACAAATACTACTATGTGTAGTACTTTCCTCACGAGTATTCTTAACAATGTTGATCAAGATATACCTCTAGCCTATGTCTCCTGTGGATGATTTGGAAAGCCAGGAATGAATCAATCTTCCAACAAAAACAAACTTTGCACAGAGAAAATCATAACATATGCATGGAGACTCCGGGACAAGTTCACTTTGAGCCAACATCAAACTTCTGCGACTCAACTGTTAGAAATTAATGTACCATGTCGATTCATGAGATGAAGACCAAAAAATAAATTGCGGAAGCGTACCTGAATCCGTTACTAGGCTTGATGGATCTTGAAGCGATCGTCTCTTTATTGGGTTCGATCTTCCAACTTGCTACGACCCTTAATGACAAAGGTGAATCCGAATCCTTTGTCCCTCTCTTTCTGTTGATGGGGATGCAGAAGAGAAAAAGAGAGAACCTTCTCTTTGGTGGCCGTATAAGTTGGGGACCATAACCCTAATGAATACACATATTTATATATGTGTTGATATTTCTAATTTGGCCCCTCATCAAATTAGAATTATCTCCGGTATCTACACATTAATTCAATGACAATTATACCCTTAAGCCAATTTCCAAATAGACCACTTTAATTTGGCTTAATTATTTAGATAGCCCAACACAATTAATTTTACATGTGTGGCCCATATTATTGAATAATTCCAACAATCTCCCACTGGACCACATATGTAACCTTATAATTGTGTTAACCTTAGTGAGCTCATAAATTGCTATCTTAATCCTTAGGGTATATCCGGACAATCTCGTCCATTAACCATATCAACATAGGATCAAAGCGGCATTCGTCACATATAGCGTAACTAAACCATCAATGGTCACATATACCAATATAGCTAAACGACATAGATCAATCATGGATGCGTAGCATAGAAATTACACGCAATGTGATCAATACATGTCTATTTCCAACGGGTCCTCCTTAACTTTAATGAGATCAATACTTTAACATAATGAAAACAGAATGAACTAAATTTCCATATATCCGATCAGATAAATATCCAAAATACTTTAATATACAAATGTGTCCAAAACCAAATAGCACCCAAATACATAAAATATAAACTCCCACTAAGCTGACATATCATCAAATGAGATAACACCCATATGAGCAGTGTGCTCATGAAAGACCTTGGGTGGTAACCCTTTTGTGAGCGGATCCGCTAACATGGAGTTTGTCCCAATGTGCTCTATGGACACTTCACCATTCTGAATTCTCTCATTCACAACTCGGAACTTTATGTCAATATGCTTTGATTTATACGAGCTCCTGTTGTTATTAGAATACAGTACTACTGATTTATTGTCACAATATAACTTAAGTGGTCTTTCAACACCCTCCAGAATGCGCAGCCCAGTGACAAAATTTTGCAACCATATTCCATGATTAGATGCCTCAAAATATGCTATAAACTCTGCTGCCATAGTGGACGAAGCTATGAGTGTTTGTTTGACACTCTTCCAAGATATAGCTCCTCCAGCAAACATGTAAACATAACCTGACGTGGTTCTCCTGCTGTCTTGGAATCCAGCAAAATCGAAGTCGGAATACCCTATGATCTCCAGCTGATCCGATCTCCTATAAGTGAGCATGTAATCCTTTGTTCTCTGTAAGTATCTCATGACCCGTTTGGCTGCTTTCCAATGATCCATCCCAGGGTTACTTAAATATCTGCCTAGAATTCCAACTATGTACGTGTAATGTCCCAAATTCATGATACGTATTTAGTGTACGTATACGTGTTTTGGACCCATATTTTATTTTATTTTAGTCATGATTAGTTACCTTGGTTTATTTTGCATTGGCTTGATTTTTGTTGGCATTAACAGTTCAATTGGTTTTAATGGTTCATTGGTTTATTATTTTGGATTAGTGAAGCTTGGGTTTATTTCATGATTCATTTGGTTTAAATTGCTAGGGAGAGTTATTGGCCTTGACTTGGTTCAACATGACTTGGCTTGGCTTGGTTCGGTTTATTTTGGTTTGACATGGTGAACCACCCCCTCCCATAAATATCAACTTCTCTCTCTCTCCCCTTATTATTTTCTTCATCTTCTTCCTCAAGCTTCTTCCTCTCCACCACCACCACCAACCTAGGCAAGTGCATCTTGCTATCACTTGAGGGCTACATTTTATTTGTCCATTAGTTTTATTAGCTCATTTTGAGCAACATTAGAACTTGGATTTTCTCCATTTGGAGCTTAGAATTTTGTAGATCTAGGATTGAAGTATTTTCGAAAAAAGGTGGTTTTGATCTATAAAACTTGTCCATTTTCATGTTTTGATTGTTCCATGTGGAAGAGAATTTAATTTTACACAATTTAGACCTTTGCAAAGTGGATTTTCGTTGAGATTTGACCTAGTTATGGTCTTTTGAAGTTTTGAATTTCCATGGCCATTTGCTCTTAGCTTTGGGGAAGATGACCTTCTGTCCCGGGCGCAATCCAGTCTGCCCAGCGCTCCTTAGCACTGGCGCAATCCAGCTTGCCCAGCCCAGCGCTCTTTAGCGCTGGCGCAATTCATCCAGCTAGTCCAGTGCCTCTTGGTGCTGGCGCAATCCATCGCTGCGCAGTCCGGTGCTGGCGCAATCTATTGCTGCGCAGTTCACCGACTGCGCAACCCATTGCTGCGCAACCTATTGCTGCGCAATCCATTGTTGTGCAGTCTATTCTTTGCGCAGTTCAGCCCTGCGCAATCTAGCCCGGCGCAGTCCAGCTTGCCCCTTCCAGCGCAATCCAACCCTGCGCGCTTGGACCCTGCGCACTCCACCCCTGCGCAGTTGACACCCCTGCGCAATCCAACCCCCTGACCCCTTGCGCAATCTATTGGCTCTTGGAGATTTAGTTTTAATTCTTTAAGCTTGGCTCTTCTATTAGTCCTGTATATGGATATTTTATTAGATATTTTACGCCCATTTTATATCCTTACGCCTTTTGTCATGAACTTGATAATCACGAATTTATTTAATATGTTTGGAATGATAACTTGACATGATTGGCTTGACATGATAGACTTGATATGACAACCTGACTTGATGATGACCCGTAGTGGTGCGCTCTCGACCAGTAACCTGACATGACATGATAGTGGCCCGTCGTGGCGCACTCCTGACTAGTATACTTGACCGGATAACCTGACATGTTATATCTCGATAAGCCGTTGCGGCGGCTACTTGACATGACATGACCTGTATAATGACTTGACACCGTAGGCGATTGTGCTTGTATAAATGAACATGTCTTGTCTCGTATCATTTCTAGGGCATGTACCCCTGAGTACCACGGTCAGGGGTACATATTGAAATAAACTAAGGTTAATAACTAGAATAATCTACTAGTCATGAAGAGATGTTCCCCAGTTACAGGCGACCCCGTTATTCCGGCCGCAAATGTTTGGACTTGTAGCCTGCCGACGAGTAGGGCACATTTCCAGCCCACTGTCATGTGGGGCACTCTCGATTGTCACTTTAATGATTGAACTCTATTGTCTTGCACTCTCCCTCCATTGTCACTTAATGATTGAACTCTCTGGATTGTCACTATAATGATTGCCTGGATAACCTGGGTAGCTGCAGGGCCTGTGACTACTTGGAGCATCTCATTGCATCTTACTAGTAACTAGGATTGTGATAACCCTAGTTAGTTAATGTAGAAAGTCGTAGGCAATGATTGGCCGTGATTGATTGGATGGAGTCTAGTCCAGTATAGTATTGTCTAGAAGTGATCGATTGCCAGATTCTACCAGCATGATTGAATGATTGTCACTCCAGATTGTCACTATAATGCTTGAACACTATTGTCACTCCAGATTGTACTATCCTGATTGTACCCTTCATTGTCACTTTCATCATTGTCTTCTTTTCATATATATTGTCCAGCTATATTTTATTTAACATGATGCTTCTCTTAATTATTTTCTATGATTGGGACAAGTGCATTGGTAGTGCGCGAATCCCAATCTGTGTTACTTATTGTTTTCTTACATGTTGAATGCTAATGATTTGCTGGTTTTAGTCCTTAAGTGAAGCCTCCTTTGTGGCACTTGCTCTTTCTGGGGTCTGACCCAGCTGGTTTTGTATGGCCAGATACCGGAGCAGCACCAAAGGATCTCCCTGCTTTCCAGCCCGATGGTGGTCACCAGGCGTAACCAGGGCATCGAGTGGGTTTCTTTTGTTCTCCCACTGTAATATTGTAAATTATTTTTTTGAGGCGTTTAGCCGACGAGCAAGTGTTAGCTCGATTGTACTTACTTACTGTCTGCCTACGGGCTGTAACATGATTGACAAGCCCCAGGGGTTGATCATGTATGACTGAACTCTTGCTAGTCCTTACATTTTGTACGACTAGCTTCATGATCATCTGATATGTAATATTTGGGACACCTTATATTTATGTATTTGATGCTCTGACATCTTGTGATTATTACTAGTTGGTTGAGATTGAGACAATAGGCTATTTTATGACCTTAAGAGACTGATGGCTTGTAGATAAACCCTCACATATCTAGACAGCCGTGACCGTATGGTGAGATGGATTCTATTTCATCATACGTAGCTGGCTATGTCCGCCCCCGCTCTCCAGTATTCTGGTTCTGGGGCGTGACAGTACGTAATATCTGGACGCGTACATACCTGAGCATACATTAGACTCCCCACAGCTGATGAATAGGGGATCAATTGCATTTCTTTAATTTCAAGGCTATTTTTAGGGCACCGATTGAGACTGAACTTGTCTCCTTTAGCGACTGGGGTGTCACCTGGTTTGCATCCTTGCATGCCAAATCTTTTAAGCACTTTATCGATATAGCTCTTTTGTGATAATCCAAGAATACCTCGAGAACGATCTCGGTGTATTTGAATTCCTAATACAAAAGAGGCATCACCAAGATCTTTCATCTCAAAGTTATTTGATAGAAATTTCTTAGTGTCATGCAATATGCCTATATCATTTGTGGCAAGCAGTATGTCATCAACATACAAAACCAGAAAAATAATTTTACTCCCACTGAATTTGTGATACACACAATCTTCAACAACGTTAACCTCAAAACCAAACGAGATAACAACTTGGTGAAATTTATAGTACCACTGACGAGAAGCTTGCTTGAGTCCATAAATAGATTTTGTCAATTTGCAAACCATATTCTTTGGATCTCTCGACAGAAAGTTTTCTGGCTGCACCATATAAATAGTTTCGTCAATGTTACCATTGAGAAACATCGTTTTGACATCCATTTGATGTAACTCAAGATCAAAATGTGCAACAAGTGCCATGATTATTCTAAAAGAGTCTTTCGAAGAAACCGGAGAGAAAGCCTCTTTAAAATTAATCCCTTCCTTTTGAGTAAAGCCTGTAGCTACAAGACATGCTTTATACTTCTCCACATTATCCTTCGAATCCTTCTTGGTTTTAAATATCCATTTACAACCAATGGGCTTCACATCTTTTGGTAATGGGACAAGTTCTCAAACTTTATTGTCTTGCATGGACTTATACTCCTCATTCATTGCATCAATCCACTTTTGAGAATTGGAACTTTCCATGGCCTGACGGAAGTTGATTGGATCATCTTCCAATATTCCATGGTCTACCTCATGTTCCTGGAGAAATATGATAAAATCATCCGAAATTACATTTCTCCTTTCTCTAGTGGACCGTCTTAATGGCATCAATTCTTGAGGTTGTTGAGTTTGTTCCTCAGGAACAACTGCCTCATCTTGAATGGGGGGTGCCTCTATGTTGTCTTGTTGAGGTAGCTCAACATCGACTTGTAGAGGTAAATCAACATTGTCTTATTGAGGTTCCGGATTCACTTCTTGATCAATGACAGGTACAGAAACCTGTACATCGTCAAAAGTGATAGTAGGGATCGTAACCGATTCCTCCTCAAATACAATGTCCCTAACTTTATTTCTTCCCCCAAACTCAACATCCTCAAAAAATATAGCAGTTTTCGTCTCAAAAATTATCCTTTTTGTGGGATCGTAAAATTTATAACCCCTTGATCGCTCCGTATAGCCAATAAAGTAGCTGCTTACAGTTTTGGGGTCCAATTTCTTTTCATATAGCTTATAAGGCTTTGCCTCAGCTGGACAACCCCAAATATGTAAATGCTTCAGACTAGGTTTTCTGCCTGTCCAAAGCTCATAAGGTGTTTTTACAGCCACTTTAGTTGGCACTCTATTCAGAATGTAAGCTGCTGTTTTAAGTGCTTCACCCCAGAGTGACTCTGGTAAGGTAGAATGACTAATCATACTCCTTACCATATCCTTAAGAGTCCTATTTCGTCTTTCAGCTACACCATTCATGCTAGGTGATCCTGGCATGGTGTACTGTGGGACGGTTCTACATTCCTCTAGGAATTTAGCAAACGGTCCTGGACGTTGTTCACCTGATCCATCAGATCTACCGTAGTATTCTCCACCACGGTCAGACCTGACGACTTTAATTCTTCTGTTGAGTTGGTTCTCAACTTCAGCTTTAAATAATTTGAATACGTCCAAAGACTGTGATTTCTCATGAATGAGATATAGGTAGTCGTATCTAGAATAGTCATCTATGAATGATATAAAATATTATTGACCATTCCAAGAAGCCGAAGGGAATGGTCCACAGGTATCAGTATGAATCAATTCTAAGACTTCTGTAGACCTATTGGCACCTAATCTCTTTGTTTTGGTCTGTTTTCCCTTTACACATTCAACACAGACATTAAAGTCTGTGAAATCAAGGGAATCCAAAATCCCATCAGACATAAGTCGTTCAACTCTATTTCTAGAGATGTGACCTAATCGCTTATGCCATAATGAGGCTGAATTTTCATTATTAATTTTGCGTTTAGTACCACGTGACTCCACGTGCAAGGTTTCATTGTAAGATGCAATAGTTTCAAGTGACTATAGGTTATCATAAACATTAAGGGAACCACTACCAACAATATTTGAATTTAAAGATAGACTAAACTTATTGTTTCCAAATGAACAATGATAACCAGATTTGTCCAGTAAGGAAACTGAAACTAAATTTCGTCTAAAAGACGGTACAATAAAAGTGTCTATCAAATCCAAATAATAACCGGTTCCCAATAATAACCTAAAATGTCCTATTGCTTCCACTTCTACCGACTTGCCTTCACCCACATAGATGCATCTTTCACCATCAATTGGCTTTCGGTAGCTCAGACAACCTTGTCTAGAAACACTAATGTGGGTAGTAGCACCAGAATCTAACCACCATGTGTTTCTAGGTACTGAAGCTAAATTAACCTCAGAACAGACCAAATTGAGAAATGTACTTTTCCTTATGTATCCTGACTTGTCACAAAAGAAACAACCCTTAGTTTTATATTGTTGTTTCTTTGGGCCAGGCCCTCAGCAGCTTCTGTATTTTTTTTCTTTTTGCCCTTAAAATTTATCCCACTAAGCATAGAAATTGAATTCGTATTGGCAGATATTATAGCAATATTAACTGAAAAGAGAACAAAAATAAATAAACAAATATGCTCTAATTAATAACCAAAGAATAAAAGATAGTCAAACAAATTCAAATAATGGTGAACCCCATCTCAAGATACCTAGTATATCATTAATATCAAGTCTTTGGACAGTGATATTAACTGCAAGTGGTATTCTTGGTGTAATGATCAAACGTTGACAATAAGTCATGTCAAATAATAAGCCTATCTTTGGATCGGATTATTTTTCACATGTAAACCGTATAATTGTCACACATTTATCACCACAAGTATGTGTGCAATTCGGCCAACTATTAACCTTCCTTTGGGCCGGCTAATACTCGCATGAATTTACACACACAAACATCCGATATCTCTCATAGGCTATCTACGCAAGAGAGGTCACTTTGGCGACATCTTGTTTCAATGAGCCTACTTAGAATACTAGACAACTACTGCGAGTCACAAAAGGTACCAAAAATTTGAATGTTGACTAAATTTTACAAAACTGAATCATGTCCAAATCCTTCTGCTTATTTAAATTAAATAAACATAAATCCTTATGTACTTGTATATTTTTTAAAATTTAAATAATCAATAATCAACATATTAGATTCCACTGAATATCATGCATTAAAAGATCAAATAATCTATAAAGATTACGCCAAAAATTTATCTACTACAAGATAAACATGTGAATCTTTTGCATGATTCAAAACATAAATTTTTATCTGACTAAGATGAACATTATCAACATAATAAAATTCATGTAATAATCTAGTCATCCTAAATATATGCAAGAGAAGTAATAGAAAAATAATATTAGCGTGCAGTCGAGGATTGCAGGTGTTCTTGAGCGCCATGATATTAGCGTGCAGTTGGCAGGTGTAAAAGGGACTGAAGAAAACGATAAAAATAGCTCTTTACCCAAATTTTTAAAGAATAGGCATATAATTGTCATCGAGAACAAGAGTTAAACAGAAGATACATCCACCTGTACAGCTGATCGGAAGATGCACAAAATGATATAGGGCTCTATAGGAATCCTCCTCGAAACACTATCACCTGAACTGGAGGTAGTGTCTTCAAACTCTGGACTGTTGTTGGTACCAATAAGAGCAATAAGTTCTGATACCGGAACGCCTACGTCTCCTTTTTTTTTTTTAACAAACAACCTTGGGTTTCTTCTAGTTTTGCAATGGTCGGAGAACTAGGACTCCATTAATCCATAATTTCTTAACAATAACAAAAAAATTGATTCTGAAACTTCAACCTCATAAATCAAACAGGAAGGCTCTCATACAACTTGTTAGTAATTAATGTATCCTGTCGATTCATGAGATGAAGACTAAAAAATAAATTGCGGAAGCGTACCTGAATCCATTGCTAGGCTTGATGGATCTTGAAGCGATCGTCTCTTTATTGGGTTCGATTTTCCAACTTGCTACGACCCTTAATGACAAAGGTGAATCCGAATCCTTTGTCCCTCTCTTTCTGTTGATGGGGATGCAGAAGAGAAAAAGAGAGAACCTTCTCTTTGGTGGCCGTATAAGTTGGGGACCATAATCCTAATGAATACACATATTTGTATATGTGTTGATATTTCTAATTTGGCCCCTCATCAAATTAGAATTATCTCCGGTATCTACACATTAATTCCATGACAATTATACCCTTAAGCCAATTTTCAAATAGACCACTTTAATTTGGCTTAATTATTTAGATAGCCCAACACAATTAATTTTACATGTGTGGCCCATATTATTGAATAATTCCAACATCAACAACATCATCAAACATCACACATGATACATTGATTCCACCTCCTCTGCTTCGTTGGAAGATAAATTTTGATGGCGCATTTTTGAATGATAAAATGGCGGGAGCAGCTGTTCGCAGGGATGCTAATGGGCGTTTCAAGGGTGCTTATCTAGATCTCAATTAGGTGGATAGCATTTGTCTTGCTCTAGGATCTCTGTAGGAGGAAGAACATTAATCGGGTTATTATTGAAGGCGACTGCAAATGCCGTGGATATGCTATAATGCGCAAGGACTCAGATATTATGTTGCGAGCTAGGCATGCTATTGAAGAAGGGAGAGCTGTTATCAGCGAGGAAGCAAACATTACTTTCTTGTATGCTTCTAGACAAGCCAACAATGTTGCTCACTCTTTAGATTCACAAGTCTTTACTCCATACTGTTATTGATTCTGTATGGATGTAGGATGATATTCCATTTTGTATTCAGGATCATGTCTTACACGATATGCCCAAATGTACTTCTGCATTTTATGAATGAATATTATTAGTTTGAAAAAAAAAGGAAATTTCCAAAATTGAAATTTTGTTGTACTACAAAAAATATCTATCCTGTTTGGCAGATAATATTAATTTTTTTTATAATTTAGTATATAAAAATAGGGTAAATATTAAGATGGAGAATTTTTACACGTAGAAATGCGCTAATTAGCCTTTAGACCCTGAATTTTATACTAGCTCAGAGTTTAAACGCTGACATGTCCAATTGGAAAGTTTGGACCATGGATTTTTATTTTTTGATTTACTTTTTTCTATTATACATTCATTTTCAACCTGGATTATTGGTTGTTGCACTTGTACTCATGTTGAGGATAAAATAAAAAAAAAAAAAACCAAAAATAAAAATCCAGCATCCGACCTTTCTAATTGGACGTGTCAGAGCTTAAATTCTAAGCTGGTATAGAATTCATGGTCTAAATGCTAACCAGTCCCGTAGAAATTCTCTATCAACGACAATAGCATGAAAATTGAAATAGAAACCAAAAACAACTTTAAAAAAATTTCTACCAAAGAAGTAGAGAAAATAAAGACCTCCATTGGAGACGGCCCAAGTAGAAAACTATTCTCAACTTCTAAGAAATTCCGGTTCTCCTCCATCCAAACATCATGTAGGAGAAGGATTCATATCATCAGGAGAATTAGAAAATATATAAAACCCTGAAGCTAAGAAATCTGAGAATGTCGCTAGCCAGTCAACTCTCAGTTACACTCACTAATAATTTTTCTCTGACCTGCATTCCTTTCAAGATGGAGACCTAAACAAAGATATTCTATAATACTGCAACTAATAGGCACATCATTTCCATACGACAAGCAAAATTGAACTACTTTATACCTAGATGATTCTAGTACAAGGAAAACAGTATCTGGCCGCTCTCCCAACCCCCCCCCCCCCCCCCTATAAATAGAGCCCCTTGGCCTTCTTTCAAAGATGCACCAAGAAGAAAGTTAAGGGAGTCCGTAAAGTCCAAGAAGCCCGTTCAAGTCTCAAATTTTGACTTACGAGTGTTACAGAAGTTTTTCGTGAACTTGCTGGTTCCTGGAAGCAGATCGGGGTGGGACGAATCTTGCTTTGAGCAACGGTGATCTTAATCACCCCAGCAAGAACATTTCCTCTTCTTCTTTCTTCTTTCTTTTCCTTCATCTGAGTTGTAACTCAGTTCCGTCCGTCAGCAACTGCGATTTCGAGAATAATCAGAAGGTGAATGTTTGTTGAACCTCTGATCTCGACATCGAGTCTACCATCTTTGATCAAGCCCCGGGACTAACAATCTCAAAGCAAGATCCTTGTAGATGGAGAACTCTCGTGCTTCTCTCAACATTTCCAAATCTGGAAGAGGAAGTCACCCTTAATCTTCAACTCGTGGACGTAGACATGTGTTGATTGAGGATGAACCGACAATTCCAGAAGGAGGAACTGCCGATGCTATTGCTGCTACACTCGTCAAGCAGAGCAAATGGAAGAGAGAAAACAGCATCTGTAAACTGCTGATTCTCAATTCTTTGAAAGACTCTCTGGCAGAGTCATATTCCAAGAAGGTGAAGGCCAAAGAGATCTGGAATTCTTTGGGCAAGCTATATGAAGATGATGAGAACATGTCCAAAATCTTCATCGTCGAGAAGTACCACAAGTGGCTCTTTGAAGGCGAGATGGCGATGCTACCTCAAGTGAAAGAATTTCTGAAGTTGCGCCAGAAGTTAGATGACGAGAAGATGTCCCTCGTCGACAAGTTCGTCGTTGGAGTGATAGTCTCGAAACTTCCTGCTGGTTGGAGCAACTTCTATGCTAGAATGCATCGAAAGAAGTTGGACATTAGCTTAGAAGATCTCCTACAAGAGATTCACGTTGAGGACGAAATGCGATCTCAACAGAAGATGAACTCTTTGTCCAACCAACTGGCTAAGGCCAACTTGGTGCAGACAAGAGAGTTCAAGGGGAAGCAGGTGGCTTCTCATCACAAGAAGAAGGACTCCACTAATCTGAAAGTGAAGGGTCCTTTGTTCTAGCAACAGAAGTCCAAGTCCCATGTGACTTGCTTCAACTGTGGCAAGAAGGGCCACTATAAGAGTGAATGCAAATTCAAGCCCAAACAAGCTGAGCAAGGTGACCCTAGCAAGGTTTCCATGGTTTCTAACATAGTTGCTATGATTGCTCAGGTCACAGCTGTGGGGGCTGACTCTGACTGGTGGATAGACACTGGTGCGACCTGGCATGTCTGCTCTGACAAGGAATAGTTCGTCACATACCAGCCAACTTCTGAGAAAGTTATCATGGCGAACCAAGCCCAAGCTGAAGTTCTGGGGATCGGAACTGTGGAGCTGAAACTCACATCCGGAAACACTCTGACGCTTCAAGGTGTGAAGCACGTTCCGGTGATTGCAAAGAACTTGATCTCTGGAAGCCTGCTTAGCAACGCATGCTTGAGGATGGACATCAATGCTGGCCAGATGGTGATGTCCAAGAAGGGAACATACTTCGAAAAAGCTTTTCAAACCGAAGGGATGTTTAAAATTCAGCTTATAAACCAGTCAAATGTAATCAATACAATCGCTCGTTCTGACTATTCTCTTGAGTTGTGGCATAATAGGCTAGGACATGTTCACTGTAAAAGAATTAACAAAATGTCCAGTCTAGGACTTATCTCCAAATGTGGGAGTAAGGTAGAGAAGTGTGAAGTATGTGCTCAGACAAAGATCACAAGGAAACCTTTTCATCGGGTCAATCGAAGCACAGATCTTCTAAAGTTGGTGCACTCTGATATCTGTGACTTTAAGCAATTCTCTAAAAAAGCCGGGATGAAGTATTTCATAACCTTCATCGATGACTTCTCAAAGTACACGTTCGTCTACTTGCTCAAGTCTAAAGACGAAGCGTTCGAGAAGTTCAAGGAGTTCAGGACCGAGGCTGAACGACAAACTGGACAACAACTCAAGAGGCTAAGAAGTGATCGAGGTGGAGAGTATCGGTCTCATGAATTTACATTATTCTTCAAAGAACATGGAATCATAAACGAGACTACTGCTCCGTATTCTCCTAAATCTAACGGAGTAGCAGAGAGGAAGAACAGAACGCTGACAGAAAAGATGAACTCAATTGTCACGACCCGCTCCCAATTTTGGAATACGAGTACGTGGCCAAGTCCAGCCTACGCCGCAGCATCGGCGGTAGTACGCTGTCTATGATAACAATGGTCCACAACAAGCACAACACACATATATATATCATCCACAACTAAGCCAGCAAAACTACTAAAATATCCAATAGTCTCAATATTATAAATATGAAAAATCCACTACAACTCAGAAAGTCTCGAGAACAAACCCGGATAATAGAAAATAAAATGGACAACTAACTCCATAACTATAACTACTAACTAATGCGAATCCATAAGGAAGAAAATATGCTAATTCGCATCAGTGCTGGAACCCGGTACGCCAGTGACGTCAGTGTCTCCAACATACTCACCGTAAACCTCTGGACAGATCACGTCGTCTACAACTGAAAAATGGTTATCCAGTCAGGATTGGAACAAGTACAAGTCTAACCACCATGATACAAGTACAATATAAAGTAATAAAACACTAAACATGGAAAGTAAGAATCAATGGAAATAATGAACAATATGAACAAGAAATCATGAGATGGAAGAAACTGATAAGGAAAGTAACAATCATGAAAAGTAAAGAGACTCATATAAACACTCGTAGTGCACGTGTCATGAGAAGTACAACGTTCCTACACATGGACGGCTTGGGCGAACGATGAGGTTATAAGGCCCGCCCCCGTAACCGGGAGAGTTGCCAACGATACCATCTGGGCTTTGTCCACGTGCCTAGTAATTGTACCCCTCCAATATCCATACCTCACAATCACGAAAACACGATCATGATAACGATCAAAATAACAATGAGAAAACATGATCAATAGTCAAACACTCAACTCTCGTGTGTGTAACAGTCAAGACACAGAAGATAACATGTATAAGTGAAATACGACAATATAAAGTAAATGCACATGAAGGTGTCAACAAGTACTTGCCTGAACTCCTGGACGGATTGATTTCACAAGTTGAAGAAAATATGAACTCCGGCCTAGAAGCTATCAAATCAAGCCATCATCCCACGAACCCCGTCGCACAAACAACCACAAGTTAGATATACAATTCCCACTCTAAAAATTCTAGAAAGTGGCTAATGGGTTAAATCAATTAATACTATTCTAATTCTGGAATAAATCATCTAAAATCTTATTTTAACCTATTTAATTCTGAAATAATAATCTACACAAAAATATTTGGCCAAGGAAAGTCACGGTTCCAAATTCGGGACCCGTGGCACGCAAACCGAGACATACTGTTGACTAACTGGTCAAATAATATGAATTCCAAGTTTGAGTGTGCAACATGATAGACTTTAGCGCCATGAGTGCACTGGAATCGACCGTGCCACAAAATCACAATTTGGTCAAAAGTTATCGCCATTATGGCTAACTATGACCAAATCGATGAACTGTTGACCAAATCTGACTTCTATGAATAAAATAAAATAATAGATGAAACTCTGAATTTCTGGAAAAATTATATGTTGTAGATCTTGATGTCATCTTTCCAAAACTTCAAACGGATCGCAAAACGGAGTTCGGGATCGCTCGGAATCTCGAAAACCGTGCGACGTGTTGATTTTTGGACAATCGACACTCAATTAATTATCCAGAAATTCGAGATCAAAATACCAGAAAATAAATTATATATTCAGAAACCTAACCTCAATACGCTTCCAATAAAAAAAACGGCTCGCAAAAAGGATGTCTAGATCAACGGCAATCGCTCCGCGAAGTCGAAGATCCCTATTGAACTCTCCCACAAAAGCTGCTGAATATAAATTAGGGTTTCGGAAAAACCTATACAACTAATATGTATATATATATAGGGAGTCGGTGGCTCCTATCCAAGCGGTGGCTGAGTCACCACGTGGCGCGATCTCGTGCGCCCAAAGCTTTGATCGAACAGCTGTGATCAATCTGAGCTTAGCTCGGCTTTGGTGTAGCTAAATGCAGCTCGGCTTGGAATCCTACTGCGGCTCGGAGACCGAGCCGGCCTCGCCCCCACTCACTGCCACGTGGGGCCCCGCCCTCCCCGCTTCAGCGGCTGACGGGTGGGTCCCTCCTTGGCTGACTGTATATTAATTTTAGTAAATAGGTTTTAATAACAGAAAAAAATAAATAAAAATCAGGAAAAATCCTAAAAATTCCAAATAAATCCCAGAAAATTTTTAAAAATTCCTAGAAAAATATAGAAAATATTTTAGGGGTTCTAGAGCCCAAATAAATTACTTGGCCTCAAAAATACCCTCGGGTGCTCTCACAGAAATTCCTAGAAGCTTAGAAAATTAATAAAATCATATATAAAATTTATCTAAAAATCTCCTAAAAATTCAAGAAATTTTAAAATAATAAAATGATGCTCTAGAGGCTGTATGGGGACCCTGGAGACCCTATATGTTCTAGTTTTACTATACTTAAGTTATAGGATTAGGTACGCACCCTTGTGATCCCAATTCAAATTCCTAATTATCAAAAATTAAATTCTTAGGAAGCAAATGCTACAAACTATCCCCCTTAAAATATTTTTGTCCTCAAAAATAAAATAATGCTACATAAACAAAATTATCTCAATCCTCAAACAAATAGGGAAACCTCTCCCGCATTTCATCTTCTCGCTCCCAAGTGGACTCCCCGGGTGAGTGATGCCTCCATGCTACTCGAACCAAGGGTATGATCTGCCTCCTCAAAACCTTCTCCCGTCTGTCCAAGATCTCTACTGGTTGCTCTTGGAAGGATAGGCTTGGTCCTACCTCAATCTCCGAATGATCCAATACATGGCTTGGGTCAGCCACATACTTCCTCAACTGTGATACATGGAATACATTATGAACATTCTCCAATGTGGGTGGAAGTGCCAGTCTATAAGCAACATCTCCAACTCTGTCGAGAATACCAAATGGTCCAATAAATCTCGGACTAAGCTTCCCGCTTCTACCAAATCTAATAGTACCACGAGTCGACGAGATCTTCAAGAATACCAAATCGCCAACCTCGAATGATAATGGCCTCCGGTGACTATCTGCCCAATGCCTCTGTCGATCCTGTGCTACCCTTAGTCGCTCACGAATCTTCTTCACTTTCTCTGCGGCATCCACAACCATCTCCGGTCCTAACAAGGATCTCTCACCCACGTCATCCCATGACAAAGGGGTACGACACCTCCGTCCATAGAGCGCCTCGAAAGGTGACATCTATATACTTGCTTGATAGCTATTATTGTAAGAGAACTCCACCAAATATAAGTGATCATCCCATGACCCGCCAAAATCTAACATACAAGTACGCAACATGTCTTCTAGTGTCTGAATAGTACGCTCTGACTGCCCATCAGTCTGCGGGTGATAAGCTGTACTGAACTTGAGCTGCGTACCAAGGCTCTCTTGCAAACTCCTCCAAAAGTGTGACGTAAACCGTGAATCTCTATCGGAGACTATACTTACTGGAACACCATGCAGTCTCACAATCTGTCGAACATATAACTCCGCTAAACCTTCGGTAGACAACCCAACCTTGAAAGGTATAAAGTGTGCCGATTTGGTCAACCTATCCACAATGACCCAAATCGCATCCTTTCCACTCCGTGTCCTCGGCAATCCAGTCACAAAATCCATCGTAATATGTTCCCACTTCCACTCAGGAATGGGTAACGGCTGCAATAATCCTCCGGGTCTTTGTCTCTCCGCTTTGACTTGTTGGCATACCAAACATCTCGAAACAAATTGGGCGACTTCTCTTTTCATACCATACCACCATACGTGATTCCTTAGATCCTTATACATCTTTGTTGCTCCTGGGTGTATCGAATATTGAGACTTGTGGGCTTCCTGCATAATCTCTTCTCGAATTCCTCCACTTGGTACACAAAGCCTATTACCATGTCTTAGTGACCCATCCTCATGAATATTAAAGTCACTGCTCTGTCCTGCTTCCACTTGAGCTCTGATCTTCTGCAGCCCCTCATCTTGTGTTTGTGCCTTCCGAACCTTGTCCATCAAATTTGATCCAATCTGTAAGTTCATCACATGTCCCTCTACTCCCGGTATAACTACCTCAATACCCAAGCTCTCCAAGTCCTCCAATAGATGTCTGTCCATAGTCAAGTACATCGCTGTGGGATATCGACTCAATACATCCGCTACTACATTCGCCTTCTCCGGGTGATACTGTAATATGAGATCAAAATCCTTCATCAACTCGAGCCATCTTCTCTGCCTCATGTTGAGTTCTTTCTGAGTGAACACATACTTGAGGCTCTTGTGGTCTGTATATATCTCCACCCTCTCGCCATAAAGGTAATGCTTCCAAAGCTTCAGTGCAAATACTACTGCTGCCAGCTCGAGATCATGAGTAGGATAATTCTTTTCATGTGGCCGTAATTGCCTAGAAGCATACGCCACTACCTTTTTATGTTGCTCTAACACACAACCAAGACCTTTACCCGAGGCATCACTATATATCACAAATCCCCCCGATCCTGATGGTAAGGTCAAAATAGGAGCAGTGGTCAACCTTCTTTTTAACTCATCAAAAGCGTCTTGGCATGCTTCTGTCCAAGTAAAAGCCTCATTTTTCCTGGTGAGCTTCGTCATTGGCTCTGCAATCTTCGCAAAATCCTTCACAAACTTTCGATAATAACCAGCCAAGCCCAGAAAGCTCCTCACCTCTGCCACAGAATCTGGTGTGGGCCATGCCTTCACAGCTTCTATCTTCTTGGGATCTACTGATATCCCATCTCCTGTCACAATATGCCCAAGAAAACTAACTTTGTCCAAGAAGAACTCACATTTGGATAACTTGCCATATAACTTCTCCTGCCGCAATGTCTCCAAGACCATCCGTAAATGCTGCTTATGCTCCTCTTCAGTCTTCGAGTATATCAGTATATCATCTATAAATACAACCACGAACCGGTCCAAATACTGATGAAAGACTTTGTTCATCAGATTCATGAATACCGCTGGAGCATTGGTTAATCCAAACGGCATCACTAGGAACTCGTAGTGCCCATACCGAGTCCTAAAAGCTGTTTTTGCAATGTCTTCCTTCCGCACCTTTACTTGATGATAACCGGATCGCAGATCAATCTTCGAGAATATCCTGGCTCCACTCAATTGGTCAAAGAGATCGTCAATCCTGGGCAAAGGATATTTGTTCTTGACCGTTAGTGCATTGAGTGCACGATAGTCAATACACATCCTCACCGACCCATCTTTCTTGGGCACAAAAAGTACTGGAGCACCCCAAGGTGAAGCACTCGGACGAATGAATCCTTTACTCTCAAGATCCTCCAATTGTACCTTCAACTCCTCCATTTCCTTCTTGTTAATGCGGTACACATTCTGTGCCACTGGTGCCGCTCCTGGCACTAAGTCAATAGAGAACTCCACTGCTCTATCCGGGGGTAGGCCTGGCAGATCCTCGGGAAATACGTCCAAGAACTCCATAATAAGTGGATGTCGTGTAACTTCTTCTGTGGTCAAGGATTCACATACAGCTCGTACGCCAAACTCTGCACTTTCTCTAGAAAACTCGAACTCGGGCTCTCCGGGTGGCCTAAAGATGACACACCCTCGATGGCAATCTATCATTGTGTAGTATTTGCTCAACCAATCCATGCCAAGAATAACATCGAAACTAACAATGGGCATAACAAGCAATCTTGCTCGCATCTCTCGACCACAAATAACTATACGGCAGTCCCTACAAATATCACTAACCGGAACACTACCTCCACCGGTTAATATTCTAAGCCTCTTACTCAAGGGAGTAGTCATAATACCATGCTTCATCAAGAAAACTACTGATACAAAAGAACGAGAAGCCCCAGAATCGAATAAGGCAATGGCAGGAAATGAATTTAATAAAACCGTACCTGCGATAACATCTGTCAAATTTTCCTCCTCCTCTTCAGTCATGGTAAAAGCATGACCATTCCTCTGGCCTCCCTTCTGCTGCTGATGTTGAGCAAACTTTTGTCCTTGGCTTGGTAGTGGTGGTCCTCTTTGATGCCCTCCATCTGCTGTCGGTCGAGACTGAGCTACTGCTCTCTGATCCCCACTCGATGATCTTTGTGGTATAAAGGGGCACACTCGTACTTGGTGGTCAGGTGATCCACAATGAAGACAATGTCCCAACCTCTTCCTACATACAGCCGATGTATGCCCAGTCTTTTGGCAAAACTGGCATACTGGAAGGGGCTGATTCTGCTTATTCTGATGCACTGGTGCTGCTTTGATAAGTGGTCTGTGCTGCTGAAACTGGAGACGCTTTGCTGCACCTTGAGATGTCTTATCTGAAGAAATCATGGAAGAAGTCCTCTTCAGATCAGTCTGCTTCTTCTTCAAATAGACTCCTGACGTCTAGCCGCATTCAAGATAGCCGTATATGATGTCGGATCTGCTGATGCTGTCAAACTCTGCAACTTGTAATTTAACCCAGAATGGAACTTCTCTGCCTTTTCTTCTTCTGTGGAGACAAGAGTATGAGCAAAGCGGCTCAAACGACTGAATTCTGCATCATATTCATCCACCGTCATGCTCCCCTGCTCTAGTCGTATGAACTGATCCCGTAACTCCTTCCGAACTGTCATGGGAAAGAACATGGTGTTGAAGAGGTCCGTAAACTCATTCCATGACACATTCTTGCCCAACCGTCTTTCTTGTGCAGCCCACCAATGATGCGCATTGTCCTTGAGCTGCAGCTTCACCGCTTTTATCCACTTTTCTGGTGGCAACTCTGATGCTTCTAGTAGTGTCTCTATCTCTACTAGCCAGTTGGTAACTTCTATGGGTTTTTCCGAACCAGTGAAGGGAGGTGGGTTCATTTTGCGAAACCCATCAATAGTACCCATACGATTTTGTCGTGTTTCTATGCTTCTCTCCAAAATGTCTGCATGCCTCTGCTGAGTCTCCATCATGCCCTGGAGTATTGCAAGGATTTGTGCTCCATCTACAGTCACTCCTTGGATTGGGGCTCCTGGTGGTGGTGGTGGAAGATCCTCAGCGCTAACCCTATCTTGTTGATGGTTAGAAGGCTCTACGAACTCGGTACTCTCTGCTGTCGATCCCTCGGGTTCGGGAGTAGCAAAGGGTTAGCTACCCTTTTCCCCTTACGGATCGCGCTGCGCCTTGTATCAACCATTGTGAACTAAAAGGAAAGAAAGGATATGTTAGTACGGTAGATGCAAGCATATCGAAGAAATCACGGACGGAATCAAACAAGATGCAAATTAAGAGACAATACGATCCTAAGATGAAATAGACTCATAAGGTTAGAAGTCCTATTCTGTGGATGATATAACCTCCTAACTTCAATCTATTCGCAGGCTCGTAGTAGTACAGCTAACTTAAGCACTTCCACGAGTTTGTAGTCTTTTGCAAAATTGGACCTGCATGGGCCACCATAAAAACTTGTCACGACCCGCTCCCAATTTTGGAATACGAGTACGTGGCCAAGTCCAGCCTACGCCGCAGCATCGGCGGTAGTACGCTGTCTATGATAACAATGGTCCACAATAAGCACAACACACATATATATCATCCACAACTAAGCCAGCAAAACTACTAAAATATCCAATAGTCTCAATATAAATATGAAAAATCCACTACAACTCAGAAAGTCTCGGGAACAAACCCGATAATAGAAAATAAAAGACAACTAACTCCATAACTATAACTACTAACTAATGCGAATCCATAAGGAAGAAAATATGCTAATTCGCATCAGTGCTGGAACCGGTACGCCAGTGACGTCAGTGTCTCCAACATACTCACCGTAAACCTCTGGACAGATCACGTCGTCTACAACTGAAAAATGGTTATCCAGTCAGGATTGGAACAAGTACAAGTCTAACCACCATGATACAAGTACAATATAAAGTAATAAAACACTAAACATGGAAAGTAAGAATCAATGGAAATAATGAACATATAACAAGAACATGAGAAAGAAACTGATAAGGAAAGTAACAATCATGAAAGTAAGAGACTCTATAACACTCGTAGTGCACGTGTCATAGAAGTACACGTTCCACACATGGACTTCTTGGGCGAACGATGATGTTATAAGGCCCGCCCCCGTAACCGGGAGAGTGCCAACGATACCATCTGGGCTTTGTCCACGTGCCTAGTAATTGTACCCCTCCAATATCCATACCTCACAATCACGAAAACGATCATGATAACGATCACAATAACAATGAGAAAACAGATCAAGTCAACACTCAACTCTCGTGTGTAACAGTCAGACACAGAAGATAACATGTATAAGTAAATACGACAATATAAGTAAATGCACATGAAGGTGTCAACAAGTACTTGCCTGAACTCCTGGACGGATTGATTTCACAAGTTGAAGAAAATATGAACTCCGGCCTAGAAGCTATCAATCAAGCCATCATCCCACGAACCCCGTCGCACAAACAACCACAAGTTAGATATACAATTCCCACTCTAAAAATTCTAGAAAGTGGCTAATGGTTAAATCATTATACTATTCTAATTCTGGAATAAATCATCTAAATCTTATTTTAACCTATTAATTCTGAATAATAATCTACACAAAAATATTTGGCCAAGGAAAGTCACGGTTCCAAATTCGGGACCCGTGGCACGCAAACCGAGACATACTGTTGACTACTGGTCAAATAATATGACTTCCAAGTTGGTGTGCAACATGATAGACTTTACGCCATGATGCACTGGAATCGACCGTGCCGCAAATCACAATTTGGTCAAAAGTTATCGCCATTATGGCTAACTATGACCAAATCGATGAACTGTTGACCAAATCTGACTTCTATGAATAAAATAAAATAATATGAACTCTGAATTTCTGAAAAATTATATGTTGTAAGCTTGATGTCAGCTTTCCAAAACTTCAAACGGATCGCAAAACGGAGTTCGGGATCGCTCGAATCTCGAAAACCGTGCGACGTGTTAATTTTTGGACAATCGACACTCATTAATTATCCAGAAATTCGAGATCAAAATACCAGAAAATAAATTATATAGAAACCTAACCTCAATACGCTTCCAATAAAAAAACGGCGCGCAAAAGGATGTCTAGATCAACGGCAATCGCTCCGCGAAGTCGAAGATCCCTATTGAACTCTCCCACAAAAGCTGCTGAATTAATTAGGGTTTCGGAAAAACCTATACAACTAATATATATATATATAGGGAGTCGGTGGCTCCTGTCCAAGCGGTGGCTGAGTCACCACGTGGCACGATCTCGTGCGCCCAAAGCTTTGATCGAACAGCTGTGATCAATCTGAGCTTAGCTCGGCTTTGGTGTAGCTAAATGCAGCTCGCTTGGAATCCTACTGCGGCTCGGAGACCGAGCCGGCCTCGCCCCCACTCACTGCCACGTGGGCCCGCCCTCCCCGCTTCAGCGGCTGACGGGTGGGTCCCTCCTTGGCTGACTGTATATTAATTTTAGTAAATAGGTTTTTAATAACAGAAAAAAATAAATAAAAATCAGGAAAAATCCTAAAATTCCAAATAAATCCCAGAAATTTCTAAAATTCCTAGAAAATATAGAAATATTTTAGGGATCTAGAGCCGAAATAAATTACTTGACCTCAAAATACCCTCGGTGCTCTCACAGAAATTCCTAGAAGCTTAGAAAATTAATAAAATCATATATAAATTTATCTAAAAATCTCCTAAAATCCAAGAATTTTAAAATAATAAATGATGCTCTAGAGGCTGTATGGGGACCCTGGAGACCCTATATGTCCTAGTTTTACTATACTTAAGTTATAGGATTAGGTACGCACCCTTGTGATCCCAATTCAAATTCCTAATTATCAAAATTAAATTCTTAGGAAGCAAATGCTACAAACTATCCCCCTTAAATATTTTTGTCCTCAAAAATAAAATAATGCTACATAACAAAATTACCTCAATCCTCAAACAAAGGGAAACCTCTCCCGCATTTCATCTTCTCGCTCCCAAGTGGACTCCCCGGGTGAGTGATGCCTCCATGCTACTCGAACCAAGGGTATGATCTGCCTCCTCAAAACCTTCTCCCGTCTGTCCAAGATCTCTACTGGTTGCTCTAGTAGGATAGGCTTGGTCCTACCTCAATCTCCGAATGATCCAATACATGGCTTGGGTCCCACATACTTCCTCAACTGTGATACATGGAATACATTATGAACATTCTCCAATGTGGGTGGAAGTGCCAGTCTATAAGCAACATCTCCAACTCTGTCGAGAATACCAATGGTCCAATAAATCTCGGACTAAGCTTCCCGCTTCTACCAAATCTAATAGTACCACGAGTCGGCGAGATCTTCAAGAATACCAAATCGCCAACCTCGAATGATAATGGCCTCCGGTGACTATCTGCCCAATGCCTCTGTCGATCCTGTGCTACCCTTAGTCCTCACGAATCTTCTTCACTTTCTCTGCGGCATCCACAACCATCTCCGGTCCTAACAGGATCTCTCACCCACGTCATCCCATGACAAAGGGGTACGACACCTCCGTCCATAGAGCGCCTCGAAGGTGACATCTCTATACTTGCTTGATAGCTATTATTGTAAGAACTCCACCAAATATAAGTGATCATCCCATGACCCGCCAAAATCTAACATACAAGTACGCAACATGTCTTCTAGTGTCTGAATAGTACGCTCTGACTGCCCATCAGTCTGCGGGTGATAAGCTGTACTGAACTTGAGCTGCGTACCAAGGCTCTCTTGCAAACTCCTCCAAAAGTGTGACGTAAACCGTGAATCTCTATCGGAGACTATACTCACTGGAACACCATGCAGTCTCACAATCTGTCGAACATATAACTCCGCTAAACCTTCGGTAGACAACCCAACCTTGAAAGGTAAAAGTGTGCCGATTTGGTCAACCTATCCACAATGACCCAAATCGCATCCTTTCCTCCGTGTCCTCGGCAATCCAGTCACAAAATCCATCGTAATATGTTCCCACTTCCACTCAGGAATGGGTAATGGCTGCAATAATCCTCCGGGTCTTTGTCTCTCCGCTTTGACTTGTTGGCATACCAAACATCTCGAAACAAATTGGGCGACTTCTCTTTTCATACCATACCACCATACGTGATTCCTTAGATCCTTATACATCTTTGTTGCTCCTGGGTGTATCGAATATTGAGACTTGTGGGCTTCCTGCATAATCTCTTCTCGAATTCCTCCACTTGGTACACAAAGCCTATTACCATGTCTTAGTGACCCATCCTCATGAATATAAAGTCACTGCTCTGTCCTGCTTCCACTTGAGCTCTGATCTTCTGCAGCCCCTCATCTTGTGTTTGTGCCTCCCGAACCTTGTCCATCAAATTTGATCCAATCTGTAAGTTCATCACCTGTCCCTCTACTCCCGGTATAACTACCTCAATACCCAAGCTCTCCAAGTCCTCCAATAGATGTCTGTCCATAGTCAAGTACATCGCTGTGGGATATCGACTCAATGCATCCGCTACTACATTCGCCTTCCCCGGGTGATACTGTAATATGAGATCAAAATCCTTCATCAACTCGAGCCATCTTCTCTGCCTCATGTTATTCTTTCTGAGTGAACACATACTTGAGGCTCTTGTGGTCTGTATATATCTCCACCCTCTCGCCATAAAGGTAATGCTTCCAAAGCTTCAGTGCAAATACTACTGCTGCCAGCTCGAGATCATGAGTAGGATAATTCTTTTCATGTGGCCGTAATTGCCTAGAAGCATACGCCACTACCTTTTTATGTTGCTCTAACACACAACCAAGACCTTTACCCGAGGCATCACTATATATCACAAATCCCCCCGATCCTGATGGTAAGGTCAAAATAGGAGCAGTGGTCAACCTTCTTTTTAACTCATCAAAAGCGTCTTGGCATGCTTCTGTCCAAGTAAAAGCCTCATTTTTCCTGGTGAGCTTCGTCATTGGCTCTGCAATCTTCGCAAAATCCTTCACAAACTTTCGATAATAACCAGCCAAGCCCAAAAAGCTCCTCACCTCTGCTACAGAATCTGGTGTGGGCCATGCCTTCACAGCTTCTATCTTCTTGGGATCTACTGATATCCCATCTCCTGTCACAATATGCCCAAGAAAACTAACTTTGTCCAAGAAGAACTCACATTTGGATAACTTGCCATATAACTTCTCCTGCCGCAATGTCTCCAAGACCATCCGTAAATGCTGCTCATGCTCCTCTTCAGTCTTCGAGTATATCAGTATATCATCTATAAATACAACCACGAACCGGTCCAAATACTGATGAAAGACTTTGTTCATCAGATTCATGAATACCGCTGGAGCATTGGTTAATCCAAACGGCATCACTAGGAACTCGTAGTGCCCATACCGAGTCCTAAAAGCTGTTTTTGCAATGTCTTCCTTCCGCACCTTTACTTGATGATAACCGGATCGCAGATCAATCTTCGAGAATATCCTGGCTCCACTCAATTGGTCAAAGAGATCGTCAATCCTGGGCAAAGGATATTGTTCTTGACCGTTAGTGCATTGAGTGCACGATAGTCAATACACATCCTCACCGACCCATCTTTCTTGGGCACAAAAAGTACTGGAGCACCCCAAGGTGAAGCACTCGGACGAATGAATCCTTTACTCTCAAGATCCTCCAACTGTGCCTTCAACTCCTCCATTTCCTTCTTGTTAATGCGGTACACATTCTGTGCCACTGGTGCCGCTCCTGGCACTAAGTCAATAGAGAACTCCACTGCTCTATCCGGGGGTAGACCTGGCAGATCCTCGGGAAATACGTCCAAGAACTCCATAATAAGTGGATGTCGTGTAACTTCTTCTGTTGTCAAGGATTCACATACAGCTCGTACGCCAAACTCTGCACTTTCTCTAGAAAACTCGAACTCGGGCTCTCCGGGTGGCCTAAAGATGACACACCCTCGATGGCAGTCTATCATTGTGTAGTATTTGCTCAACCAATCCATGCCAAGAATAACATCGAAACTAACAATGGGCATAACAAGCAATCTTGCTCGCATCTCTCGACCACAAATAACTATACGGCAGTCCCTACAAATATCACTAACCGGAACACTACCTCCACCGGTTAATATTCTAAGACTCTTACTCAAGGGAGTAGTCATAATACCATGCTTCATCAAGAAAGCTACTGATACAAAAGAACGAGAAGCCCCAGAATCGAATAAGGCAATGGCAGGAAATGAATTTAATAAAACCGTACCTGCGATAACATCTGTCAAATTTTCCTCCTCCTCTTCAGTCATGGTAAATGCATGACCATTCCTCTGGCCTCCCTTCTGCTGCTGATGTTGAGCAAACTTTTGTCCTTGGCTTGGTAGTGGTGGTCCTCTCTGCTGCCCTCCATCTGCTGTCGGTCGAGACTGAGCTACTACTGCTCTGATCCCCACTGGATGATCTTTGTGGTATAAAGGGGCACACTCGTACTTGGTGGTCAGGTGATCCACAATGAAGACAATGTCCCAACCTCTTCCTACATACAGCCGAGGTATGCCCAGTCTTCTGGCAAAACTGGCATACTGGAAGGGGCTGATTCTGCTTGTTCTGATGCACTGGTGCTGCTTTGATAAGTGGTCTGTGCTGCTGAAACTGGAGACGCTTTGCTGCACCTTGAGATGTCTTATCTGAAGAAATCATGGAAGAAGTCCTCTTCAGATCAGTCTGCTTCTTCTTCAAAATAGACTCCTGACGTCTAGCCGCATTCAAGATAGCCGTATATGATGTCGGATCTGCTGATGCTGTCAAACTCTGCAACTTGTAATTTAACCCAGAATGGAACTTCTCTGCCTTTTCTTCTTCTGTGGAGACAAGAGTAGGAGCAAAGCGGCTCAAACGACTGAATTCTGCATCATATTCATCCACCGTCATGCTCCCCTGCTCTAGTCGTATGAACTGATCCCGTAACTCCTTCCGAACTGTCATGGGAAGAACATGGTGTTGAAGAGGTCCGTAAACTCTTCCATGACACATTCTTGCCCAACCGTCTTTCTTGTGCAGCCCACCAATGATGTGCATTGTCCTTGAGCTGCAGCTTCACCGCTTTTATCCACTTTTCTGGTGGCAACTCTGATGCTTCTAGTAGTGTCTCTATCTCTACTAGCCAGTTGGTAACTTCTATGGGTTTTTCCGAACCAGTGAAGGGAGGTGGGTTCATTTTGCGAAACCCATCAATAGTACCCACACGATTTGTCGTGTTTCTATGCTTCTCTCCAAAACGTCTGCATGCCTCTGCTGAGTCTCCATCATGCCCTGGAGTATTGCAAGGATTTGTGCTCCATCTACAGTCACTCCTTGGATTGGGGCTCCTGGTGGTGGGGTGGAAGATCCTCAGCGCTAACCCTATCTTGTTGATGGTTAGAAGGCTCTACGAACTCAGTACTCTCTGCTGTCGATCCCTCGGGTTCGGGAGTAGCATATGGGTTAGCTACCCTTTTCCCTTACGGATCGCACTGCGCCTTGTATCAACCATTGTGAACTAAAAGGAAAGAAAGGATATGGTTAGTATAGATGCAAGCATATCGAAGAAATCACGGACGGAATCAAGCAAGATGCAAATTAAGAGACAATACGATCCTAAGATAAATAGACTCATAAGGTTAGAAGTCCTATTTGTGGATGATATAACCTCCTAACTTCAATCTATTCGCAGGCTCGTAGTAGTACAGCTAACTTAAGCACTACCACGAGTTCGCAGTCTTTTGCAAATTGGACCTGCATGGGCCACCATAAAAACTTGTCACGACCCGCTCCCAATTTTGGGATACGAGTACGTGGCCAAGTCCAGCCTACGCCGCAGCATCGGCGGTAGTACGCTGTCTATGATAACAATGGTCCACAACAAGCACAACACGCATATATATATCATCCACAACTAAGCCAGCAAAACACTAAAATATCCAATAGTCTCTATTATAAATATGAAAAATCCACTACAACTCAGAAAGTCTCGGGAACAAACCCGGATAATAGAAAATAAAATGACAACTAACTCCATAACTATAACTACTAACTAATGCGAATCCATAAGGAAGAAAATATGCTAATTCGCATCAGTGCTGGAACCGGGTACGCCAGTGACGTCAGTGTCTCCAACATACTCACCGTAAACCTCTGGACAGATCACGTCGTCTACAACTGAAAAATGGTTATCCAGTCAGGATTGGAACAAGTACAAGTCTAACCACCATGATACAAGTACAATATAAAGTAATAAAACACTAAACATGGAAAGTAAGATCAATGGAAATAATGAACAATATGAACAAGAAATCATGAGATGGAAGAAACTGATAAGAAAGTAACAAGCATGAAAAGTAAAGAGACTCATATAACACTCGTAGTGCACGTGTCGTGAGAAGTACAACGTTCCTACACATGGACGGCTTGGGCGAACGATGAGGTTATAAGGCCCGCCCCCTAACCGGGAGTTGCCAACGATACCATCTGGGCTTTGTCCACGTGCCTAGTAATTGTACCCCTCCAATATCCATACCTCACAATCACGAAAACACGATCACGATAACGATCAAATAACAATGAGAAAACATGATCAATAGTCAAACACTCAACTCTCGTGTGTGTAACAGTCAAGACACAGAAGATAGCATGTATAAGTGAAATACGACAATATAAAGTAAATGCACATGAAGGTGTCAACAAGTACTTGCCTGAACTCTTGGACGATTGATTTCACAAGTTGAAGACAATATGAACTCCGGCCTAGAAGCTATCAAATCAAGCCATCATCCCACGAACCCCGTCGCACAAACAACCACAAGTTAGATATACAATTCCCACTCTAAAAATCCTAGAAAGTGGCTAATGGGTTAAATCAATTAATACTATTCTAATTCTGGAATAAATCATCTAAAATCCTATTTTAACCTATTTAATTCTGAAATAATAATCTACACAAAAATATTTGGCCAAGGAAAGTCACGGTTCCAAATTCGGGACCCGTGGCACGCAAACCGAGACATACTGTTGACTAACTGGTCAAATAATATGAATTCAAGTTTGAGTGTGCAACATGATAGATTTCAGCGCCATGAGTGCACTGGAATCGACCGTGCCGCAAAATCATATTTGGTCAAAAGTTATCGCCATTATGGCTAACTATGACCAAATCGATGAACTTGACCAAATCTGACTTCTATGAATAAAATAAAATACTAGATGAAACTCTGAATTTCTGGAAAATTATATGTTGTAGAGCTTGTGTCAGCTTTCCAAAACTTCAAACGGATCGCAAAACGGAGTTCGGGATCGCTCGGAATCTCGAAAACCGTGCGACGTGTTGATTTTTGGACAACGACACTCAATAATTATCAGAAATTCGAGATCAAAATACCAGAAATAAATTATATTCAGAAACCTAACCTCAATACGCTTCCAATAAAAAAAACGGCGCGCAAAAAGGATATAGATCAACGGCAATCGCTCCGCGAAGTCGAAGATCCCTATTGAACTCTCCCACAAAAGCTGCTGAATATAAATTAGGGTTTCGGAAAAACCTATACAATATATATATATATAGGGAGTCGGTGGCTCCTGTCCAAGCGGTGGCTGAGTCACCACGTGGCGATCTCGTGCGCCCAAAGCTTTGATCGAACAGCTGTGATCAATCTGAGCTTAGCTCGGCTTTGGTGTAGCTAAATGCAGCTCGGCTTGGAATCCTACTGCGGCTCGGAGACCGAGCCGGCCTCGCCCCCACTCACTGCCACGTGGGGCCCGCCCTCCCCGCTTCAGCGGCTGACGGGTGGGTCCCTCCTTGGCTGACTGTATATTAATTTTAGTAAATAGGTTTTTAATAACAGAAAAATAAATAAAAATCAGGAAAAATCCTAAAATTCCAAATAAATCCCAGAAAATTTCTAAAAATTCCTAGAAAAATAGAAAAATATTTAGGGTTCTAGAGCCCAAATAAATTACTTGGCCTCAAAAATACCCTCGGGTGCTCTCACAGAAATTCCTAGAAGCTTAGAAAATTAATAAATTATATAAAATTTATCTAAAAATCTCCTAAAAATCCAAGAAATTTTAAAATAATAAATGATGCTCTAGAGGCTGTATGGGGACCCTGGAGACCCTATATGTCCTAGTTTTACTATACTTTTATAGGATTAGGTACGCACCCTTGTGATCCCAATTCAAATTTCTAATTATCAAAAATTAAATTCTTAGGAAGCAAATGCTACATCAATGCTGCTAACTGCGGGTCTTCCTAAATGCTATTGGGGAGAAGCTACATTGACGGCCACTTTTATTCTAAATAGAGTGCCGTATGCAACTTCGGACGTAACTCCTCATGAACTCTGATTCAAAGTCAGACCTAACTTGAATGTCATTCGAGTGTGGGGGTGTCTGGCCTATGTGAAGCTCCCAGATCTGAAGATTCAGAAGTTGTGGACAAGGACTACGAAGATGATCTTCTTGGGGTATGCCGAGAAGAGTGATGCTCGGAGATTTCTTGATATTGAGCCAAATCATATCATTGAATCTCGAGATGCTGAATTTTTTGAAGACAAGTTTGTAAGGCACAAGAACATTGTTCTAACGGACATTCCGGAGAATGATGAAGGTGCAAAGGTGACAGAGATCTTCAATGAGCCAGTTGTCCAAGATGAAGTTGTTACTGAGGAGACAACGATTGAACAGAACTCGCTGAGCCTCGTCGAAGCGAGCGAGGAGGCCGAAGAACTTCGGGGATGACTTCATCACCTATCATATGGAAACAGATCCGCTTACTTATGATGATGTAATAAAGACCAGAGATATTGTTTTCTGGAAGGAGGCGATAGACAATGAAATTGAATCATCACCTCCATAACACTTGGGTGTTGGTTGATCTACCTGAAGGAGCAAAACCTATCGGATGCAAGTGGATCTTCAAGAAGAATGAAAGCTGATGGAACCATTGACAAGTTCAAGGCTAGGCTAGTGGCAAAGGGGTTTTCTCAGAAGCAGAGATCGACTACTTTGACACGTATGCTCCAGTAGCCCGGATGACCACCATCAGAATGTTGATTGCTCTCGCAGCGATACATAAGATGGTGATATCAATGGATATGAAAATGACATTCCTGAATGGTGGGCTCAGCGAAGATCTACATGCAACAGCCAGAAGGGTTTGTCGTCAAAGGTCTTGAAGACAAGTCTGCAAGTTGGTGAAATTTCTGTACAGTTTAAAGCAAGCTCCCAAAATGTGGCATAAGAAATTTGACAAAGTCATAAGGTCAAATGGTACAGGGTCAGTGAAACAGACAAGTGTGTCTATACGAAGTTTGCTGACGGAAGAGGAGTCATCGTTTGTCTATACGTGGACGCATGCTAATCCTAGGTACGTATAGCTGTGTCACGGAGACAAAGAAGTTCCTCTCGACGAAGTTCAGTATGAAGGACTTGGGGGATGCTGATGTTATCTTGGGACTCAAGATCATCGGACAGACACTAGACTAGCACTGTCACAGTCTCATTATGTTGAGAATGATCACTCGTTACGGGTATCAGGATCTTTCAGGGATCGATACGCCGTACAAGTTTGATCTAAAGCTGAAGCCTAATTCAGGGGAAAGCGTCAGGCAGCTGGAATATGCAAGCGTAATCGAAAGTTTGATGTATGCTACTACTACTGCCACAAGGCCTGACATAGCTTTCGCTGTGGAAATGCTGAGTAGTTTTACGAGCAACCCAGGCATTGAGCACTAGAAAGCTGTGAAACGGGATATGAGATATCTCAAGAAGACTCAGACATATGCACTGCACTACAGCGGAGATCCGCAAGTAGTGGAAGGCTTCAGTGATGCCAGCTGGTGCTTAGAAGTGGAGAGCGAGAGGTCCACAGGTAGATACATTTTCACATGGATGGAGCTGCTATAATCGTGGAAATCGAAGAAACAGACTAGGCTCTTGCGGTCATCCATGGAATCTGAGTTCTTTGTACTTGATACCGCAGCGGAGAAAGCAGAATGGCTTCGGGAGCTCATGTATGATCTTCCAGTTGTTGGGGCAACAAATACCGGAGATACCGATATACTGTGATAACCAGCGACTGTGACGGTGGTATCTAATGACCTCTTTAAACGGGAAGAAGAGGACTGTGCGGTTGAAGCACAGGACAGTACACGATCTCATCAAGAGGGGTGTTATTACAGTGATTGATGTTCGTAGTCAGGAGAACCTGGCGGATCCGTTCACCAAGGGCCTCAAGCGCTAGCTGATCGATGATACAGCTTGTAAAATGGGCTTGAAGGTATTCTGATATTGTGTTATTACATTCCTACCATAAAGTTTTATGTTATTAGTTCAAAAAGAAATCTACTAGGCATCTAGCTTTTGGTTCAAGGGAGGACTATTAACCAGAAAAATATCAGGAATGGTGGGCATTTGTCCTCTGTGGCATGGAGAGGTTACGGACCTACAACCACTGTTGTCTACTGTTATTTTCTGCAGAAAACGGATCCTGTGGGAAGGTTGGCTTAAATGCCTTAATGAGTTCTCAGGCAAAGTGAATGCCTGGAGTGCTTTACAAGAAGCACGGTAGCGCAACACTACAAGGAGTGTTACTCCATGCTATGTGGGGTGACTCCACCATGAGATTCCCGGTTAGGGGTAATGTCTCGGCTTTGTGAGCCAAGTCACAGCGGAGTAGCACCGCAAATAGGCAGGTAGCATAATGATATATGATAATCGTAATAAAGAGAGACAGACAGCACTACAAAGAGGACGATGTCCTCATGTTACAGTGGCATGAAACTACGAAGAGGTACCAGGTAGGGTAAAGCCTCGACTTCGCAGCCATGTCATAGCGGCGTAACACCGCACGAAAGCGCAATGCTTCATGCTGGGTAGTTTGGCACTACAAAGAGGCTTGTGACCTCATGCTACAGTAGTATGACACTACGATGAGGTACCCAGGTGGGGTAAGCCTCGACTTTAAGTCATGTCATAGCGCGTAGTACCGGCAAAAAAAATGCAATGCTTCATGCCATGACTCTTTATAAAGAACTCACCTATAGTGTATGGACAGAGATATCAAGCCGTCTCTTGAGGGTAAGCTTGTAGATGCCCAAAAATTATACACTAAAATCGGGCTGGCACAAGGCCTTTAAATGTGCAGCCAGAAGCACAGTTGATGTCATTATGTGAGTATGAAGAATTGCAGTTATGGTGCAGAATTCAAGGCTTAGTCCATTCTTGTATCATGCTGTTATTTAACCTATGCGGAAAGATTCAAGTCGTAGCGACATCTCTCCTAATGCATGATGGACAGTCACTGTGGGGAACGCTCAACCCATATATTGAGATATGTGGAAGATTGTTGGTGTTTTTGCCTTTGGACTATGAAAGATAGTCTCACATCGGCTACACCAAATGGTGAGTATCTCAATATAATGCATTGCTTGTGTTGAGGTGTGCACATGAGGTGCAGTGGGGCACAAGTGTATGCCATGTGGGAGTATTTTCCTAGAAGGAAAAAAGATTAATTTCAACAAAGAAGTAAGTTGATTTTTGTTGTGCAGAATCGGACTTGGACTCGGACGCGGACTCCAGGATGCCTCGTGCATGCACGGAAGTGTTCGGGGGGTAGGCGTGGACTGTCACACTTCTATGTTGATTGTGGGATGATCTAAAATATCAAACTATATTTATGAGTATTGGTATTTTAGTCCCACATCGGATAGGAGAAGAGGTGAAGTCTCACTCCACTCTATAAATAGAGCCCCTTGACCTCCTTTGAAAGATGCACCAAGAAGAGAGTTAAGGGAGTCCGTAAAGTCCAGGAAGTCCTTTCAAGTCTCAAATTTTGACTTACGAGCGTTCCAGAAGTTCTTCGTGAACTTGCTGGTTCCTGGAAGCATATCGTGGTGGGACGAATCTTGCTTTGAGCAACGGTGATCTTAATCACCCCAGCAAAGAACCTTTCATCTTCTTCTTTCTTCTTTCTTCTCCTTCATATGAGTTGTAACTCAGTTCCGTCCGTCAGCAACTTCGATTTCGAGAATAATCAGAAGGTGAACTTTTGTTGAACCTCTGATCTTGACATCGAGTCTACCATCTTTGATCAAGCCCCGGGACTAACACCCCCCCCAACCCCCCCCCCCCCCCCCCCCCCCCCCCCCCCGGGCATGGGTTCTATGTCTGTTGACCTGACAATGGGAGAGCACAAGCTGGCGACGGGCCAGCTAGTAGCGCTGCTAGTATAATTGTGCGGCTTAGCTAAACACATACTACTTTTAATGCTACCATCAATATATCATCCATTGTGTATATGTAGAGGAGATTAGTGTGATAATGAGTTCGTGAAAGTGATCAGAATGGTACATCTATTGATATGGTCTTTAACACATTTGTTTCATGACAAAGTGATCAGAATGGTACAGTTTTATTCCGAGAGTTTTTATTTTCATATTATTTAGCTTCATAAATTAGCATCAGCTAAGTGGGGGTATTGTGCTCTCTTTAAGTTGTGTGATGCGAAGCAAACTCTATTTTCAGTGATGAAATGGTTGCAGTAATCGCCCTCCCATATAAAGCTCATGTTGTGTAGTGTTGCCTATTTTATTAGAAAATTTTTGAGTTGCACCTATTTTTGTTACCATAATTCAAGATGTACCCCACCCAATTACCATAATGTATGGTACCCTTCACTTTTAACGAAAACAGTCAAATACTAACGGTTAACTAAAATTTATGACAAAAATGCCCTCATCCTTGTTCTTTCTCCTAACACTCGACCTCCCTCCCTGCCATGCCACCCCCCCCCCCCCCCCCCCACCCCACCCCACCCCACCACCAACACCACCCCCATACCGCCTAGCCGCGCTGCCCCCCGCCTCCCGCCCCCCACCTCCACAACGCACCCCCGCCTCTCCGCAGCAAAGCCCCATCCCCCCCCCCCCCCCCCCCCCCCCCGGCTGCAGAGTAACACCCCTGCACTTCTTCACCTTGACCTTCACCGAATTAGGGCCCTGCAGCAATCGCCTCCATCCCTGGTCGAAAACCGAGCATCCTTTGATGCAGAACTTCTTCAAAGCCCCACACTTTGCAGCGATGCACGACATCTCGACATAACCAAAGGTTTCACTCCCACAAAGAGCCAATCTTTCGAGATTCTAACAGTTACCAGCTATCAGCCCCAAGTTCAGCGAGGTCGAATTCACTCCGATCAGCACTAGCTCCTGGAGGTTCCGGCACGCCACCTCCATGAGTCCCCCGTCGCCGATCCGGTTCGTCTTCCAGCCGTCGATATGATCTTCCTCAAGAGCCTACACTTCTTCGCGACCACTGCCGCTCCAATATCGGTACATTCCGGCGTCTTGACCTGGTGAAGAATCTCTAGGTCGAGGCACGCTCTCCGGAGGCGTCGGTGAGCCTGCGAAGCCGCTTGTTCGAGATCTCCTCCATGAGGGGGCATCCGCGGAGCACGACGTCGATCCCCTTCCTGCCCTCACCTCCGTCGAGCACCACCACGTCCGCCGAGCGCCTTCTCCGCACGCCTCCTGCCTCCTCGCAGCGCTGCCCCTCCCCCCGAGCGTGCCCCACCAAGCCGTGCCGCCCCCCCCCCCCCCCCCCCCCCCCCCCCCCCCCCCCCCCCCCCCCCCGCCTCCCTACAACACTGCCCACTTCTCTGCCGTGCGCCCCCTAGGTCCGGCGTTGCCTTCTCCCCATCGGCCACTGGCTGTCGGCGCGTAGGGGGCTGCTTGAGAAAGAGAAAGGGAGGAGAGAGAAGAGGGTGAGGGTATTTTGGTCATAAATTTTAGATGACTGTTAGTATTTGACTGTTTTCATCAAAAGTGGGGGTGTCATATATTATGGTATTTGGATGGGATGCACCTTAAATTATGATAACAAAAATGGGGTAAATCTCAAAATTTCTCTTTTTATTACTACCTACTGATACCCTACTTTCCATGTTTATTGAATAAATACAAATTGGATGAACAAAGTGATCAATCGTTTATGTACTGGACGAAATTATGAGAAATATCTGCTAACAGCAGCGGTACACAGCTTGACTTAAACCACAACTGAATTGTGTCGTGCGGCCACGTGGCCGGTTCTGATTGGCCGAATTTATTTGGTCTACATTAGCAGGAGAGCTGGTGACACGTGGTGCCTCACATCTGCTAATGCTTGTTATGACAAAATTTGGAAAATGACATATTATGAATGAAGGGGCTTACATACCTGCCTAACGACAACACATCGTTGAAAGATGATAATTTGGTATAAAAAAAATTATTAGGACGAAAATATTTATACCTAACTAACTTACGAAGGATGGCAATTGTACAATTGTTGAGAGTATTAATTGATATATTACAAAAGTATAGAGTATAAAGTTAAAAATATTTAGTTACAATTAAGCCCATATATGAAAGGTTAAATTTGAGTCCTACAAATGCATGTAGATGCAATATCTATTGAACTGTTACATCACGTTTTACTTTATATAAATAGTAAACTTTGTTGAAAATAGTTAAAGCTTGAAACCGGCTCTGTATATAAGGTTTGAATATGAGTCATAAGGTTGTTTGGCCTAAAATGTATGTACAAGAAATATTTATGGTACTATTTACTTCATTGCTGACGTTTTAATTTTGAAAATTCTAAAGATACTACACTTTTTACTTAGAACAGTCCATTACCCCCGGACAGTCCAGCTTGGTACAATTTTTATTCAGAACAGTTCCAAATTTACTTTGGTCTGTCCGTCCCCCCAAACATTCTCCCAAGCCTTCATTCTAAATTTTCACTCTCTTTCTCAAATTTTCACCTCATTTCTAAACCCTAACTCATTTCTCTAACTCCTCCAAATCCTTTTTCTCTCTTTCTAAAGTACAATTATTTTCTCCAACTCCTCCAATTCCAAGCAATAGCACTCAAACCCAGCCCTTCATTACAATCTTGTATGTATCAAATATTCTTCCTCCATTCATTAGGGTTTTGAAATATTTATTTGCATTTTTTCTTTACTTTTCTTGAATCTTTGATAATGCTAGTTAGATTAAATTGTTCAGAACTGATTTAGGATTCATATTTATTTGTTTCGAACCTTAAAAATCCAATTAAAGGATTTAAAAAAAGATTTTGCCTACAGTTAGGCTTGAACACGACAAGACTATAGGCAATTCTACAGTCCTGTAGTATAAGTAGGACTGTAGAATTTTTTTTCTACAGTTCTGTAGTATAGGTAGGACTGTAAAAAAATCCTACAGTCCTGCTTATACTATTAGACTGTAAAGTGACCTACAATCATGTTTGTAATGAGGACTATAAAAATTTCTGACAGTCCTGACACTCCCAGTTGTTTATCCCTGTATCTTTTTTTTTTTGCAGACTTGCGGCAGCTAGCAAAAGAAAACGGCCCACTGCGTCGGTGTGCAAAGAAGTGCAGTAGTTGAAATTTTGACAGATTAAGGAAAGCCGTCAGGAACAAAGTCATTCTTATCGGTTTGCACAATTTGGCAAACTAGTGTTGTTTCTTTGATTTCAATGTAATTTTGGATGTTGTAAACTTTGTTAACTTCATGGAAAACTTTATTGGTATCAATATTTTTTTGGATATTGTAATTCTGCTTATGAAACTTTTGGACAATGAAACTTTTTTGATATGAAACTTGTGTGGCATGTTCTACATGTTGGTTATCAAACTTGTGTGACATGTTCTACTTCTTGGTTATCAAACTTATGTGGCATGTGATTCTATGATGTTTTGTGAGATTTGTAAAATTTGTGAGTATGAAACTTTCGTGGCATCTATAATATGTGTTCCTTGTTAGAACCGGGGCACAATATTTTCAATGGAAAACCGAATGAAACAGTTGTAAGAACAACGTTCCAATGCACCACTTCTAGGAAGGTGCACAACCAGAGATCCTATAAGGATTCTGGAATACGAAAATCTAAGAAGATTTCGTATACGAAGCAAACGATAGCAATGCATCTAAAAAGAAGGTACTAATCGAAATGCTAAAGGCAGCAGTAAGGTGACAGGCGATTGATGGAAAGGTGGTGTCCTGCTTGTAATGATCCGCTCTGCCCTAGCGGAACGTCGATTCAAACGACAAGTGCAACGACTCAAACGAGCCGTCGACCCGAAGAGTTGGCATCGACCTGATGAAGAATCGATACAAGGCTTACATTGGCCCGTCAAGATGAATCCAGACGTAGACTTTCAAAGGCGCGCTCGGAGTATCGCTCGGCCGATGCGAACATCGCTAAGGTGGGTGGCTCAATGAACCCGTCTTTGCTTAGCCTAGACACTTAACAATACGGACACTATTGCTAGAATCGCTAGGCGTTAACACTGTGCATGCTAATAAATGACTCAACGCACCTAGCTAAGGGAATAATCCCATCTTGTATGCTTGTATAGAATATAGAAAAGAACATGAAAAATGTGAGAACTCTCGCACCGCACTCCGCGCTCGTGCTAAGGCACAAGCTTATATTTCAAATTTCTTATGCGTTCAATAATAAAACAATGAATGGTTTATAACAATAAAATGGGAAGACTATCGACACAGTCGTTCCGAGTAGAGTATAGCAACATTGAAAGACTACGGGACCGATGGGTCGCCAAGGCGACTCCCGCACTGGAAGTTGCATAATGTGTGAATGAATGAATCAACGAATGAATGAATGAATGAATGAATGCGTGAATGAATCAATGAACGAACGAACAAGTGAAAGAAAGAAAGAAAAAAAAGAATGAATGAAAGATAAGAAAGAAAAGAATGGTTAGCGACAGGTATGACTGGGACGTGCAACGGGGCTCGCTACCTGCGCTGCACGGACGTCAACCTGGTCGATAACGCATTATGTCTCAGATACAGCCTATGGCTCAAAGACAACCATTAAGTTAAAATGATAAGACAATACGAAATGGTCGTGGACGGACTCGTGCACGAGTGAAACAATTCCAAGGGCAACGATCGGAGACATCGTGGCCGGCCTTGGCAGAATCATGGCCTACGGGCGGACAGGTGTGCGGGCTTGGGAACATAACCAAACGTAAGACAGGTACTTCAATAGTCTATCAAGGTGTACCAGCCATCACGCTTGATAGATGAGAATACCATAAGTAAATGTCCAAATGGATCACATAGCCAGCGATCGGTACATATAGATTAAGTGGGCTTTGCTGGTGGCAATCCACGTGCAAGTCCTTGCATTGAAACAAAGTAGTCTAAGATAACTGAATGAAGCACCTTCTGAACAGGCTTGAATATAACACACCAAATGATCGATAGTACTTCGTACAAATGAGTTAGAAAATACGCCTACGACGCGCTAGGAACTGAGGCAGGGACACGCCCTTGACATTGAATGTTTACGTGAATTACGTTAAGTTGATATATACGAATTGTTGTCTAACTTGGTTTACTTTGGACAGGGAAGGCCAGACGGTAAGTATGGATAAGTCGTACATGTATTTCCATACAAACACTTGAATTCGGCAACACGAGATAGGTTACGAAATATACCATAAAACTAATCCTAAGGCAAGATTAGAAAGACAATGAATGATAGACGGTGCACAAAAGTAAATAGAACGTGTTTGGTAATGATAGCATTATGGGCGAGCTAGCCTCCCCACCAGTGCATAACAATGTATTGATAACCCCACAGATTGCTTACAGGAAGCAGGAGACGTCCTCGGGTGCGAAGATTTCCTCGAACGTGCTAAGGCGTGGAGCTATCTCTGGAGCCTTGGAGCGTTGCAAGGAGCTGGAGCACCATATACAGGACATAATGTATCGGAACATCGCCATGAATATTCCATCTTGTTAGCCACTTGGCACGCCTTTTATGTTTCGGAGAGAGAGAGAGCTTGAGAGACTTGTAAACTCGGCCTAGCGCCACTTGTAAACTTCTTGAAAATCAATAAAAAATTTGAATTCGCTTCAACTTGCGTTCATTTACTTTCTGCTGCCAATGGGGTCACTCTGTGCGACTCTGCGGCCTAGTTCAAATCGGCTGTTTCTGGGATTAGCCTTGCACGGGCACAACCTAGGCCCGTGCAACATCACGCCTTAGCGAGGACGATCGCTCCTACGGGAGTGGGGCGTGACAGATTGGTATCAGAGCACGACTTTACGTCCTTGGACTTCATTTCGATTCTCTCAGTTTTGAAAGCTCATTGGAAATAAAGAAGTGTACGCTCTCTCTCGTTGTGCCTTGGGATGTTCCATACAATAAGTCTAATATTTTCAAAAGCTCGTACGAGTAATCGGTTGGACGGAATTGATAGGCGAAGGCCTTTGTGCCAAACTACGACGGACTTGCGTTGAGAGAAAAACCAACGCTAAAAAGTTAGCAAACGCAGTGCATGCTTGAGTAACCTTACGCTGACTATCGCAAACGAGCACACGAGACCGAAGTATGGTTCTAACGGGATGGTTATGCATGCAGCCTTTCAGCTAAGTTGTGCCGAGTATCGCGCACCTAGACCTTCTGGTGCGAACGAGTTTGCGAGCGAGATCGACTATCGCTCGGACGAGAATAAGTGAGGCTTAGAATGTATATCGATAGAGATGCTACTTGACCAACGCTAAAGTGAACACGAGAAGTGGTCCTTAGACTTTGAGGAACGGGCGAACGCCCAATTGAACATATCGATTGGGAATCGAATGACCTTTTAAGGATTTGTAGAATGACTTGACCCCGAGCGGTGTATGTGATAGCTTCAAAAAAGAATAAGAGTGAGTGTCGACGACTAGTCGAGTGGCTCGAACCCTGAGTGGTGTATGGACGCCATAGAAATTATTCGAGCGGGACTAAAGGATATACGGATAGAACGAGTATGTCGGCAAGCGATGATATCGCGCATGCCTTAGAATGAGTAATGCTTAGTTGGTCATGATTCGGAAGTCTCAAACGAGATATTATTCGAACGAAATGTGAATGTGTAGTGCAAGTACAAAACAAGTGAATAGACAGTCAAAACGATGAAATGAATGGAGGTCTTGGTCGAGGAAACATAGAAGATCGTGCATGCGATTTTGAATTTAGTCGAAAGGATTGAAACTTGAGTTAAGGTGAAATACCCATGGACGAGATCGAAGATAGCAAAATCAGAAGATAGCGTGCATGGAAAACGTTAGTTTAGAGATACAAGAATGACTAAGGATTGGAATAGATGTTGCTCAATGACGAGTTAGCACGAGACGATGTGAATTGAGAAATTAAGTTGCACGACTCAGAATTTGTTATAAAAGGAAGATCTTCAGGTTATGTACATCATCGATGGTATTGAGGCGTATCAAAGATCGATGTACAATAACTCGGGGGTACTCTGATTCGATGAATGACGATCGTCTTAGAAGTTATTGTTTGAAGGATGCTATGTTAGGGATTTGATAGAAATGCATGTTGGATGAAGAGGGAGAGTGACTTGATTGTTCGGTGATAACCACAACGACAACGATCTTGTCTTGCGCGAGCACAACTCCAGCCTCGCACATGCGTCACGTCGGATTTGGGACGATCATTTCGTGTGAGCGTTGGCATGGTGATTCATGTCCAGCGGGAATGATCGAACTCGAAATACCTTGACATGGCAATTTTGATTGCTTCGACTTGTGGTTTGAAGCGAAGACAAATTGGAGGATTGATCGGACTTATGATGGATGACAAAGTAAAGTTAAGGATTGAGTAGGCCCAATCTGCGTATCGAAAATGAGTAAGTCTAAACGCAACGCAAAATTACGTCCCGATGAGGATGATTATTCTGCGGGAATGTTGACATGGTGATTCATGTCCGCCGTAGATAATCAGACTTGCATGAGATCGGGGTGCGACATATTATAAGGCTAGACGACCTTGTGATCGACTACGTGGATTGGATAGGATGGATAGGTGAATTGTATCAAACACACTTGAAGAGATAGACTACGATAATTTCTAGTGCGGATGCACGATATCGATATGTCAAGGATTTGATTGAGGATAACCTATCATAGAATGACTTTCCTAAACGAGCTCGAACTTGGGGTGAAGAATGTGTTGATGCGAATAGGGTGAACGCTGCTTGATGTTTAAAAATTTGAGTGAAGCGAACTTGGGTAGAAACTCCCGTACGAACGAACAAAATGGTTTGACCATAGGATTGGGGAGAGCGTCGTGCAATGAGTTTGCACAATAAACCGAGAACTTGACTTGTACCTATGACCTTGTGAGATGACCTAGCGGATAGTCGGACGACCCTATGCCGAGTGATTGAACCTGTGCCATTGACATTACAGTATCGTCTGGACGGACGATAGACTTGGGACAACAAGACTTAGAGTAGGACGGAGAACTGGGAGTGTGCGTGAACGATGACGAGATTGGCCCCAAACGAAGGGAATAATAGGAATGGATGATGCGCAAGTAAAGTTGGGATAACAAATTGAATCATTGATCGAAAGACGCACTCGATGATAATGCAATACTTGGTATCGAATCGGACGAGATGTACTTAGACTTGGTCGACTCCGCTAAGAAGAAATCGTATTGATTTCATAGACAAGAACGCTTGAGAAGCGAACCGGATAAATCTCGGGAACCAAGATAAACGATAGTGAGACAGGCATGAGTTTGGTTTTAAATCGAAGTTAGTGAAACGATCGCCAAATTGAAACTATCACGAGTAGCTTGTCCGACTTCACTAATCGCTAAGCTTGGTTGAAATATACGTATTTCGGGGACGCCTTGAATATGTGCATGATCCAAACTCAGCGATATGATGAACTCGAATGCAGCTGCAAGTGGGTGTTGAGATGCGCATGAACGAATGAGTGAGTTTGCCTCAGCCTACGACTCTCGTGTTTGACGAATTACAGCGTGCCTCGTGCGACCAATACCGTCCCATGACATGATGCAATAGAAACTAAGTCAAAGAAACACGTTAGTTGAATAAGTACCATCAACTCTAAAATGAATAAAAAGTCATTCAATAAAATCGACCAAACATATACGGCACGGAACTTGGAAAGGTATCGATTATAGTTCGGTGCCATCGAGCGATAAAGCCATTCGATAGGGATTGTCTAATATATGCACACGACATGAGTTAAGGAATGGTAGGATGACCTGCACTCAGGAAGTCTCGAGGACGAGACTTGTTTTGAGTGGTATATTATGTAATGGCCCGCTCCGCCCTAGCGGAACGCCGATTCAAACGGCAAGTGCAACGACTCAAACGAGCCGTTGACTCGAAGAGTTGGCATCCACCTGATGAAGAATCGATACAAGGCTTACATTGGCCCATCAAGATGAATCCAGACGTAGACTTTCAAAGGTACGCTCGGAGTATCGCTCGGCCGATACGAACATCGCTAAGGTGGGTGGCTCCGATGCCTTTGCTTAGCCTAGACACTTAACAATACAGACACTATTGCTAGAATCGTTAGGCGATAACACTGCACATGCTAATAAATGACTCAACGCACCTAGCTAAGTGAATAATCCCATCTTGTATGCTTGTATAGAACATGGAAAATGTGAGAACTCTCGCACCGCACTCCGCGCTCGTGCTAAGGCACAAGCTTACATTTCAAATTTCTTATGCGTTCAACAATGAAATAATGAATGGTTTACAACAATGAAACGAGAAGACTATCGACATAGTCGTTCCGAGTAGAGTATAGCAACATTGAAAGACTTCGAGACCGATGGGTCGCCAAGGCGACTCCCGTATTGGGAGTTGCATAATGTGTAAATGAATGAATCAACGAACGAATGAATGAATGAATGCGTGAATGAATCAATGAACGAACGAACAAGTGAAAGAAAGAAAGAAAAGAAAGAATGAATGAAAGATAAGAAAGAAAAGAATGGTTAGCGACAGGTATGCCGGGGACGTGCAACGGGACTCGCTATCTGCGCTGCACGGACGCCAACCTGGTCGATAACGTATTATGGATCAAAGATAGCCTATGGCTCAAAGACAGCCATTAAGTTAAAATGATAAGACAATACGAAATGGTCGTGGACGGACTCGTGCACGAGTGAAACGATTCCAAAGGCAACGATCGGAGACATCGTGGCCGGCCTAGGCAGAATCATGGCCTATGGGCGGACATGTGTGCGGGCATGGGCACATAACCAAACATAAGACAGGTACTTCAAAAGTTTATCAAGGTGTACCAGCCATCACACTTGATATATGAGAATACCATAAGTAAATGTCCAAATGGCTCACATAGCCAGCGACCGGTACATATAGATTAAGTGGGCTTTGCTGGTGGCAATCCACGTGCAAGTCCTTGCATTAAAACAAAGTAGTCTAAGATAACTGAATGAAGCACCTTCTGAACATGCTTGAATATAACACACCAAATGATCGATAGTACTTCGTGCAAATGAGTTAGAAAATACGCCTACGACGCGCTAGGATCTGAGACAGGGACACGCCCTTGACATTGAATGTTTACGTGAATTACGTTAAGTTGATATATACGCATTGTTGTCTAACTTGGTTTACTTTGGACAGAAAAGGCCGGACGGTAAGTATGGATAAGTCGTACATGTATTTCCATGCAAACACTTGAATTCGGCAACACGAGATAGGTTATGAAATATGCCATGAAACTGATCCTAAGGCAAGATTAGAAAAACAATGAATGATGGACGGTGCACAAAAGTAAATAGAACGTGTTTGGTAATGATAGCATTGTGGGCGAGCTAGCCTCCCCACCAGTACATAACAATTTACTGATAACCCCACAGATTGCTTGCAGAAAGCAGGAGACGTCGTCGGGTGCGGAGCTTTCCTCGAACGTTCTAAGGCGCGGAGCTATCTCTGGAGCCTTGGAGCGTTGCAAGGAGCTGGAGCACCATATACAGGACATAATGTATCGGGACATCGTCATGAATCATTCCATCTTGTAAGCCACTTGGCATGCCTTTTATGTTTCGAAGAGAGAGAGAGCTTAAGAGACTTGTAAACTCGGCCTAGCGCCGCTTGTAAACTTCTTGAAAATCAATAAAAAAGTTTAAATTTACTTCAACTTGCGTTCATTTACTTTCCGCTGCAAATGGGGACACTCTGTGCGACTCTGTGGCCTATTTCAAATCGGTCGTTTCTGGGATTAGCCTTGTACGGGCGCAACCTAGGCCCGTGCGGCATCACGCCTTAGCGAGGACGATCGCTCCTACGGGAGCGGGGCGTGACTCTGGTGATTACTACTTAGAATCTTCAAGATAAATTTCCTTGGTAATATCCCAACTTACAAACTACTAATCATTAAATCATCCATTTAAAAAAAATACACTTATAACTTAGTCAAAGTCTTCATGTATTCTAATTCCTTAATGTAATCCTTCTAGCCATGTGTTTGACCAATGAGTATATAGTAGTGTAGCCATCTTCCTAACCATTATTAAGCACAAGAAAGTAAGGGTATTGGTGAAAATAGTTCAAACAAGATGCAAGAATCAAGGGAGGAAGGTGGACTAAAGTAAGGGAAAGGAAATCTAAATCGAAGCTCAAAATGAGATTCTCAAGGGTCATCCCAGGAATCTCTCAGGAAATTCTAATAGTGATTGAGTTTCCTCTCATTCTAACACCTTACTTCCTATACTCTATAGCAGGCTCGTAGTAGTACAACTAAATTGTCGTACTATCATGACATCGTACTAATGCGAATCTGGTCCTGCATGGACCAGAGGCATGAAATCGTGTCTCCTTAACTATCTTGAAGACAGATCGAACAAGGAATGAATTACCGAAAAGAAGCAAATCGTCAAAGGAGGGCAGTTGTTTTCAAAGGAGACAATTAACAGCAAGAATTGATAAGAGTTTTCCTAATGTGATTGAGTACCTTAACTTATTCCTATATCCTACTGCAGGTTGTAATGATACTCTAGTTCGAGTACCACTACGAATCACACTAGTTGTGATTGAGGACGACCTGCATGGGCCACCACTAAAAACGTGTCACGACCCGCACCCAGTGTAAGGGCACGAGAAGTAACGAACGCCCAGCCTACACCGCAGTATCGGCGGTAGAACGCTGTCCTGAGTCACCATATCTAACACAATCTAAATAAACTATGAATAGAGAGTAAAATAATACGTAACTCAATCACAATACTAAGATGGAATAGAAGAAGAATCTCAAGAGAGTCACAATAAAAGTCTAGGTGTAAACCACCAGAAATAATCTCTAGTACAACTCATAAAGTCTCAAACAGAAAAATACAAATAAAGTACTAAGTCTCAACTAGACTATGGGCAAGTCCTCAGCGACTGTGGGATCCTCCTGCGGGTCCACATCGCCAGTGTCATCTAAACCAATGCCATAAAAGTAGGACAGTACTCCTCATCATCACCTGTAAAATTTTCAACATGCCCAGTCAGGACGGAACGAGCACATATCTCTCACAACAGTTCATATCAGGAATGGACATATAAAGCAAGCTATAGAAAACTATACATGAATCACTGTAAAGAGAAATCAACGAGAGAGAAGATATAACTGAGATATAAATATGATAAATAAAGAATGTAACCTTCTACGTAAAACAGAGCATGAATTGGTTATGTAAACAGCTTGGGTTGCACATGGATACAACTATGGAATGCACATGGATAACTACTGGGGATAATAATCACATAACCAACTACACTCTCCCTGCCCCCAACCAATACACAAGGATCGAAACATGTCATGTTATTGCACATGGATAACAACTACTGTATACATGGAGCTCATATGGTCATGAGTGTACATGAATAACATATGAGTGCACATAGATAAATGTGAATACATGGAGTACATGATGACCATGATAAAGTACATGAAACATGACATACTCGATGTATCCGAGGGGATAACATTGCATGAAAAGATCCAGAGGGTACTGATCCGTGTGAACGTCGTGTCAGCATCAAGTATACTAGTCTATAACAAGAGTACATATCCAAAGAAGCATAAAAAGATCAGAGAATGTACTCGCCTGGCAATCCGAACTGCTGATGATGAAAAGTGACTGGACTGGAGTAATAAGATCCTATTTAAAACAACCACATGTGATAATACAGTCTAAAATATCATAAGGAAAGTCTTCAATACAAATTCTACATGATTTGGGGCAATCTAAGTCAAAGTCAACCTTGGGTCAACTTTTGGTCAACCAAACTAGTCAACCTAGGTCAAAGTTTGGTCAACTAGTCTACAAGTCCATTTAGGTCACTACCAGTCCTTAACTAATCAATCAAAATAAACTTGGTATCAACCAATCTCAACTAAACAAGTAACTAATAACTGGACTTAGCATTCCTGGAATCAACCCTAACACAACCCAATATCTGTCATAGGCCATTACCTATTCTCTATACTCCTATTTCTCCCAACACATAACACACTCAAAATCAGATTCTATCCTACTCTTCAACAAACTCCTAAACTAATCAATTAGCTAAACTGGTATTACCAATCCTAACTAAACCAAGGTAACTGGACTTAAGCATTGAACTGAATCAATCCTAATCAGTCCAAAATCAGCTATAGACATACCTTATACTCTAATTAACAAGTAAACTGAACCTTAGCCTTCCTAAAAACAATCTTACATCAACCCATTTATAACAGTTATGGGATTACATTTGAACATAGCCTATGCTAAGACCTACACAACTCAATTATCCTATACTAAGACCAAACTCGAACATAGCCTTCTCCTTTGTGCAACCTAGTAATTACTACTCTAGGTAGGATCACATAGGACCTATAGGCTCTGATTAATACATGAATTATATCAAAAACAAACTGAAACAGAAATGAAAAGCAACTGGAGCTGGAAATCTGAAATATTGAACTAACCGATACTCTATGAACTCAATTCGATCACAGCCCTATCCTTTGATGCAAACCACATGGTATCACATAGAGGGGATTAAAGAGGACCTGTAGGCTCTGTTTAATACATGAATTCAAATTGGAATCTGAAACTGGACCGAACCAGTTATACTTAACAGTAAAGGAAACTTGAAACTAGAAATTTGAACTTAAAACGATACTCTGTGAAAACCAATTTCGATCACAGCCTACCCCTTGATGCCAAGCTACATATAATCTCTTAGATAGGTTTTATAGGACCTGTGGGTTGGGTTTATACAAGAATTTACATCGAAACTGAACTGGGACAGAACAATACATATCAACAGCAGGAATTGAAACAGGGAAGGGAAAGCTGAACTTAACTTGATACTCCAAACCAAACCCAATTTCAAATACAACCTTTCCCAAGATGCAAACTACTAGGTAATCTATTATATAGGTCTAATAGGATCTGTAGGTTATGTCTAGGCAGGATTTAACATCGAATTAAACTGAACACAATAACAGAAAACTGAGAATAGTAAAACCTGGAACCCGATACCCTATCAAAGCCTAACATGACCTAAATATCGAATAAAACCCAATGATGCTCAAACCCAAAGGTTGGTAAGGTGTCAAGGGTTTGAACATGAACTACAGGTGTCATCGTGTCCAAGAAAATAGGACACGAAGTGTCCTGGACACTCGTGAACCAAGACTGGAACCCAGTTCTCGTGCACGTGTGTCGCTCGTCCTATGGCTCGACACAGAGCGAAATAGGACACGTGGTTGCTCGTACACGTAGCCCACCTATAGGGCTACACGTCCACGTGCCTGCACTGGACTCTCGCAACGTGTCAGAGTCGCACGAAGTGCGTATCGGACGTCGCGTTCTCACACGCGCGCGACAGGCCGAAATCGATGCCGTGTCGATTTCTTCCTCGATACACCACGAAACCTCACCAAATTTTACGAGCACAATGAAAGTCATGGCACCTAGCTACTGACCAAATTTCTTGCATCAAATCGCTGTGTCCATCGAGAACGGACACGACAGCAGCAGGACACGCGTGCGGTCCTCGTGCTGCGCGTGCGTGTCCTGTTTTGGACACAAAAACGTGTCGATTTCTATCAAGAACCTAGGGTTTGTAAATCCCTATATCTAGGGCTATAAATTCGTGAAATTAGATTACAAAAATAACAGTAATGAATTCTAAGAGGAATTTCATCAAACACGTGAAACCCTAAACCGATACGGGTCCGACACGTCTATCAAACGGACACGAAACTTAACCAAACTTCATGGGTCGGTCTAGGGTACCTAGATGCATGCTACTATGTAGAAAAAATCAGGAGAAACTATGGAGTTTAGGTGTTTACCAATTGCGAGTTGAAATACCAAAGAAACTGATTCTTCGATCGCTAAGACGACCAGTTTCCACCGAGCAAACGCCTCCAACTCCTTGCTAGCAATGCTCCAACAAATTCTCCTCCTTCCCACGATCACAACGCACTTTGTTTGAGGTGAAACGGAGGTTGGATGAAAAAGTTAGCATTTTGGAGAGCTGGAAACTAGGGTTTTGTAAAGGGGGTGTCCATACTAATGCAATGCTTATATAGGAAGTGGGGGTTTCCTGTTTTGGCCGGCCATATAAGTCCTACTAGGGTTAGGGTTGGTTCATGGGCCCCTCTCTTCTATTTAAGTTGAGTTTAAGCCCATTTAACAAAAGGCTAAAAGGCCAATTAATTAAATAGCCTAAAAATAGTCAAATGGCTTTCTAAATTAATCCAAAGTATAAAATAAATTATAATTAGCTAACTAATCCTCATATGTCATGGTTAGTCTCTACTGTGGGTTTTCTAAAGTTAAACCAAAGGCTAAATCAATCACAAGTCAATAATATCTAGAAAATCACAAAATGACTAAAATGGCTAAAATGACTAAAATACCCTTATTTCAAAAAGTGGGTGTTACAAGTCTACCCTCCTTAAAAATAATTTCGTCCTCGAAATTAAGATGATCCTACCCTTCTAGGTCAATCCCCAACAATCATGGTCTTAAGAAAACTTATCTAAATCATGCAGTTGAAAAAGAATCATACAAGGTTATGGCAGACAATCAGTCTGGAGTCTCGTCTAGCTACTAAAGTCATACTAGATCAAAAGTAGTCATAAGGTATCAAGCATACAAACATTATGGTAGGGTACAGTAATCATCAAGATAGATAAGGTATGGGTCAAGAACTCACCTCTACTAGGTCTGGTAGCTGAAACTCTCTCTCCTGGAGGTAGGCCTCGTCTAGGGGCAAGTGTAGTAGGACAGTCTCGTATCTTGTGTGCAGCTGATCCACAAAATAGGCACAATCCTAGTCTCTTCCTACAGTCCTTCCATACGTGCCCAAGCTTCTTACAGAAGGCACAGGTAGGCACTCGCTCAGCTGGTCTCTGCTGGACATGAATCTGAACTGGATAGGCTGGTCTAGGCTGAAAGCCTGGGTACTCCTGAGGCTCTGGCACTACCAAAATACATGTATTTACCGACGGCCTTATCCGTCGGTAGTCCGTCGCCAAAAATAAATACCGACGGATTACCGACGGATATTTTGGTAAAACAGCCGTCGGGAATAACCTCGTCGCTAAAACATATCCGTCGCTCAGCGACGACTTAGCGACGGAATACCGTCGGCGCATTTAAATATATATAGCGACGGATTACCGACTAGCTTTCGTCAAAACATGTATCAGGATATAGGATTAGCGACGAAAAACTCCGTCGCTAAAGAGTCGGCAAAACCGTATCAGTGATTTTCTGATACGCAATATCCGTCGCTAATCCGTCGTAAATTTGTCGGTAAAAACGTATCAGAGATTTTCCCATACGACAGGTCGTCGTTATGCCGTCGCTAATCCGCCGAGGTGTACGACGGATTAGCGTCGTATTAGCGACAAAACATCCGTCGCTAACTGTAAAATTTATGGACATCAAACAGAACCAGGTCGACGGACATTCCGTCGCTAAACCGTCGCTCAATGTAAAATTCTCCAGGTAGCGACGGATATTACGTCGCCAATCCGTCGATACATTAAATTCCTACAGTTAGCGACGGATAGTCCGTCGGGACTTTGTCGCCAGTCCGCTGTAAGTTAGTCGCCAATCCGTCGCGAAAGCTAAAATTTATGGACATCAAACAGCACCAGGTCGACGGATCGTCCGTCGCCAATCCGTCGCTGTATTTAAATGCTCCAGGTAGCGACGGTTTTTACGTCACCACTCTGTCGCTAACCTCAGTTTCTCCAGTTAGCGACGGACTATCCGTCGCTGAGTGGTCGCCAGTCCGTCGCTAACTTCTAATTTTTGAAAAAAAATACTGCAAACAGACTCTTTCCTGTTTATACAACACATCCAACACAATATCAAACATGCAAAATATCCATATACAACACCATATATCCATATCCAACACGAATATCCAACGTATCCAATATCCAACACCATATATCCATATGTAAAATATCCATATCCGACACCAATATCCAACGTATCCAATATCCAACAAAATATTACCAACACAATATATCCAATATCCAACATTAAATTATCCAAACATAAAAAAAATATCCGAACATACAATGTATCCAAATGTCTACAAAACCAACAACATAAACAAAATCAAACCCCGTCCGTCGGATCGTCTCGTGCTCGTGCCGCCGCATCCGCTTTGCGTATGTACTCCTCCACCGTGTGTGCCGGCACTTGAGACAAGACATGATCTGGAAGCGCGCGTAGCTGCTCTGGCGACAACATGTCAAGGAGCGTCAAGATGGTGTTATCCGATACGATATGGGCGTCCGCAGAGCGGTTAAACGAAAGCCGTCCGAGGGAAGAAGGACCAGGTCGATCCGAAGCACTGGCAGCAGCAGTAGACGGACCGGGAGCACCGCCAGATGAACCGGGAGCACCAGCAGACGGACCGGGAGCAGACGGACCGGGAGCAGATGGACCGGGAGCAGACGGATAGCGCCCCAACACTATCGCCCGCAAATCTGACACCGTGGAGGTCAGAGTCGCAAGCTGCGCCCTCACATCGTCAACCGGGGGCGCTGGGGGAGGCGGAGGCGGTGGATATCTCGGGGACGGCTGCAACGAGGGCGCCATGGAACCTAAGCCGTAGACGCGCCCTTTTCTAACGCCGCCGACGGATTCTACGAACACGTCGTCGTAGCGAACGGCCATAGAAGAGTGCGTCTGGGTGGGCGTCGTTTCGCCGACATTCTTGGAAGGGGGCTCGATCTCAAGCCGACTAAGTGCCTCACGATACGCAGCCTATCCAATGAATGTGTTTATACTATAAGTTTTCCTAAGTTATAATCTAAATCCTATGTTTCCCTAAGTTATAGTCTGAATCCTAAGTTTATCTAATTAACTTAACAATAATTATATTTCTAACATAAATCTCATAAACGTAAGTACTTACATCAGTCTCCTCGGCCCTCGCGTCGACGAAGCTCCCGTCCTTCCGCCTCTTGTGCGTATGCACGAATACATCGTGAGCGGTGACCGTCTCCGCCTTTTTCCCCTGCTTCACCGCCCGTTGGGCCTGCATACGTAGAATTTAATTAACTTCGTATATTAACAGTACGAAATTAAATAATAGAATGAATTTGAATTTGCGCTATCTCACCAAATCTGCACGCGTCGATGCGTGGGGCCTTGATCCCCCCGTATGCAGACCCGCGGCCTGTCGATTAGCCTTAGCTTTCTCCGATTTCAGCTTGAACTGCGGATTATCCATCTTCTCCAACATCTGCTCATAGTACTCCGCCCGGATCCAGTCCTTCCTCGTATGTGCCGTACGAAGGTCGTACACCGCATCCCGTATCTTCTTCCCGGCGGCGGCTTTGTAGGTCCTGCGGATCGCCTCCTCGCGATGGGGGGGCCACCAGAACGTCCTCTGACATACAAATTCAAATATCACGTAATAAAAAATTTAATAATTTAAAGAATAATTAATAATTCACCGACGGATTTATACCCTCATCTCGTCGAGCCAGACGTACTTCATGTCCTGAGGCACCTCAGAAAAATTGAGGTAGGGGCCATGGTAGTTATCCCGGATAATGCGCCCTAGAATCCGGGCAACATCCCACGGGAAAAACCTATAAAGAAGCAACGACTGGATTATTAACTTGAATAAATGAAACAAATTTAATAAATTAACTTAAATTTACTTACGATTCACCAGCGGGCCATAGCTCTCGTCGGAACTAGCCCACCAGCCTCTCTGGTGGCGTCGGAGGATCCGCGGGTCCGCGTATATACTCTCCGGTAACAGGATAAAACTGAATCCCGGGGTACTCCGAGGCCCACCCTGCAGTAACTGCTGGGCCCCCTGCTACATCTGCTGCTGCATCCGCTGGTACATCCGGTGGCAGAACGGATCTGCTAGTGGATGGAGTCACAGGCCTCGACGACGATGTCGGTGGCACCGAGGAAGAATGACGGCGGGATGAGCCTGTGTCCGGGCTCTCCAAGTCGGGATCGGAGGTCACATCCGGGGAATGCGGCTGGCGACCACGACCGCTACCACCACGCCCACGCCCACGCCCACGACCACCACCACCACCGCCGCCGCCGCCGCCACCCCGCCACGACCACGGCCAGCACCACCAGTACGGGTGCTCGCAACCATGCCCTGTAAATAGAACACATAAACAAAATACCGACAACATAGATTTATAAATGAATATAAAACTAAACATATCCATACCAGCAGCAGGGCGATGAGTGCCGCCCAGACGAGTAGGCCTAGGAGTGCCATCTGCAAAAAGAAACTCATACAATAATACGCAAATATCCCAAACTGAAATAAATATTACAATCAGAAGTGAAGTACGAATAAAAGCTAGATACACAAAATCTGATAAAATCACGCACCAATACAACAAAGTACAATTCTTGTAACTTTTGATGAAAGGGCATCTTGTGTTCCACTAGACTTGTAATTGTAAATCCAAATGTAATAGGGTAATTTAGGATTCGAGACTAGATATTGGGTGCTTCAAGATACAACTGAAATATAGCGATATTTAATCATCGTCATCGTCCTCTTCCTCGGCCTCGGCCTCATCATCATCATCATCCTCATCGTCGAATTCATCTGTATCCTCATCCTCATCCTCATAAAGTTCTTCTTCTTCTTCTTCTTCTTCTTCTTCTTCTTCTTCAGTCTCAATACTTGGGACAAGACGCCTCTTTCTCCCCTGGTTGACATCTAAGTCTTGTATATCAACCTCTTCCTCTCCTCTATTTTCATCAGCAAGAGGTATATCAACCTCTAATTCAACATCCATGTCACAAGACTGTTGTCTCAAGTATTGGGGCTTTTCGATCTGGTCCTCTTGGTATGCTGGGTCTCCAACGTTGAATGTATTTCTAGATTTAATCTTGCATACTGCCCACCAGCCAAAGCGATCTCTACGACGCCTTGGGTAGCTTGTATAGTAGACTTGAACAGCCTGACTTGCTATCGCAAACGTGTCGGACCCTCTATACCTCCTGCGATGATTTATATCGACGAATCCAAATTGTTTATCGATTCTCCAACCGATATTTAGTGTCGTATCGAACCACTCACATTTGAACATAACAATATGCATATCAAATGGGGCACTATATTGTAATTCTACAATATCCCGAAGCACTCCATAATAGTCAAAGTCCGGCTCGTCGTCATAGATTGTGCCTCTTATGCAAACACCAGAATCCTTCGTACTGAAGCCGTCATTGAGAAATTCGGCATTTATAGGATGTTGAGTTGTCTTAAACTTGAAGCCATTAACGACATAGCCGGGCCAAGTCTTTGCATGCTTCTTCGGTCCCAATGACAAATAACGAATGCTCTCATTTGTGAGTGTACTTGGTTCAGCTAATAAAACTTGTAAACTTTAAATGTTTTAGTTGCATATATATATTTAAATGGTAGCCGCATAACATATTATCTCAGTTACTTACGTAATCTCGAAACCATGACGGAAAGGTAAAATCAACCTCTCTTTGAAGTCCCTCGTCGGTAATATCGGGTGTCCTTATTTTGACTTCATCTCTAAATACACTGTTAGAGAGAATAAAAATTAGTGTAGTCACTTACCTCACCAAATTAGAGATTATAACGAGGTGTAGTCACTTACTTCTCCAAATCTCTCACTTCTTGTATGTCACAATTTAACAAGACATATCGGTGAGCGGCATCATACTCATCGTCACTCAACCACCGTTTCTTACTAGCCCCAATAGGCTTGCCCCTTAAATTGAATATACCTCCTTCCTCAACGTCTTCGTCATTCCTTTAAGGTCTATTTCGATTTGTCTCAACATGAGTATCGAAATAAATGGAGCAAAAGTTTGACACCTCCTCGATAAGATATGCTTCGCATATCGAAGCCTCTATATGAGCCTTGTTGCCAACTTTCTTCTTTAGATGATGTAGATACCTAGAGAGACAAATTATCTTGAGAATTAACAATGAATTATAAAATCCACTTAAATTATATCGATTTTTATTTACCTTTCAAAGGGGTACATCCATCGATAATGAACAGATGCACCGACACGGGCTTCGTATGCTAGATGAATCGGTAGATGCTCCATACTGTCGAAGAAACCCGGTGGAAATATTTTCTCTAACTTGCAAATTGTTAAGACAATCTTCTCCTCAAGTTGTATCATATGTTGCACCGTGAGCTTAGTTGAACAGATATCCCTGAAGAATGTAGACAGCTCGGCCAACGGAACCCATACAGCAGAAGGCAACAACTCTCTCAACGCAATGGGCAGTAATCTTTCCATAAACACGTGGCAGTCGTGACTCTTCATTCCTGTTAGCTTGCGTTCATTGAGATCAACGCATCTAGACAAATTTGACACATAGCCGTCAGGAAATCTTAAAGTAGATATCCACTTGCAGATTATTAATCTATCTTCCTTGCTCAATACGTATGGCGCTATCGGCTTAGTTACTTGTCCACCAGCTCCCCTTTGTATCAAGTTTAGATTATGACGTTTGCATATCTCGGCCATGTCTTGTCTTGCTTTTGGATTGTCCTTCGTCTTTCCTTTAATATCCATAACGGTATTGAAGACATTATCGAACACATTCTTTTCGATATGCATGACATCAAGATTATGCCTAATAAGATTATCTTTCCAATAAGGCAAGTCCCAGAAGATACTCCGTTTGGTCCAGTTATGGCTTTGTCCGAACCCCTCGACACGATTGTTCGATGGATCTTCCATTGCGGTGGGCAATTCCTTTACATCTTCCCAAATATCGTATCCCGACAATATGGCAGGAGGTTCAGAAAATTCTTGTTTTCCATATCTGAACGCGTCCTTGTTCTTTCGCCAAGGATGTCTCGTTGGCAAAAATTGACGGTGACAGTCAAAGAAAGAAGTTTTTCCTCCATGTCTAAGGCGGAACGCCTTACTATTTTCCATACATATCGGACAAGACATGTTGCCATGCATACTCCATCCTGACAGCATACCGTATGCTGGAAAATCATTGATTGTCCACATGAGTGAAGCTCTCATCTGAAAGTTTTGTTTTCTGGAAATATCATAGGTCGTGACGCCGATCTCCCATAACTGTTTCAGCTCATCCACCAACGGCTGTAAATATATATCGATGTTCTTTGTCGGATTTTTGGGATCGGGTATGATAGCTGTCAAGAACATATAAGGAGTCTTCATACACATCCATGGTGGCAGATTGTAAGGGGTAAGAATGACCGGCCAGCATGAGTATTGAGATCCCGACTGTCCGAAAGGGGCGAAGCCATCAGAACATAGCGCCAGGCGTACATTTCTAGGCTCTGCAGCAAAATCTGGATGACACAAATCAAAATATTTCCACGCCTCCCCATCCGAAGGATGTGACAATTCTCCTTCGTCCTTTATGCGATCTTCACTGTGCCACGTCATGTGTTCTGCTGTATTCAGAGACATATACATCCTCTGTAAGCGCTTCGTGATCGACAAGTAATGCATATACTTGTAAGGACGTCGTTTTCTAGTTGACTTTCCTTTTCCCTGTACTGTCTTGTAACGATCCGCATTACAGAACCGACAACTTTCTAATACGCAATTCTCTTTGTAATACAACATGCATCTGTTGCGACAGCAATCTATCTTCTCGTACCCCAGTCCCAGTTGTCGGACCATCATCTTTGACTTGTAGAAGTTTTTGGGAGCTCTTTTGATTCCTTCGGTAACACCTCATTAGTTAATTGTGTGATCCGATCATAGCAAGCTTGTGGCAAGTTAAAATCAAACTTTATGTTCAACAACCGCATCGTCACTGACAGTGCGGAATGAGTCTCACAACCAGGATATAGAGGAGTATCTGCGTCCTTAAACATATCATAGAACTCCTTTGCCTCGGGATTAGGATCCTCCGGATCAAAATTAGGCCCTGCCGCAGCATACACCATATCTCGTGCAAGGTTTTGCATGTCTCCATAATCCACAGAGCATCCGTCGTCTTCGAGGACATCCTTTGCAGCATTATCATCAAAAGCATAAGTACCAGCTTCTGCAGCCTGTCTTTCTGAATATAATTCACCTTGCGATGACCACAGGCCGTAATCACGTACGAAACCCTTACGGGTCAAATGATCTCTCACAGTCATCACTTCTTCGAAACGTCTATTGTGACAATTAACACATGGACACTTGATTTTGTTATCGTCCATGTACTGAGTTTTGCTCATGGCATACTTAAGAAATACTTCCACACCTGCCTGAAAATCGTCACTCACACCAATTCTGCTCTCGTGTTGTCGTTTGTACATCCATGTACGATCAACAAAGTAACGATTCATGCTCGATTTGATGTGAATATCTGTATCGTAAGACAAACTAAACATAAGAATTAATAGCCCGATACCGATACTCATATCGTAAGAAAAACTAAACTTGTGGATAACACGCTAGGCCTACGACGAGGCTACTTAGTATCACAATCTAACATAATTAGTATATAATCATGTAACTGGTGGATCCGCTAGCTAGTAAGCCGGATGTACTTAATATCAGAGAGTATCAGATTAGTATCAGTATATAGGTTAGGTAGACCGTATCAAACGTATATCGGAATAGTAGGCCGAATAGGAGGCCGAGATAGTCGAATGAGAAGAAGGGAAGAAAGGAGGAGCAGATGGATCCAGAGCCATGGTGGAGGAGAAGAAGTAACATGAGAGCAGTTTCCGCCGTAACATCTCCTGGCTCTGCTGGCAACTGAAGTCCAGATGCTACAAAGGACGATCCTTCGCTGAAATCGACTACAACACCCATCAGTTCAAGTTCATTCCTATATGAGTATATTCCAATGCCATAGAGGAAGGTCAACAAACTGATGGCTTCTATGGCATTGGAATCTACTCATATAGGAATAAACTTGAACTGATGGGTGTTGTAGTCGATTTCAGCGAAGGATCGTCCTTTGTAGCATCTGGACTTCAGTTGCCAGCAGAGCCAGGAGATGTTACAGCGGAAACTGCTCTCATGTTACTTCTCCTCCTCCACCATGGCTCTGGACCCATCTGCTCCTCCCTTCTTCCCTTCTTCTCATTCGACTATCTCGGCCTCCTATTCGGCCTACTATTCCGATACCGATACTTTGAACCTTGATCTTAACCCAAACCTATATACTGATCGATACTAATCCGCTACGCCCGATACTAAGTATATACGGTCGATACTGATAGCGATAGTCCGATACCGATAGCGATAGTCCGATACCGATAGTTCGATCGATACTGATAGTTCGATACCGATAGCGATAGTCCGATACCGATAGCGATAGTTCGATACCGATAGCGATAGTCCGATACAGATACACATGGACCTACATATCTATATATCACTAGTAGCCATACTCCTCTACATACTACTCTATACTAGGATCTAGTAACCATATACTACTCTACACACTAGCTACGTAGTCATACTCTAAAATAAGGTAAACTAATTTACCCACACATTAAAACCAACCCAATCAAATCTTAGGCAAACTATTCATATGATATCAATCGAAATACAAATAGGTCAACTAGGCTAGGTCTAGGTCAAATTATGAGTCCAAGTCAACTCTGTCAAAACTAACCTTAATTAGGCTAAACTTCTACCTTAGCTAATCAAATATATATACTAGACTTCACGACGTGTGTCTGTGTATATATATATATATTATTAATAAATTACTTAAAATTATGCCTATATATATATATATATATATATATATATATATATATATATATATATATATATATATATGTCTGTGTGTGTGTGTATCCGTGTGTCTGTGTCCGTGTGTGTCCGTGTGTGTGTGTGTGTGTCTGTGTGTCCGTGTGTCCGTGTGTGTGTGTGTCTGTGTGTGTGTGTCCGTGTGTGTGTGTGTCCGTGTGTGTGTGTGTGTGTGTGTGTCCGTGTGTGTGTGTGTGTCTGTGGGAGAGGAGGAGGAGGACTCCTGCGCGGGGACTCCAGAGTCCCTCCTACGCCCCCCCTGTCCCGACCCCCCCCCAACCCCTGCCCGACCCCCCCAACCCCTGCCCGACCCCCTCTCCCACCCCCCTGCTCCCCCCTGCCCCGACCCCCCCAACCCCTGCCCGACCCCCCCAACCCCTGCCCGACCCCCTCTCCCACCCCCCTGCCCCCCTGCCCCGACCCCCCAAACCCCTGCCCGACCCTCCCCCAACCCCTGCCCGACCCCCTCTCCCACCCCACTGCCCAGACCACCCCCCCACCCCTGCCCGACCCCCTCCCCGACCCCCCCTGCCCCCTCTCCCACCCCACCCTTGCCCCGACCACCCACCCCCTACCCGAACACCCCCTGCCCAGACCACCCCCCACCCCTGCCCGACCCCCTCCCCGACCCCCCTGTCCCCGACCACCCCACTCCACCCTTGCCCCGACCACCCCACCCCGTACCCGAAACCCCCCTGCCCCATACCCTCTCCGACCACTACGACAGCCCCCCAACCCCCTAAATCGTAAAAGAGAGAGAGAGAGAGAGAGGGAGATAGAGAGAGAGAGGGGGGGGGAGAGCATACCTTAGAGAGAGAGAGGGAGATCGCCGGTCGGAGAGAGGGAGATCGTCGGAGAGAGGGAGAGGGAAGAGAGAGAGTGTTTTGGGGGGGAATGAAAATTTCTCCCCCGTCGGTTCAATTTAAGTTAGGGTACAGAAATTAGCGACGGAGTAGCGACGGATTATTCCGTCGCTAAGTCGTCAGTAAATCTCGCGCCAATATTTTAGGCTTAGTAGCGACGGATTATTCCGTCGCTAAGTCGTCAGTAAATCTCGCGCCAATATTTTAGGCTTTTTTCGCCAAAATATGCGACGTTCTAGCGACGGATATAAAACCGTCGCTACTTGGCCGACGACCTATCGACGGCGTAGCGACGGATATGGACATAAAAAAATAAAAAAATTGTCCACTGCTTTCCGTCGGTATTCCGTCAAAAATTCGTCGGTGATCCGACGGTAATAGCGACGGAAAATTTCCGTCGCTAAATGGCCGTCGCTAAAATACTGTAATTTGGTAGTGTGGGTATAAACTTCTCCTCGCTCTCTTGGGACTAGGCTCCTCCCTCGAATGCATGTAATCCCACAACAGTTGGATACTGAGACTCTGCTCTCTCATAAGCTCAGCCTGAAGTCTCTGTACCTCCCGCAAATCCTGAAGAAATCTGTGAATATGAGCTCCAACAGGAATGGCATGGGGTACCACTCCAGGAGGCAAAGGAAGGCCCTCAGTCTTCGGATGAACTGCAGTCCTCTCCTGAAGGATAGGAGATGGAGGGAAATTCTCCGGTGAGGCTGCTAACACCTCCTGAGCAATAGAAGGGGAAAGTACAATCTCGGCCTCATCCAGAATTGCAGCTGTGCACTGGGGACAAACTCTGGTCATGGATGCCATTCTGGAAAAGATAAGGATAAATAATAAATCATTGGGCTGTAAGGCAGTATATCATCCTATACAAATACTGGTGATTATAGAAACAACTGAAATTAACCATAAAGCATTAATATTCTAAAGATGATCAAAAATTGAAAGTTTAAAGCACGACTGTCAATAACACTGAAATCCAAGCACACTATATATATACATATATCTATAGAAATTTGAGTCTCGATATTATCTAAGTTGATCAATTACAGGATGAATCGAGGTTTGGCAAGATGGAGAACGAGGTTATTGAAGTCTAGGCACGAGTATCCAAGATTTGAAATCCATGTCACAATTGAATTAATTCAATTGAATAAGGTTCCAAACATTGGATGATAAGGAGAATGACCAAGTCGACTGGTCGCGATCAAGGGTTTAGAATTCAACACTATTGAAATCCTAAAGAAATACTGCGAGGATATGGAAATAAGCCACTATCCTCCTTTTGATAAGGAAGCTTAAACGTGATACCCTGGGTTGACCTATTAAGTACAGTGCCTTGTCTTTCTGAAATATGTGAAAGATAAAAGCAAAAGGAGTTCAAAGACGATGTTATTGAGTACAATACGTGGTTTACAGACGACGAAAATAATTCAAGAAGAATTGCCAAAGCTGTCGTGGGTGAGACATATGCCCTAGAGTCTCATCCATGTAGAGTAATATATGAAAGCGAACCAAAGTGCACTAGGTTGATCAGACCATCATACACCGGTTCTGATTAGACAATATGTTAGTGGGTCGACCCAATAAAATATGTCATGATCAAGCTCAAAAAGGGATAAGCTTGCAAAACTAAGGCTAAATTAGCAACATAAGGTAGTCAAGTATAAGTAAGGGAGGTAATGATGAAGAAGAAAAGAAATAGTCCAAGATCCTTAACTAAGCTGGTTAAGCAATCAAGATAAGGTACAACGTTAAGCATTTAAAGAAACAAGAAGAACACCATCACATGTCGGGTCGAAAGAAATGAGTCATGGTTGGATCTCGAATTTAAGTCAGAACGTAATTTAGTATCATGGTGAGGGTACAGGAATAAAAAAAATCAAGTTGAAGCATGAAATAAATTTAATTAAGAATCCAGTGAAATAATCTAGGAACACAGTACTAAAGGCGAATACTGTTAAGGAATGATCAAATACAAATGGTTAGAAGTCACAATAAAAATCTAGATTTGAGGGAAGGTTGAGTTAGGTCAAGATTTGAGATACAGTCCCATAGTTTGGCAGACGACTAACAACACTAGAGTATATACTACTATCATAGTCATGAGTGATATGGCAATTAGTGTGGAACACTTCTATCTCATTAAGGTTACCTTGGTGGCCTACCTTTACATTCCTTTAAAAAGAAATTCCAAAAATAACTACCTCAATTTGTATTCACTCTAAGCCTTCCAATCTAACCATGACTAACATTTAAATCCTTTTCATAAATCTCATAATAACTTTTATCTCGTTACTACTAACCTTTCCAAATTTAACATTTCAATCCAACTTTAAACTCCAGAGTTAATGAATCATGAATCCATAAAATTCTATATCACTTCATAAATTTAAAAACTCACAATTTGTCTCAAATAATCCTCAAGATAGACACTCAGCTTATCATGGAAATCTAGCATTTACAGCTCAGTATTTTAACGCGCTTATCAACCATAATTTCTCTTTCTAAGTCATTGAAACATAATCACTACTTCTTAGACCAAAATCTAAATAGATTTTTAAATCTTCAATCAATTGACACGATTCCAAATTTGAAAAAAAATTTCTTCCAAAACAATCGTTTTCATATCTTCCCGATCTTCTAAACCAAAATTTTTAATATCATTGCTTCCACTTAAATTGAAATCCATAAATATATACATCGCAACTTGTACGACTCCATTTAATAGTTCATACTGCCACCCCCTTTTTTTTCATTATCAAACCAATCTATATACGTTCAAAGATGTATAATCATAATCCAATAATTCATGAATCACATCAATTCCTGAAATCGATTTATATAGATTCTAACTATTTTCCTCCAGTATCAAAATATAATTTTATAATCCTCTGGTGATTACTACTTAGAATCTTCAAGATAAATTTCCTTGGTAATATCCCAACTTACAAACTACTAATCATTAAATCATCCATTTAAAAAAAATGCCCTTATAACATAGTCAAAGTCTCCATGTATTCCAATTCCTTAATGTAATCCTTCTAGCCATGTGTTTGACCAATGAGTATATAGTAGTGTAGCCATCTTCCTAACCATTATTAAGCACAAGAAAGTAAGGGTATTGGTGAAAATAGTTCAAACAAGATGCAAGAATCAAGGGAGGAAGGTGGACTAAAGTAAGGGAAAGGAAATCTAAATCGAAGCTCAAAATGAGATTCTCAAGGGTCATCCCAGGAATCTCTCAAAAAATTCTAATAGTGATTGAGTTTCCTCTCATTCTAACACCTCACTTCCTATACTCTATAGCAGGCTCGTAGTAGTACAACTAAATTGTCGTACTATCACGACATCGCCCTAATGCGAATCTGGTCCTGCATGGACCAGAGGCATGAAATCGTGTCTCCTTAACTATCTTGAAGACAGATCGAACAAGGAATCAATTACCGAAAAGAAGCAAATCGTCAAAGGAGGGCAGTTGTTTTCAAAGGAGACAATTAACAGCAAGAATTGATAAGAGTTTTCCTAATGTGATTGAGTACCTTAACTTATTCCTATATCCTACTGCAGGTTGTAATGATACTCTAGTTCGAGTACCACTACGAATCACACTAGTTGTGATTGAGGACGACCTGCATGGGCCACCACTAAAAACGTGTCATGATCCGCACCCAGTGTAAAGGCACGAGAAGTAACGAACGCCCAGCCTACGCCGCAGTGTCGACGGTAGAACGCTGTCCTGAGTCACCATATCTAACACAATCTAAATAAACTATGAATAGAGAGTAAAATAATACGTAACTCAATCACAATACTAAGATGGAATAGAAGAAGAATCTCAAGAGAGTCACAATAAAAGTCTAGGTGTAAACCAACAGAAATAATCTCTAGTACGACTCATAAAGTCTCAAACAGAAAAATACAAATAAAGTACTAAGTTTCAGCTAGACTATGGACAAGTCCTCAGCGACTGTGGGATCCTCCTGTGGGTCCACATCGCCAGTGCCATCCAAACCAATGCCATAAAAGTAGGACAATACTCCTCATCATCACCTGTAAAATTTTTAATATGCCCAGTCAGGACGGAACGAGCACATATCTCTCACAACAGTTCATATCAGGAATGGACATATAAAGCAAGCTATAGAAAACTATACATGAATCACTGTAAAGAGAAATCAACGAGAGAGAAGATATAACTGAGATATAAATATGATAAATAAAGAATGTAACCTTCTACGTGAAACAGAGCATGAATTGGTTATGTAAACAGCTTGGGTTGCACATGGATACAACTATGGAATGTACATGGATAACTACTGGGGATAATGATCACATAACCAACTACACTCTCCCTGCCCCCAACCAATACACAAGGATCAAAGCATGTTATGTTATTGCACATAGATAACAACTACTGTATACATGGAGCTCATATGGTCATGAGTGTACATGAATAACATATGAGTGCACATGGATAAATATGAATACATGGAGTACATGATGACCATGATAAAGTACATAAAACATGACATACTCGATGTATCCGAGGGGATAACATCGCATGAAAAGATCCAGAGGGTACTGATCCGTGTGAACGTCGTGTCAGCATCAAGTATACTAGTCTATAACAAGAGTACATATCCAAAGAAGCATGAAAAGATCAGAGAATGTACTCGCCTGGCAATCCGAACTGCTGATGATGAAAAGTGACTGGACTGGAGTAATAAGATCCTATTTAAAACAACCACATATCATAATACAGTCTAAAATATCATAAGGAAAGTCTTCAATGCAAATTCTACATGATTTGGGGCAATCTAAGTTAAAGTCAACCTTGGGTCAACTTTGGTCAACCAAACTAGTCAAACTAGGTCAAAGTTTGGTCAACTAGTCTACAAGTCCATTTAGGTCATTACCAGTCCTTAACTAATCAATCAAAATAAACTTGGTATCAACCAATCTCAACTAAACAAGTAACTAATAACTGGACTTAGCATTCCTGGAATCAACCCAAACACAACCCAATATCTGTCATAGGCCATTACCTATTCTCTATACTCCTATTTCTCTCAACACATAACACACTCAAAATTAGATTCTATCCTACTCCTCAACAAACTCCTAAACATTACAAGAAAAATCCCATTTTACAACGTTGAAAAACGTTGTAAACGGTCTTTTACAACGTTTAATAGAAGGTTGTTATATCCAGAGTTGTAAAAAGGGGATATCTTCCACAATGTTTGTTTGAACGTAGTAAAAACGTTGTAGAAGTTATTTCCACAACAATTTACAAACATTGTCAAAATTTATAAAAATTTGACAAAAAGCTTTCTACAGCATTTTGCAAGTGTTGTAAAAAATAAATTTTAAAACGTATTACAAATGTAAATATAATTTCAACAACATTCTGGAACTGTAGTAGAACCAATATCTACCATGTTCAGTAAACATTGTACATAATTTTTGTAGAACAATGTACAAACATTGTAAAAAAGATTTATACAACTTATAACAAATGTTGTGTATTTTATTCAATTATATTTGCCAAACATTGTAATAAATATTTGTATATTGTAATTTTAATATCAACAATGATTTAAAAGTATTGTAAATAAATTTTACAATGTTTAGAAAAGTTGTTATATTGTTATCTTACAACAGTTTTAAAACGTTGTTAATTATGTTTCTTTTTAAAAAAAAATACAATTTATAAATAAAAATATATTGATTGCAATTATTACAATTACAAATACAAATACATATGCATTCAACCAGCTTATAAATGAGTAATTAAATCATTCCAATTAACATAATAAATTCAACAATTTATGATTCACAAAATAAAATTTTATTGATCAAAAAACAACATTTTTCTATACAATTTAGTTTAATAAAATAAAACAACTTAAAATTCATTGAAGTAACATCCCATCTGAGACCTCTTCATTGAACTGCAACTACTTGAGCATAGTCAGCTCTTCACAGCCGTTCACTCAAATATACTCCCAAACTCCATGCCTCGGACAAATGACAACTTCCTAGGTAATTGTCCATAAACAATGATTTGCCGATCATTCTAGCCCTCCCCTGGTACACCATCCGAAGACCTTGGGGGTTTCAGTCCCATGATTAGCTTCACTGCTAGGAACAATGGCTTTTGTATCCTTTCCAACACCCGGATGCAACAAATTTCAGATACTTGGCTTTAATTCTTCTCCTATTCGGTAAAAATTAGTTCTCAAGCATGTAAAATGAAAGCACTTATGTACATGATTTGCTAACAAAAATAAGAACATATGATCACACCTGAAGGTGATTTGGTGGGTCGTCTCTCATAGACTAGTTTGCTATTTTGTACTGCAATCAGAGATGTACTCTGACAGAGTTTCTTCGTCCCGTACTTGACCACTGAAGCTGAGCCACTAGAAGAAATCATCACAGGAAAAGAACTAGGTTATAGATTTGGCCAAGAAAATATTAGATAAACTTTTTCCTAATTATTCCTACGCAAGATAACAATTCTTGTTCAGTCCTACCACCGTCTCAGCAGCACAGTCCCCCGAGAGACCCAGTCTACAAGAGATACCTAAAACTAAACCATAAAATGTCAAACAAACTTGTAAAAACCAAAAAAGGCGATTGCAATGTAAGTGTATCAAAATTGGAGTAGAAAGTGATCCTAATATAAAAATTGCCCAGATAGGGTCTGTAGAATGTGAAAAGATAACCATTCTATTGGGAGCAGATCTGTTGAAAGAAATCTATTTTGACATCAACAGGACACCACAGTTCTAGAAGTATCAAATCAAGTTAACTATGGAAGTTCAAAAGGAATCAGATGAAGTCACGTCTAGGATATGGTATGCCATTGTTCTACCACTAAAGTGGAAAGTTAAGCAAAACTATTGACAAATAACAAAAAAATCAACTACAGTCTATGGCTAGTTTAACTTATTTGAACCAGCCTAAACACATTGTATAATCATGCAGTCCCAATCCGGAAACGTAATACTATCTTTAGCAAAATAAATCTTGTTACCTTATAATATGGAACCTCACCTCTGACAGAGGATGCACACCATTTTCCATTTGTCATGAATGCTCTTTCTTCAGTGGCTCCTATCAGTAAAATCAATACCAAAAGTTTAAAGGATCATTTGTCACATAGTAAACAAACAGACAGAGATGTTGAAGATTCTTGTTTTGCACTGCCATTATCATCATCATCAATCCAAAGGTCTCTAACCTCCAGCCAGATGCATGACATACGTGTATATGAAGAGAAAAATACATGTGGATAGAAAAAAAATTGCACCTCCAGCCAACAACCATCCAAAGGTAACTTAAACTGAATAGTAAAAAGGAAAAGTAGGTAAAGAAATTATGGTTGTCTAGTGATCTAACACAGGCAACACCACGAACACTTTCAGCAATGTGGGTTTATAAACTAAGTTAAATATTTGGTTAGGACAAGGTTTTGAAGTTCCTCCTTTTAACAAATGTTATGTGAAGCCAACATTAGTTTACATGAGAAATGCTATTAGAGGCCAGACAATATATAACCATCAATTCATTAAATATTAATTTAAGTCACCAAGAAGAATATAATGACTTTTTAATAGTATCACTAATCCAACACTGTAACTAATGCTAGGAAATTAATTGATGTCAAATAGAAGCAGTCATAATAAGGACATTCTTTTTTACTTGCAGTGGTTCATCATTGGGGCAGGATAGCATGTAGATAATAGTCAAAACTATGCTCTCCACCTGCATATTGCAACAAAAAAATTTAACATTAAGAAAACATAAAGTTTGATGGAAAAAAGTATGAATTCCATGTTTTACATTCCATTGAATCAAAGTAATACCATAATGAAAAGGCACAAATTTTATATTCCATGAAGAACAAATAATACAAAGTCAACTTTATGGCTTTTCTCCAATAGGAATGCGTTGCAGGCAAAACATAGTCTATACACAAATTTTGGCTTCTTTTCCCTTTCTTCGTCCACAAACCACTTCATAATCCACCTAACAGAATTCAAAGGGAAGTTCAAAATCCAAGACTTTTTAAGATAAGCAGATTTTATAACTAGCAACAAAGCAACAGAGATCAACAAATATTTCTGGATGACAAAAATAAGAAAACTTTTATGTTGTCAGGGGTCCATTAACCGGTAATAACAGAAGCATTAAACTAATGCTAAAATTTCAACAAATTTTGGCCTCATTGAGGAGTTTCAACCACTTTGAGAAGTTCCGGAATATGTTACAACAAATTTTGGCTTTAAAATGAAAAGGCACAAATTTTGGTCGTCTTAAGTTACATAAAACTTTCAAGTTTCCAAAAAAAAACGTTCAAGAAAAAAAAGAATATGTGAATTGCTCTCTCCTGACATAAACGAATCGAATGATGACAAAAACTTGATGACTCGATACGACTACTACATCCTTGATATTTTGGCTGTCTAAAGCTCAATAAAATTTTTAAGTGAAAAAAGAATATGTGAATATGCTCTCCTGACATAAACATATGGCATTTTGATGTTTCTTGATAAAATTCCCTCATTTCCTCATCTCTTCAATAGCTTAAAAGTTAAAAAAAAAGAACTACCAGAATAATGTTATTCATTAAATAATCAATTTAGCTTGGGTATAATATTTATTCGGTGGTTTGTCATGGTTTGTCTCCTCACCATAGCACTAGGAGGGTTGCCTCTCCCTTGAATTTTTTGTTTGTTCTAACAGTCTTTGTATGCCATATTATGTACTTCATTTCCTTTTCAATTCAACAAAATGGTGGCCTATTGATAAATAAATGAAGTTATAAGAGGTCATGAAATCAATACCCATACTCACTAACCATATTATGATCAGTTTATAATTATGTTCTTTATTTTTATAAATTTTATAGAGGATATGGCACCAAGCGACAATAAGGCTTGCTACTTGCATATTTGAGGATGATCGAGTCAGAAAAACAACATTTCCATATTATATGTGGGTAAGGCCTTGTACATCTTGACCCTCCCCAAATACTGCGTAAGCGGGAGCCTCGTGGACCTAGAAGGCCCTTTATTTTTATAAATTTATATACTAAAGTTTTGCAGTACTAAAATGAGTTTATATTTACGTTTTTCCTTTCAGAAATTCACTATAGTGTCTTATGTAAATTTTAAGTTAGCTTATTTTTTCCCAGATGAATAATATTGCACCGACCATTGACAGCCATCGACATAATGTGACAAGATGAAAGTTACAAACCCCTCAAAAATGTCAAACGCGTCTGAATCATGCCATAAAAAATGGACACAACAACCATCTCGAGGGATATACTCTAATTCATCTATAAACCTAAAAGAAAACTCCCAGTTGAAGCTTATGATATAGATTTGTTGACATTAGAAAATAAGTGCAGAAAAAACCAGACCCCAATACCCTGATTTCAAGGTTCAAAGTATCGGTATCGGACATTTTGTATGAGTATCGGTATCGGAAGTATTGACCGTATCGGATCGGAGTATCGGATTTTTTGGTATCGGCTGTATCGACAATATTAAATAATAATTAAAAAATTAGAAAACATAATTTACATATTTATGCATTAGATAATCATTTTCTACGTTTTTTTTATAATAATTAAATAAAATAATAGTCATCATTTCTGATTGGTTTACCTGCAATATACAATATTACAAGTTTTCTTCATTTACATGTTTTTAGTTTCAATTTTACTATATCAATAATTCGTACTAATTGAATCTTGTATTATTTTATCACTACAGGTTTAAATTTTGACGAATTAAGGAGCATAAAGGGAGGAAGCAATGCCAATGACTGGATGAGACAAGAGTCACGAGACCCATTATTATATAACTATATTTGTTCAGACCTTTTTTTTAAATTTTTGTATATCAAAAATAATTTATATCTAGAATTTTAGTTTTATGCATAGTTACAAATTGTTACAATATGATTCATGATCCAATTATTTGGATTCAAAATATACGGAAATAAAATAAGGTACATGATTTACTTTGAATTTAAAATTACAACAAAAACATGTAGCCATAAAAATTCATTAGGACTTTGACTATCCCTTTATTCCTTGCCTGACGTTCCTTGTACATATGAAGCCTACATGCCGAAATAGTCATCTCTCTAGGTCCTTACTTAATCATCTAAACCTATCGAGTATATAGCATAACATAGGAGAAGGCACCCTAGTTAATTGTAGAATTTCTTCAACGACAAATAAATTTCAAGGTGAAAAACTAAAAACACTACATGAAACCAGATGCAAGGACTTGGATGTCAAAGATTATACAAAAGAAAGCTACAAGCAAATGTTTTTATCGATTGATAAGGGAGGGGGTCATGAGTGTCTTACTATCAATATAGTGTCTAGCATTCGCAGTGCAGGGACGTTCATGAGAAGATCTTTGCGCTTCTGAGTTACCATGATCTGCGAAAAAAGAGTGCAGTTGTTTGTTGTTAGAAAGAGAGAGTGAGTGAAGTTTGTGAGGCTTCAATCTATACTGAGGATTTTACTTTATAACCTCCATTTTGGTTCCATCTTCGGATACTTGTTGTGAAGGGACGAATTTTACGATATGATCGGTGACCGAAAGAGACGGTCGATTTTTCTTCTCCACATGGCCTTCCTTTCCGCGGATACGGGCTTAGTTGCCGTTGCTCTCCAAACACAGAAGCTGCATTGAAATGTGTCACTAACAATGTTAGTAGTAGGAAAAGTAAATTTTCCTCGTCAGGAAAAATAGAAGAATGAATGAACGATCATATATACCGACCAAGTTCGTGATGGCATTCTACAGAGCTAGCACCGACGAAACTCCTTTACGGCCACTCGACATGTCCTTGCCGAGGAGTAGCTTCACAAACCTCTCATTCGCTAGCTCAATATCTGAAGCCACACCGACAAACAATAAAATGTGATCAATTGTGGCACGAAGCCGGGTAGGACAAAACATATAGATACAACATCTATTTTGGTGTGTCATATTATATTTTGGAGTGTCTGTGGTTGTCTGATACATGGCTGATATGCATTCGAGAAGACACAGTAAAGATTTTGTTAGCTTCCGCAGACCCTCGACATCATTACAACAATAGAAGAAGAAAACGATGGGAGCGAACCAAGTACCTGAAGGAGCATCTCGCGACCCGTCCTTGCCGAGTCGGACTTGGGCAACCTGTTCTGGCGCCGGTCGAGCACAAACTCGATCTACTGGTTGTCAATAGGGCGACATGTCCTCTCGTTGCCCTCCGAAGCCGCTCTGGGACATCAAACATCATGCTCCTCCTCCTGCTTGATAGACTTGTACCTGTTGAGGCTCTGTCTGCGCTTCAAGGACTGGACCATCAAACGCGCGACCGTCGCCAACCGCACACGTATGCTCCCGAGTGCGAGAGGGAGGACGCCTCTCCTCCATCCTCTGGCAGGCTGCTTGTTGCGACCTCTACGAGCGCCCATCCCGGCACATCATGGACGACCGAGTAGGTCATTCCGACAAGCCCTCGCCCTCGTCTCCTAGTACCGCAGCTCTGGCCTCGTCCGCCGCCTCTTCACCACTACCTCCGCCGCCGCCTTTAAGAAGACGTCCCTCTACCTCGACAACTCCTGGTGGAGGTGATGAGAAAAGGAAAAAAAATGTATCGAAGTTCATGTTAGGGATTTCTTTGGAGGGTGAGGGCCTTGTCGAGGAACTCTAGGGCTTCACGGAAAAAATGGGGGAAATTAAAAAGTTCCCCCCAACACTTTTTCTTTCACTTGAAAAAGGCACACGGACTGAGGTGGTTTTTTAATTCAGATTTTATCAACTTTTCTAGGATTTTAAAGTGTTTAAAAAAATATAAATAATATGCGTTATTTATATTAAAAAAATCTCTTTATACTAAAGTTTTTTTTGTGGATAATGGTTTTTATCGTTACTAATTAATAACAGCAAAATATAGTTAGTAATTGGAAAAAAAAATTGTGTTGGAAAATTTCTCTTTCGACGTAATGGAGGGAACCGTGGATGAAAAAAAATGGGGGAGAACCAAAATTTGGGAGGAAAAAGCAGGAGCGGATTTGGGATATAGTTTTTGTATATTTATTTCATATTTAGAGAATTGTAATCCTATTATTTTGATAGTTAAGTAAGTGGAGATGGGATAAAGCATGTTGAATATTAGTAGAGCTATGAACAACTCAAAAAATATCTTATTTAACAAAGAAACGTCCAACCAAATAGAAATATTCTGAATAAATTAAATTAATTATTCGGTTCACTTTCAATTTTGGATAATTTTGGTTCATTTTTTTATTTTGGATTATTATAATTTTGATTTATTCAATTGTGACTATTTCGGTTCAGTTGAAACCGAAAAACAAAACCCTCACCCTAGTAACTAGCACCTTGCCTAATGAATCGTGTATATTGTATTATGTTGGGTCGATTAGGATAGAGCAATCAGTCTATTGCAAAAACAAGCAATATCATGTCTACTAAAATTTATTTGTTGTTTTTAAACAAATTCATGATATTATTGATTCACCTATAAGATCTTAAAAGAAACTCAAAAAAGAAATTGAGCAAATTGATGTAACTAAAATCTCCAATCATTATATATACTTTATGGGCAGTAAGATATTTGCATAGTAACGTATGCCAATACCAAAACATAATTTTTAAACCAATCTAAGGAGATCAGGATTTTGATCCAGCAAGAACTATAGTAGAAACATCAAAAAAATGTTTAGCAATATAGTGTTCTCTTTTTTCAAATCCCATACTTTCTAATTAGGATCCTTTCGGTCGAAGAGCATTATAGGAGAGCAATCAGCTACTTCAATACTTAGTATTCTAAGAAGAAAATTGAGAATATCAATCAAGGACATCGATGTTTACCAAAGATCGACCAACCCTTGGACTAGTAAAGAGGGAACTTTCCTCCACCTTAAACTTGAAATCTTTTACACCTATAGTTTGTAGTGTCGGATGATACCACGATACGACCAATATCGGTATAGTTTGGATAATCCTAATCCGATACCATCACCACCGATATACTAACCAATGTCGATGTTGAGGATCTCTTTCTCACTTAATTCAACAAAGACAACTAAACAAAGAAGATCAATCATCAAGGGTGTAAAAGCGTAATAAGTTGTAAAAGCATGTAAATGGAAAAAATAACTTATTTATCCCAATTATTAGGCTTTAAATTTTCGATAGTTGTTATATATTTTTAACAATTCATCAATTAAATATATGAATCGAACTCATCTGGCTCTTGTGGTCAACGAAGAGATATAACCTCCTTGGCTGCGAACGGTCTCATGATCGAACCACGAGGGAGGTGTGTGTAAACATTGGAGGCAATAGGCCCCATAAAGTCTCGTGTGTTACGTAGAACATCCTAAACACTATATTATTATTTTTTCTTATTTTTTTCTTTTATTGTTTTTTTTATTTTCTCATTTACTTATATATATATATATATATATATATATATATATATATATATATATATATATATATATATATATATATATATATAAAACCTAAATAAACCAACATTTTAAATAGTAAAATAGTGGTAGATGAATCATGATTTTTACAAGAATGGAGCAAGAAGCCGTGGAAGGGATTGGTGCAAGAAGCTGATATATTTGCTTGTCTTTCGAACTCGTGGAAGGGATGGGTTTTAGCATATGACAGATCCATTTAATCATGAGCAACCAAGTGAGGTGCCGACCTAATAAGACCAACATTTCAAATCATATCATCCTTGCTTGAATATAAATTCACAACATTATGAAATACACATCTTTTACAACATTTTATAAAAGTTGTTGAATATAACACTTTTACAATAATTCTTAAACATTGTAAAATGATATACACAACATTTATATAAAATTGTAAAATAAAATTAGTTTTACAACATTGAACAAACATTGTAAAACATGAAAAATGTACAACAGTTGATAAACGTTGTTGAACGTGTAATTTTGATGATGTTTTAAATACATTGTCAAAATTAATAACTTGGACAACATTTAATAAATGTTGTCAAAATTACTAAATATTATAATGTTAATAAAATGTTGTTAAAGACATTAATACACAACTTTTGGGAATGACCATTATAGAAGCCGTAACGTTTGAATATAAAACGTCGTTTACACATGTATTTCACAACATTTTTACAAAAAAGGTTGTAGAAGACCCCCCATATTTACAACATTTTCAGGAAGTGTTGTAGATGGAACGTTGTGAAAAGGGTTTTTCCTTGTAGTGAAACTAATCAATTAGCTAAACTGGTGTTACCAATCCTAACTAAACCAAGGTAACTGGACTTAAGCATTGAACTGAATCAATCCTAATCAGTCCAAAATTAGCTATATGCATACCCTATACTCTAATTAACAAGTAAACTGAACCTTAGCCTTCCTAAAAACAATCTTACATCAACCCATTTATAACAGTTATAGGATTACATTTGAACATAGCCTATGCTAAGACCTACACAACTCAATTATCCTATACTAAGACCAAACTCGAACATAGCCTTCTCCTTTGTGCAACCTAGTAATTACTACTCTAGGTAGGATCACATAGGACCTATAGGCTCTGATTAATACAGGAATTATATCAAAAACAAACTGAAACAGAAAGGAAGAGCAACTGGAGCTGGAAATCTGAAATATTGAACTAACCGATACTCTATGAACTCAATTCGATCACGGCCATATCCTTTGATGCAAACCACATGGTATCACATAGAGGGGATTAAAGAGGACGTGTAGGCTCTGTTTAATACAGGAATTCAAATTGGAATCTGAAACTGGACAGAACTAGTTATACTTAACAGTAAAGGAAACTTGAAACTGGAAATTTGAACTTAAAACGATACTCTGTGAAAACCAATTTCGATCACAGCCTACCCTTTGATGCCAAGCTACATGTAATCTCTTAGATAGGTTTTATAGGACCTGTGGGTTGGGTTTATACAAGAATTTACATCGAAACTGAACTGGGACAGAACAATACATATCAACAGCAGGAATTGAAACAGGGAAGGGAAAGCTGAACTTAACTTGATACTCCAAACCAAACCCAATTTCGAGTACAACCTTTCCCAAGATGCAAACTACTAGGTAATCTCTTATATAGGTCTAATAGGATCTATAGGTTGTGTCTAGGCAGGATTTAACATCGAATTAAACTGAACACAATAACAAAAAACTGAGAATAGTAAAACCTGGAACACGATACCCTATCAAAGCCTAACATGACCTAAATATCGAATAAAACCCAATGATGCTCGAACCCAAAGGTTGGTAAGGTGTCAAGGGTTTGAACATGAACTACAGGTGTCATCGTGTCCAAGAAAATAGGACACGAAGTGTCCTGGACACTCGTGAACCAAGACTGGAACCCAGTTCTCGTGCACGTGTGTCGCTCGTCCTATGGCTCGACACAGAGCAAAATAGGACACGTGGTTGCTCGTACACATAGCCCACCTATAGGGCTATATGTCCACGTGCCTGCACTGGACTCTTGCCACGTGTCAGAGTCGCACGAAGTGCGTATCGGACGCCGCGTTCTTACGCGCACGCGACAGGCCGAAATCGATGCCGTATCGATTTCTCCCTCGATATACCACAAAACCTCACCAAATTTTACGAGCACTATGACAGTCATGGCATCTAGCTACTGACCAAATTTCTTGCATCGAATCGTCGTATCCATCGAGAACGGACACGATAGCAGCAGGACACGCACGCGGTCCTTGTGCTGCGCGTTCGTGTCCTGTTTTGGACACGAAAACGTGTCAATTTCTATTAAGAACCTAGGGTTTGGAAATCCCTACATCTAGGGCTATAAATTCATGAAATTAGATTACAAAAATAATAGTAATGAATTCTAAGAGAAATTTCATCAAACACGTGAAACCCTAGACCGATACGGGTCCGACACGTCTATCAAACGGACATGAAACTTAACCAAACTTCATGGGTGGGTCTTGGGTACCTAGATGCATGCTACTATAAAGAAAAATCAGGAGAAACTATGGAGTTTAGGTGTTTACCTATTACGAGTTGAAATTCCAAAGAAACTGATTCTTCGATCGCTGAGACGACCAGTTTCCACCGAGCAAACACCTCCAACTCCTTGCTATCAATGCTCCAGCAAATTCTCCTCCTTCCCACGATCACAACGCACTTTGTTTGAGGTGAAACGGAGGTCGGATGAAAAATTTAGGGTTTTTGAGAGCTGGAAACTAGGGTTTTGTAAAGGGGGTGTCCATACTAATGCAATGCTTATATAGGAAGTAGGGATTTCCTGTTTTGGCTGGCCATATAAGTCCTACTAGGGTTAGGGTTGGTTCATGGGCCCCTCTCTTCTATTTAAGTTGAGTTTAAGCCCATTTAACAAAAGGCTAAAAGGCCAATTAATTAAATAGCCTAAAAATAGTCAAATGGCTTTCTAAATTAATCCAAAGTATAAAATAAATTCTAATTAGCTAACTAATCCTCATATGTCATGGTTAGTCTCTACTGTGGGTTTTCTAAAGTTAAACCAAAGGCTAAATCAATCACAAGTCAATAATATCTAGAAAATCACAAAATGGCTAAAATGGCTAAAATAACTAAAATACCCTTATTTCAAAAAGTGGGTGTTACATGGAGCCTTATCCTTATCTCTTAGTAAAATCACCTACATGGTTCCCTCCTTAGGGTCACCACCCCATGTGCATATCCCAACAACACATACTCATATATATGTTGAGATAACTCATGGTACTTTTCCAATGTGGGACTAAACTTTACAAAGCATGTTGAGAGCAAGCTCTCTTCATGTCAAGAAGAAAGAGCACCAACAATCCCCATATATCTCATCATATATATGTGTTTAGGGTTGAGCGTTCCCCACAGTAACTGTCTATTTTGCATTAGGATAGATGTCACTGACGACTTGAATATTCATGCATGGGTTAAATAGCAATGCGATACAAGAATGGACTATGCCTTGAATTCTATACCACAATTGTAATTCTTCCCACTCACAAAGTGTAGTTACATGTGCTTCTGGCTGCACATTAAAGGCCACGTGTCAGCCTGGTTTTAGTGTATAATTTTGGGCGTCTACAAGTTTACCCTCAAGAGACGGCCTGATATCTCTTTCCATACACTATAGGTAAGTTCTTTATTAAAGAGACATGGCATGGAGCCTTACGCTTCCTTGCGGTGCTACGCCGCTATGACATGGCCTAAAGCCGAGGCATTACCCCTATCTGGGAACCTCATCGTAGTGTCACACTACTGCAGCATGAGGTCACAGCCTCTTTATAGTGCCATTCTACCCAGCATGAAGCCTAAGGCTTCCTCGTGGTGTTACGCCGCAACGACATGGCTTGCAAGGCTGAGGCTTTACCCCTACCTGGGTACCTCATCGTGGGGTCGTGCCATTGTAACATGGGGTCACCATCCCCTTTATAGTGCTGTCTACAACTCTTTAATTTCATCATACAGCATTAGGCTACCTGCCTATTTGCGGTGCTACGCCGCTATGACTTGGCTTGCAAAGCCGATGCATTACCCCTACTTGGGAACCTCATGGTGGAGTCATCCCACTATAGCATGGAGTTTTACTCCTTGTAGTGCTGCGCTACCGTGCTTCTTGTAAAGCACACCAGGCATTCACTCTGCCTGAGAACTTATTAAGGCATTTAAGCCAACATCAACACAGGATCCGTTTTTCGCAGAAAACACATAGTAGACAACAGTGGTTATGGGTTCGTAACCCTTCCATGTTTCCAAGAACAAGTATCCACTGTTACCTGATAGTTTTCCAGTCAGTGGTCCTCCCTTGAACCGAAAGTTAGATGTCTAGTAGATTTCTCTTTGAACTAATAACATAAAACTTTATGGTTGGATTACAAAAACATACTATCATAATGCCTTCAAGCCCATCTTCCCTGCTGTGTGTTCAACCAGCTGACGCTTGAGGCCCTTCGTGAACGAATCTGCCAGGTTCTCCTGACTCCGAACATCGATGACTATAATGACACCTCTCTTGATGAGATCGTTCACTGCCCTGTGTTTTAACCACACAGTTTTCTTCTTTTCGTTGAAGAGATCATTTGATGCCACCGCCGCAGTCTTTTGGTTGTCGCAGTATATCAAAATTGCCGGTATCTGTGCTCCAACCACTGGAAGATCATACATGAGCTCCCGAAGCCATTCTGCTTCATCTGCTGTGGTATCAAGTGTAAAGAACTCAGATTCCATAGAAGATCGCGAGAGCATAGTCTGCTTCTTCGACTTCTATGATATAGCAGTTCCATCCATTGTGAAAATGAATCCACCAGTGGACCTCTCGCTCTTCAACTCTGAGCACCAACTGGCATCACTGAAGCCTTCTACTACCGACGGCTCTCCGCTGAAGTACAGTGTATATATCTGAGTCTTTTTGAGATATCTCATAACACGCTTCACAGCTTTTCAGTGCTGAACGCCTAGATTACTTGTGAATCGACTCAGCATTCACACAGCGAAAGCTATGTCAGGCCTAGTGGCAGTAGTAGCGTACATCGAACTTTCGATGACGCTAGCGTAATCCAATTGCCTAACACTTTCCTTCGAGTTTGGCTCCAGCTTCTGATCACTTCGGTACGGCATATCAATTATAGGAAGATCATGATACCCGTATTGAGTGAGCATCTTCCCTATGTAATGAGATTGTGGCAGTGCCAATCCAGTGTCTGTCCGGATGATCTTGAGTCCCAAGATAACATCAGCATCCCCCAAATCCTTCATACTAAACTTTGTCGAAAGGAACTTCTTTGTCTCAGTGACACAGCTTATATCCGTACCTAGCATTAGCATGTCGTCCACGTATAGACAAACGATGACTCCTCTTTCGTCAGCAAATTTAGTATAAACACACTTGTCTGTTTTGCTGAACCTGTAGCCGTTTGACCTTAGAACTTTTTCAAACTTCTTATGCCATATTTTGGGAGCTTGCTTTAAGCCGTATAGAGATTTTACCAACTTGCAGACTTTGTCTTCTAGGCCTCTGACGACAAATCCTTCTGGCTGCTGCATATAAATCTCCTCGGTCAGCTCGCCATCCAGGAATGCTATTTTCACATCCATCTGGTGTATCACCAGTTTGTGTATTGCTACAAAGGCAATTAACAATCTGATGGTTGTCATCCGTGCTACTGGAGCATATGTGTCAAAGTAGTCGATCCCCTGCTTTTGAGAAAATCCCTTGGCTACTAGCCTGGCCTTGAACTTGTCAATGGTTCCATCAGCTTTCATCTTCTTTTTGAAGATCCACTTGCATCCGATGGGTTTTGCTCCTTTGGGTAAATCAACTAACACCCATGTGTTATTGGAGATAATTGAGTCAATTTTATTGTCTATTGCCTCCTTCCATAAGACAGCATCTCTGGTCTTTATCGCCTCATCATAGGTAAACGGATCTGCTTCCACATGATAGGTGATGAAGTCATCTCCGAAGTTCTTCGGCCTCCTTGCTCGCTTCGTCGACGGCTCAGCGAGTTCTGGTTCAATTGTTGTTTCTCCACCAACAACTTCATCTTGGACTACTGGCTCATATGAGATCTCAGTCTCATTTGCACCTACATCATTCTTCGAAATATCTGAAAAAACAATGTTTTTATGTCTTGCAAACTTGTCTTCAAAAAATTCAGCGTCGCGAGATTCGATGATATGATTCGACTCAATATCAAGAAATCTCCGAGCATCACTCTTCTCGGCATAACCTAAGAAGATCGCCTTCGTAGTCTTTGTCCCCAGCTTCTGAATCTTCAGATCTCGGAGCTTCACATAAGCCAGACACCCCCACACTCGAATAACATTCAAGTTAGGTTTGACTTTAAGCCGTATAGAGTTTATCATTTCTATCAACGTTCGGTTCTTTCTCTCTGCTACTCCGTTAGATTGAGGATAATATGGAGCAGTAGTCTCGCAGATGATTTCATGTTCTCTGTAGAATGATGCGAAGTCATGAGACCGATATTCTCCGCCTCGATCACTTCTCAACCTCTTGAGTTGTTGTCCAGTTTGTCGTTCAGCTTCTGTCCTGAACTCCTTGAACTTCTCGAACGCTTCGTCTTTGGATTTGAGCAAGTAGACGAATATGTATTTAGAGAAGTCATCGATGAAGGTTATGAAATACTTCATCCCGACTTCTGTAGAGAATTGTTTGAAATCACATATATCAGAGTGAACCAACTCCAGAAGATCTGTGCTTCTATTGATCCGATGAAAGGGTTTTCTAGTGATCTTTGTCTGAGCACATAATTCACATTTCTCTACCTTACCCCCACATTTGGAGATAAGTCCTAGACTAGACATTTTTATTATTCTTTTACAATGAACATATCCTAGCCTATTATGCCACAACTCAAGAGAATAATCAGACAGAGCGATTGCTTTGATATTATTAGACTAGTTTACAAGCTAAATTTTAAACATCCATTCGGTTTGATAAGCCATTCCGAAGTATGTTCCCTTTTGGACATCACCATCTGATCAGCATTAATGTCCATCCTCAAGCCTGCGTTGCTAAACAGACTCCCAGAGATCAAGTTCTTGGCAATCACCGAAACATGATTTACTCCTTGGAGCATTAGAGTGTTCCCGGAAGTGAGTTTCAGCTCCACAGTTCCGATCCTCAGAACTTCAGCTTGGGCCTGGTTCACCATGACAACCTTCTCAGAAGTTGGCTGGTACATGACGAACCATTCCCTCCCAGAACAGACATAACAAGTCGTACCGGTGTCTATCCACCAGTCAGAGTCAGCCCCCACAGTTGTGACCTGAGCGATCATAGCAACGAGGTTAGAAACCAAAAAAACCTTACTAGGCTCACCTTTCTCTGATTGTTTTGGATCTGCATTCACTCTTGTAGTGGCCTTTCTTGCCACAATTGAAGCAAGTCACGTGGGACTTGGACTTCTGTTGCTTGAATGAAGGACCCTTCACTTTCAGATTAGTGGAATCCTTTTTTTTGTGATGAGAAGCCACCTGCTTCCCCTTGGGCTCTCTCGTCTGCACCAGATTGGCCTTGGCCAACTGTTCGGATAGAGTGTCCATCTTCTGTTGAGAACGCATCACGTCCTCAACATGGATCTCTTGAAGGAGATCTTTCAAGCTGATATCCAGCTTCTTTCGGCGCATTCTTGCATAGAATATACTCCATCCTGCGGGAAGTTTAGAGATAATCCCTCCAACGACAAACTTATCGACGAGGGGCATTTTCTCGTCTTCTAGCTTCTGGCGCAGCTTCAAGAACTCTTTTACCTGAGGTAGCATTGCCTTCTCGTCTTCGAAGATCCACTTGTGGTACTTCTCGACGATGAAGCTTTTTGATCTATTGTCGTCATCTTCATACAACTTTCCCAAGGACTCCCAGATATCCCTGGCAGAAGGATTCTTGGCGTATAACTCGCCAGGGAGTCCTCCATTGCATTTAGAATCAATAGCCTATACAGACTATTGTCCCTTCTCCATTTGGTCAATTTGACTTATGCAGCAGCAATGGCATCTGCTGTACCACCTTTTGGAGTCGTCGGTCCTTCTGGAATCGTTGGTTCAGTCTTAATCAGCACATGATCGACGTCCACCAGTTGTAGATTGAGGGTGATTTTTCTCTTCCATATTTGAAAGTGTTCTTCGTCGAACTTCTTCAGTTTGTTAAAGCTGGTATCGAGGAGAGAGGCATGAGAGTTTTCCATTATGCTGGTCTAGCTTTGAGATTTTTAGAACCGGGGCACAATATTTTCAATGGAAAACTGAATGAAACAGTTGTAAGAACAACGTTCCAATGCAACACTTCTAGGAAGGTGCACAACCAGAGATCCTATAAGGATTCTGGAATACGAAAATCTAAGAAGATTTCGTATACGAAGCAAACGATAGCAGTGCTTCTAAAAAGAAGGTACTAATCGAAATGCTAAAGGCAGCAGTAAGGTGACAGGTGATTGATGGACAGGTGGTGTCCTGCTGGGGTATCAAAAATACCAGTGCTCAAAGCTAGATCCGCCCACACGGTCAGCTTCCAGGAACCAGCAAGTTCGAGTGAACTCTGGAACGCTCTGGAAAAATGCTCTAAGATGGACTGCTCGGAACGACTAGGACAGAAAAAGAATACTCGAGTTGCTGTCAAAGGTGCTGGAACTCCAGTGGCTCGAGGAACTCTCTCTTCTCTCTTTCTGGAATTTTTAGAATAATAATTTTCTCTCTAACGAGAGAGAAGTGGGGCCCTAAATATATAGCTACTGCTATAACCGCTCAGATCTGTAATGTGTGCCACGAAATAACGTCAGATCCACTATTTCAGGATCAGTTATCGCATATTACGGATCAGTTTGAATGAGAACAGCCACTACCTGTGCGCATTGCGCCAATGAACGAGTTGTGCACGCGTCTACAGCCGCATTATGCACGCTGTGGCGCAACTGGCGCAACTCGCGCACAACTGTGTCGCACACGAGCACAACTTAAGCGCACTATGCGCCTAGTGACGTGCTAAGTGCAAAGTGCGCCAACAAAACGCCAACAAAATGCCACATTATGCCTCATGAGCCCGAGTCTGAGTCCGAGTCGCTAAGTCCCTACCCAATGGAAATTAATTTTCCAAGAGCAAAAAGCATGAATGCTTTTCTTGGAGCCTTATTCTTATCTCTTAGTAAAATCACCCACATTGTTCCCTCCTTAGGGTCACCACCCCATGTGCATATCCCAACAACACATACTCATATATATGTTGAGATAACTCATGGTGCTTTTCCAATGTGGGACTAAACTTTACAAAGCATGTTGAGAGCAAGCTCTCTTCATGTCAAGGAGCAAGAGCACCAACATTCCTATGGTGTTTTAATATACTAGTACCCTACTTCCATGTTTATTGAATAAATACAAATTGGATGAATAGAGTGATCAATCGTTTATGTACTGGACGGAATTATGAGAAATATCTGCTAACAGTAGTGATACACAGCATGATTTAAACCGCGGCTGAAATCGTATCGTGCTATCGCGTAGCCGATTCTGATTGGTCGAATTTTTTTGGTCTACATTAGCAGGGACATTATTGAATTTGCTTCGGTCAATCAAAAACGGACACGAGGTGCCTCTGTTTGGATTTTGGTTCAACTTTCAGACTGTAAAGCTTTATTGATCTGCTAATACTTGATATGAGAAAATTTGGGACATATCATTTTCATATATGAATGAAGGGACTTACGTACCTGCTTAATGATAGTGCATCGTTGAAAGATGATAATTTGGTAAAAAAAAATTGTTAGGACGAAAATATTTATAGCTAACTAACTTAGGAAGGATGGCAATTGTACAATAGTTTAGAGTATTAATTGATATATTACAAAAGTATAGAATATCAAGTTAAAAATATTTAGTTATAATTAAGCCCATATATGAAAGGTTAAATTTGAGTCGTACAAATGCATGTATATGCAATATCTATTCAACTGTTACATGATTGCTGACATTTTATTTTATATAAGTAGTAAACTTTGTTGAAAATAGTTGAAGGTTGAAACTGGCTCTGTATATAAAGTTTGAATATGAGTTGTTTGGCCTAAAATTGTAGGGCTGAGCTAAAATCGGATCCAGAATCTTATCCAAATTAACAATTCAGATCGATTATAAAAATAACAGGTCGAGATTCGATTTTATGATGGAAGATAACTGGTTATTCGGTTCGAATTGCGGGTCTAGAACTCGATTCTCAATCCGAACTGAAAATCGATATGTGATTTTACAAGTTTATCCCTGCTCTGATTCATACATATAAAGTAATAAAACCAAAAAAAAAACTAGTCGGTACATTCTCTCACTTTCCTACATTTCTTCCGCCGCTCTCTCCAGTTCCCCCCTCCCTCCTACTTCCTCCCTCCATCTCCATAAAAACATACTAGTTCTAAACACTCCATTTTCTTTGTTCCCTTTCATGAGTCTCTCCAACCTATCCCTCTCACAGATCTCTCAAACGGCTGCCAGCGTGCTGCTCTATCTCCCTCTCTCATCCCAAAGTCGGCCAAGGACAAGAACCTGTTTCAAGAATTTTTTATGCTTTTTATGTTGGAATTTTATTGTACCCTGTCGATTAATGAGATAAAGAACATAAATTAATTGCGGAAGCATACCTGAATCCATTGCTAGGCTTGACGGATCTTGAAGCGGCCGTCCTTTTGTGGGGTTCGATCTTCCAACTTGCTACGACCCTTAATGACAAAGAAGAATCCGAATCCTTTGTCCCTCTCTTTCTGTTGACGGGGATGCAGAAGAGAAAAAGAGAAAACCTTCTCTTTGGTGGCCGTATAAGTTGGGGACCATAACCCTAATGAATACATATATTTATATGTTTTGATATTTCTAATTTGGCCCCTCATCAAATTAGAATTATCTCCGGTATCTACACATTAATTCTATGACAATTATACCCTTAAGCCAATTTCCAAATAGACCACTTTAATATTTGGCTTAATTATTTAGATAGTCCAACACAATTAATTTTACATGTGTGGCCCATATTATTGAATAATTCCAACAATCTCCCACTGGACCACATATGTAACCTTATAATTGTGTTAACCTTAGTGAGCTCATAAATTGCTATCTTAATCCTTAGGGTATATCCGGACAATCACGTCCATTAACCATATCAACATAGGATCAAAGCGGCATTCGTCACATATAGCGTAACTAAACCATCAATGGTCACATATACCAATATAGCTAAATGACATAGATCAATCATGGATGCGTAGCATAAAAATTACACGCAATATGATCAATACATGTCTATTTCCAACTGGCCCTCCTTAACTTTAGTGAGATCAATACTTTAACATAATGAAAACAGAATGAACTGAATTTCCATATATCTGATCAGATAAATATCCAAAATACTTTAATACATAAATGTGCCCAAAACCAAATAGCACCCAAATACATAAAATACAAACTCCCACTGTATTGCCATATTCTTAATTAAGATAACACCCATATGAGCAGTATGCTCATGAAAGACCCTGGGTGATAATGCTTTTGTGAGCGGATCCGCTAAAATGGAGTTTGTCCTAATGTGCTATATGGACACTTTTACCATTCTGAATTCTTTCCTTCACAACTAAAATTTTTATGTCAACATCCTTTGACTTATACAAGTTCTTGTTGTTATTAGAATACAGTACTGCTGATTTATTGTCACACCATAATTTTATGTGGTCTTTCAACACCGTACTGTAGGCGCAGTCTTGTGACAAAATTTCGTAACCATATTCCCTGAATAGATGCCCCACAGCATGTTATAAATTTTGCTGCCATGGTGGAAGAAATTATGAGTGCATGTTCGACACTCATCCAAAATATATCTCCATTAGTCAGCATAACCTGATGTGGATCTTCTGCTGTGTTGGCATCCAACAAAATCGGAGTCGAAATACCTTATGATCTCCAGAATTATCCGATCTCCTCCAAAGAGCATATAATTTCTTGTTCTCTATTAATTACTTAAGTAGTTTGGCTGCTACCCAAAGATCCATCCATATTTGCTTAAAATATCTGTCTAACATCAGAATATGTACACAATATCCTAACGCGTACATACTTGAGCATACATTAGACTTCCTACAACTGGCCATGAATGGAAAATCTATTGTATTTTCTTAATTTTAAGGCTAATTTTAGGGCACTTGACTGAGACTGAACTTGTCTCCTTTAACGAAAAGGGTTGTCACCTTGTTTGTATTCCTGCATGCCAAATGTTTTAAAAACTTTATTGATATAAATCTTTTGTGATAATCCAAGAATATCCCGAGAATGATCACGGTATATCTGGATTCCTAATACAAAAGAAACGACACCAAGATATTTCTTCTGAAAGTTATTTGGTAGAAATTTTTAGTGTCGTACAATATACCTATATTATTTTTGGCAAGCAGTATGTCATCAACATATATAACTAAAGATAATTGTTTACTCCCACTGAACTTGTGATATACAAAATCTTTAATAGTGTTTATCTCAATAACCAAACGAGATAATCACTTGTAAAACTTAGTACCTTCGACGAGAATCCTGCTTGAGTCCATGAATAGATTTTGCCAATTTGCAAACCATATTCTTTGGGTCTTTCGACACAAAGTTTTCTGCATGCACCATAAATTGTTTCGTCGATGTTACCATTGAGAAATACAATTTTGACATCCATTTAATGTAACTCAAGATCAAAATGTGCAACAAGTGCTGTGATTGTTTTAAAAGAGTCTTTCAAAGATACCGAAGAGAAAAGTCTCTTTAAAATCAATCGTTAACTTTTGAGTTAAGTCATTAGCTGCAAGACGTACTTTATACCTCTCCACATTATCCTTTCGAATCATTCTTGGTTTTAAATGTCCATTTTCAACCAATGAATTTCGTATCTTTTGGTAATGTGACAAGTTCCTAAACTTTATTGTCTTGTATAGACTTATACTCCTTATTTATTTTCTCAATCCACTTTTAAGAGTTGGAACTTTCTATGGCCTGACGGAAGATGATTGAATCACCTTCCAATATTCCATAGTTTTCCTCACGTTCCTAGAGAAATATGATAATATTATCCGAAATTATATTTCTCATTTCTCTTGTGAGCCATCTTAACATTATCGGTTCTTGAGGTTGTTGAGTTTGTTCCTCAGAAATCATCACCTTATCTTGAATGGGGGTGCCGCTACATTATCTTGTCAAGGTATCTCAACAACGACTTGTAGAGGTAATTCGACATTGTTTTGTTGAGGCTCCGAATTCACTTCTTGATTAATGACAGGTACAAAATCCTGCACATCGTCAAAAGTGATAGTAGGAATCACAATCAATTCCTCCTCAAAGATAATGTCTTTGACTTTATTTCTCCCCCAAACTCAACATCCTTAAAAATATTACACTTCTCGTCTCAAAAAATTTCTTAGTGTGGGACCGTATAATTATTACCCCATCGATCAGTCAGCATAGCCAATAAAGTAGCTGTTTACAATTTAACTTTGGTCTGTATTTCCTTTACCCATTAATATAGACATTAAAGTCTATAAAGTCAATAAAATCCAAATCTCATCAGACACAAATCGTTCAACTCTATTTCTAGAGATGTGACCTAACCGCTTATGTCATAATGAGAATAAAAATATTTATTGTTAATTTTGCATTTAGTACCACATGACTCCACTTGTAAGGTTTCATTGTAAGATGTAATAGTTTTAAATGAATATAGGTTATCATAAACCTTAAGGGAACCGTTACCAATAATATTTGGATTTAAAGATAGACTAAACTTATTATTTTCAAATGAACAATGATAACCAGATTTGTCCATTAAGGAAACTGAAACTGAATTTTGTCTAAAAGACGGTACAATAAAAGTGTCTATCAAATCCAAATAATAATCGGTTCCTAAAAATAACCTAAAATGTCATATTTCTTTCACTTCTACCGATTTGTCGTCACCCACATAGATGTATCTTTCACCATCAATTGGCTTCGGTAGCTCAGACAACCTTGTCTATAAACACTAATGTGGGTAGTAGCACTAGAATCTAACCACCATGTGTTTTTAAGTACTAAATCTAAATTAACCTCAGAACAGACCAAATTTGGAAATGTACTTTTTTTTATACGCCATGCGTGGTACTTTGTACATTTCTTCTTTATGTGTCCTGGCTTGTCACAAAAGAAATAATCCTTAGTTTTATATTGTTATTTCTTTTGACCTGGACCCTTAGTAGCTACTGTATTCATTTTTTTTTGCCCTTAAAGATTATCCTATTAAACATGAAAATTAAATTTTTATTGGCAGATATTGTAGTAACATTAACTGTAAAGAGAACAAAAATTAATAGACAAACATGCTCTAATTAATAACCAAAGAGTAAAATATAGTCAAACAAATTCAAATAATGGTGAACCCCATCTCAAGATACCTAGTACATCATTAATATCAAGTCTTTGGACAGTAATATTAACTGCAAGTGGTACTCTTGGTGTAATGATCAAACGTTGACAATAAGCCATGTCAAATAATAAGCCTATCTTTGGATCGGGTTATTATTCACATGCAAACCTTATAATTGTCACATATTTATCATCACAAGTTTGTGTGCAATTCGGCCAAATATTAACCTTCCTTTGGGCCGGCTAATACCCGCATGAATATACACACACAAACATCCGACATTCCTCGTAGACTATCTACGCAAGAGAGGTCACTTTGGCGACATCTTGTTTCAATTAGTCTACTTAGAATATTAGACAACTATTGCTAGTCATAAAAGGCACCAAAAAAATTGAATGTTGACTAAATTTTACAAAACTGAATCATGTCCAAAACTTTATATACATGCATATTCATAAGATTATTACTCAAATAAAGTAATCAAAAGCATAATCATGAATTTCAATTTGACAAAATTGGATATTATCAATATAACAAAATTCATGAAATAATCTACTTTAAATAGAATAATCTATAGAAGACCAAATATATGCATTAACAGATTACATCAAATAATCTATAAAAATTATACCAAAATTGATCTACTATATCAAAAGCATGTGAATCTTGTGCATGATTTAAATCACGAATTAAATCAGCCAACCAAAAAAAACCTTCATACAGAAAATTTTTCTTTAGTTCTGTTGGTTCATTACTACATCAAAATACGATGTGGCCGAGTTGGTCTAAAGGTGGCAGATTAAGGTTCTGGTCCGAAAGGGTTGTAGGTTCAAAATCCCACTCTTAAAAAAAATTCCACTCCGGCAGGTGCAAGTCTGCACTTAATTAGGGTTCATGTGACCTGGCTTCATATGCATGCAGACAAAATAGGCATAGCACAATCTTAAGCACTGGCCGGCAGTTGCTCGATGCCTATGCTAATTAATTCATACTCTCTAAACTGATAAACCAAGAACTACAATCAAATCATTGACTCAATTATTTTAATATGAAACCATTCGAATTAATCAGCAAAACCCAATTAATGCATGACTTCTAAACAGAGTTCTAAACTCAAAAAGATTATACATAATAAACTGTAACCATAATTATGCACCAACAAACCAACTTTGACCAAAACACACCCTAGCGAAACATTAATGAAGAAAAATATTTGAATCTATAAATCTTCGAAACAATATCGACCCACTAACAGACCGAGCATAAAATCAATCGCCACAATCCCCAAGCAACAAACGATCTCACAAAAAAAATGATCGAATAAAGAACCCAAAATTAAATTACATTAAATGATCTAGGGTTTCTGAACACCAACAAAATTTAAATCTAAAAAAACTTCAAACTCAAGAATCAAACAAGGAGGCTCTGATACCACTTGTTGGAATTTTATTGTACCATGTCGATTCATGAGATGAAAAACATAAATTAATTGCGGAAGCGTGCCTGAATCCATTGCTAGGCTTGACGGATCTTGAAGCGGTCGTCCTTTTGTGGGGTTCGATCTTCCAACTTGCTACGACCCTTAATGACAAAGAAGAATCCGAATCCTTTGTCCCTCTCTTTCTGTTGATGGGGATGCAGAAGAGAAAAAGAGAAAACCTTCTCTTTGGTGGCCGTATAAGTTGGGGACCATAACCCTAATGAATACATATATTTATATGTTTTGATATTTCTAATTTGGCCCCTCATCAAATTAGAATTATCTCCGGTATCTACACATTAATTCCATGACAATTATACCCTTAAGCCAATTTCCAAATAGACCACTTTAATATTTGGCTTAATTATTTAGATAGTCCAACACAATTAATTTTACATGTGTGGCCCATATTATTGAATAATTCCAACATTTTAATCTGTCAAATCTTTTGCTTATAGTTTATTTTTTTTGGAATTGTTACATAGAATACTTTGCTGGGAATTTGGATCTTATAATAACCTATTTTCTGGATCTTATAATCACATATTTTCTAGGGTCCTTCAACTTAGTTTTTGTAAAATATAAACACCAAGATTACAGTTTCGATCCATGGATTTAGCACTAACCGATGTGCATTACTTTCAGACAATATTGACAGCCAAGAACTGAGCAATATGTGATATATTTACTGTTAGGATACTTTGCTTGGAATTTGAACAATTGGAGTTGAGACAAGCTACAGTTTTTGTAAAACTTTTTTTTTTTGGTATACAATTTGTTTACTGTTAATTTTTTTATACAATTTTGGTTTTTTTCCAGTTCGATTTGTTTTAGTTTTTATGAATTTGGTTTGCTTCAGTTAGGTTTCATTTTTTTGGGTTTTTATAAATTTGGTATACACTCACCACTTGGGTCTATAAACCGAACCAACGAAAACCTAACCGTTTTAATTCAGTTCGACTTTTTTCACTACAAGAAAATTTGTTTATAGTTACGACGAAGATCAGTCACTAATATATATTAATAGTGACTGAATTTCGTCAGAAATGATATTAGTGATGGACCAAACACATGAGTAACGGAGTTAGTGTCAGTCACTACTACGAGCGACACTAATACTACTAGTGACGGATGAATTCCTAAATCCGTCACTATAATTGAAAATGCCACGTAGATAAGTATTTATCTTTCAATATAAAAAAATATTTAATATTTATTACTAACTAATTAGTCAGTCACTATTGTTGGGTCATTAATAATTATTACTAACTAATAAGTCAGTCACTATTTTTTGGTCATTAATAAAATTATTACTAACTAATACGTCAATCACTATTGTTTGGTCATAATTAATAAAATTATTACTAACTAATATGTCAGTCACTAATGTTTGGTCATTAATAATTTTTACTAAGAATAAATCAGTCATTATTGTTTGGTCATTAATAAAATTATCACTAATTAATAGGTCAGTCACTAATGTTGGGTCATTAATAAAATTATAAATTTTTTGAACCACATTCCTAATTGTTTGATATGCCATTAGTAATATAGTAAATCAGTCATTACTACTTGATCCATAAGTAGGAGCTAATTTCTTTCCACCATATTCTGCTGAAATCACAATTTCTTCATCCAAGATAGTATAAGTGGACTCTTACTAAAAAAATTTGAAGCCAAAAATAATATATTCATCAGATTAGACAAACAACTCAAAAATAAAATATACTCCAAAACAAAGTTAAGTCTGCTATTAACAAAAAATACAATGTACATCAACACAAATTGATGTTCTAAATTTTAATGATGAAACATGATAAAGCACTCGATTTTACGTCACACCAAGTCCCTAACCACATACTCGATTTTGCTTCTCCGGTCCTATTGCTTGGACATATGCTCTTTGTCACAATTCCAACGTATCATGTCACTAAAAAGATACAGTCACATTCCTACGCAAATAAAATTAGAAAATTGTAGAAACAAACAATTAAATAATATAAAAATAGCGTAAATAGGGAAAGAAAATTATGGTTAGGGTTTTAAAATTTACTTGAGGCGGTGGGATTTCTCCATAGAGCCGATGGGACTTCCTTCCTAGACGAAAAGCGGTAAAAAAGGGCTGAACTCCACTGACCTAGAATGGTCGAAGAGAATTGAACTCCGCTGACCTCTCTAGATGAGCACCTTTAAACAAAACAAAAAATTATTAAAGAAGGAGGAGATGAGTAAATAATGGAAGAGCTGAGAGAATTACAAGGAGAAGAAAATCCTCATGACCTAGAGAAGGATGAGAGGAGGAGGAGAGGAAGAGAAAATTATAGTAAATATTTATAGGAGGAGAGAATCATAAACCATTTATGACCAAATATTCTGTAAAGGAAAAAATGATGGCACAGGTGAGAAAAAAGTGGCGCCCAATTTTTCAATCCCGCTAACTCGGTCTCATAGATATTTATAACTATTAGATTATTTTTCCTTATTAAATTTATTATTAAGCTATTTTTTTATTAGTGACTAATTTAAAAGTCACTAATATTTTTCATGAAACATATTTAAAATTTTTACGTCTATCTTCTTATTTAATAATTAAATAAAGTTTAGTGACTGCATAGTCCGTCACCATTAAATATTTATTCCGTCAGAAATAGTATTACTAACGTTTTCCTTAATCCGACACAATTAATCTTCTACTAGTTACTGAATATTCATTCCGTCACTGACTTCCGTCACTATAAGCAAAATTTCTTGTAGTGTTTCGATTTTTACAAATTCGGTTCGATTTTCGATTTTACAAATATCAATTGTCGGTTCAGTCGGTTTTTAGATATGCGGTTCGGTTTGTTGCTCACCCGTAACAAAATGTATGTACAAGAAACATTTATGTTACTATTTACATCATTGCTGACGTTTTATTTTAGAAAATTCTAATGGCACTACACTTTTTACTTGGAACAACCCATTACCTCAGGACAGTCCAACTTGGTACAACTTTTTCTCAGGATAGTCCCAAATTTACTTTGGGTTGTCCGCCCCCCAAACCTTCTCCCAAACCTTCATTCTAAATTTTCACTCTTTTTTTTTCAAATTTTCATCTCATTTCTAAACCCTAATTCCTTTCTCTAACTTCTCCATATCCTTCTTCTCTCTTTCTAAAGTACAATTCATTTTTCCAACTTCTCCAATTCCAAGCAATGACATCCAAACTCAACCCTTCATTACAATCTAGTATGTATCAAATATTTTTCCTCCATTCATTAGGGTTTTGTAATATTTATTTGCATTTTTTTTTTACTTTTCTTGAATCTTTGGTCATGCTAAAATAGTTAGATTAAATTGTTTAGAACTGAACTAGAGTTCATATTTATTTATTTCGAACCTTAGAAATCCAATTAAAGGATTAAAAAAAATAGATTTTGCTACAGTTGGGCTTGAACACGACAGGACTGTAGGCAAATTCTACAGTCATGTAGTATAAGTAGGACTGCAGATTTTTTCTACTCCTGTAGTATAGGTAGGACTGTAGGAAAATCGTACAGTCCTGCTTATACTACTGACTGTAAAGTGACCTATAGTCCTGTTTGTAATGAGTACTATAGAAATTTCTGACAGTCCTGACACTTCCAGTTGTTTATCCATGTATCCTCTCTTTTTTGCAGTCCTGCGACAACTAGCAAAAAAATGACACACTGCGTCGGTGCACAAAGAAGTGCAGTAGTTGAAATTCTGACAAATTAAGGAAAGTCGTCAGGATAAAAATTATTCTTATCGGTTTGCACAATTTGGCCAACTAGTGTTGTTACTCTGAATTCATTTGTAATCCTGGATGTTGTAAACTTTGTTAACTTCATGAAATTTTTTATTGGTATCAATATTTTTTGGATATTGTAATTCTGGTTATGAAACTTTTGGACAATGAAACTTTGTTGGTATGAAACTTGTGTGACATGTTCTACCTCTTGGTTATCAAACTTGTGTGGCATGTTCTACTTCTTGGTTATCAAACGTGTGTGGCATGTAATTCTATGATGTTTTGTGAGATTTGTGAAATTTGTGTGTATGAAACTTCTGTGGCATCAGGGGCGGACTTAGTAGTAGGGGTGAGCTTAATTATTCGGTTTTGGACCGAAAATCGAACCAAACCGAATAAGAGATTCGGTTCGGTTTAAAAAAATCGGTTCTGTTTCAGTTTTGAAAATATTAAAATTTCTTATACGGTTTCGGTTTCGGTTTTGGATTTCGATTTCGGTCCAAAACCGAAAACCGAATTATATATATATATATATATATATATATATATATATATATATATATATATATAGTTACTATATATATTAACAAAAAAAAGGTGCAAATAAACCAAAAAACCAAATAAACCGAGTAAATCGAAAACCAAACCGATTTAATTCGGTACGGTTTAATTCGGTTATGGACAAATTCGGTTCGGTTTCGGTTTTGCTTATTCGGTTTTCGGTCGAATTCGATTTTCGGTTATTTGGTTCGGTTGGAACCGAATTAACCGAATGCTCACCCCTACTTAGTAGGAAGCCCATGAGGCACTTGCCTCGGGCCCAAAAATTTTAGGGGCACCAAAATTTTATTTTTTTAGTATATATGTATAATATAGTACATTGCAATTGGGCCCAGTTGAGTTCTTTGTGTGCAGCAAAGCAAACCGAGGCCTTATAATTGGAATACTTTATTAAGGTTTATAATTGTTTGCTTCTGGCCGGGTGTACTTGAGGGACAAGTACTTCCCTTTTTTATATATTCAAAAGAGGATAAGCACTTTCTTTCCTATTCTCGTTGTTGGCTCCAAGCACTTCCTTAATTTCTTTCCTCCTCCACATTGCTGATTGCTCCGCAGGTGAGTTTTTATAGTTTTTGATAAATTTGTCACAGAGCACATCTATCGGACCTTAAAAGTTTCCTCCATGCTTGATGCTTCAATGCTTCTTAGCTAATAGCTATTAATATTATCATAAAAATAACTAAAAAATAATATTAAAAATTATCAAAGCAACCACTAGTTATTAATTTATATTTGTGTACGTGAGTTTTATAATTCGTATCTAGATAAGCAAACGAGCCTCTAATAAGAAACAATTTGGTAAAAAAAAAAAATTTCGTTTGCAGAGCACTAGTACAATATAATATGATATGAACATTAAGCTTTGAGGGCACCACTTTTAGAGTTCGCCTTAGGTCTCAAATTCGAAAATGCGGCACCGCGTGGCATCTATAATATGTGTTCCTATTGTGTTTTAATATACTAACAATGAGTTTCAATTGGAACTTACTGTCAGAGAGTATGCTTTAGGACTTTCAACAAAGTTAACTGTCCTACATTATGTTAGGACTTTTAACAAGAAAGTACTACATTATCTTAGGACTTTCAAATTTGTTGAATGTCCTAACATAAAAGTTAGGACTTTCATTAAAGTTAGTCCTACATTATGTTAGGACTTTCAAATTTGTTGACAGTCCTAACATAAAGTTTTGGCTGTCCTCAAATGAAAAAATTGAGTGACAAACTTGTAAATAAATAGAAAAAAATTAAATTGTCCTCAAATGTGCCTTCAGAATTTTCCATTATTTTTATATAAATAGTAAATTTTGTGTAACAAATAACACTCTCAACTGTAGTTTGATTTTTGTTCCGGCCAAGATCACCACTGACAACAATATTTGTTATACCATTTTTATCGGTGCGCTCATTCTCTATTCATTCAAGTCGCAACAAACTTATAAAAATAATAAAGTTACAACTAAACATTTTATTTACATCATTTGAAACAATAAAAATTTCTAAACTATGTATATTCATTTATATGTAACAAATAATATATACCAACAATAGTTACAACAACAAACGTTACATTTAACAAATATTATAAGATGTAACCAAATAGCTGCTAATAGATTTGAGCTAAGTACTGGTCAAGCTTCACATAGTCTCAATTGTAATTATTCCAGATTTCAATGAAAAGGAAGAAGTTATTCCAGTTATTCTTATTAGATCCACCATGGAATGGCCTCACAGTTGGAACTGATAAACATTATTGCCAATGTTCTAGATTGGAACATAGGCTTCGCACATATATATATTTACGGTATTTGCTTCTAATTTATGCTCCTCTTGACAACAAAAGCAGAGGGTGCCGAACTCGAACGACTCTTGTGATTAGGAGAGATGCATAAGATCCTAGCTGGATAGCGAAAGATCAGTGGATCAAAATTTCATTTATAAAAAATGATTGGGATTGGAGACAATGGATTCAAAAGACATAGACATCTCAAAAAAAATAAAAAAAAATAAATAAATAAATAAAGAAACAAACAGAGGGTGAAATTTATAATAAATATTAAACAACAATAATAAAGTATTATGGATTGTTATTTCTAATAATTAATTAACTATTCTGATACTAACCTTAATATTTTGGCCATTCTTTACAAATAGTAAATAGTTGCTGAATAATAAGTAAGTAGTAAATGATTTGGTTTCAAATTTTATGCAGAGCAATTTTTATCACATCAGCTCCTACAATTAAATCTTAGGAAAAATTTGAGTGACACCCCACAATTGTTACGCTTATTTAAGGTGCACCTCACATGTTTACATGAATGCATAACACCCCCCCCCCCCCCCCCCCCCCCCCACTTTAAACGTTTTCCGTCGAAGACTAACAGTTGATCGATTTTGTGTGTTATTTGTGACCAAAATAGCCCTCATGTGCTCCAGGTGATGACATTAAAATGGGAAAACCCTAAACTACTCTCTCTTCTTTGAATGACCCTCTCTCTTCCCTCCCTCTCTCTTCCCAACAGAAACCCTCTCATTCCAAAACCCACCTCTCTCTTCCACTCCCTCTTCTCTCCCGTCGAAATTCCCCCCGTCACCGCACTCCGTGGTCGTAGCAAACACCCAGGTATGAAACCGACCTCGCTCTTCTCTCCCTTCTTTCTCTTTCGCATAACCACGCTGAAATACCGATCGTTTCCCTTTCTTTTCGATTTCTGTCAGTCGAAACGTCCAGGAGAGTCCATGGCGAACCAAACACCCAGGTACACCCATGACATTTTTAGGTTTGTTTTTGTTTTTGTTTAATGTATGAAAGTGATTAGGGTTTTCCCTAAAATTGTGCACTGTAAGCGTTTTTAGGTTACGAATTAGGGTTTATTTCCCTTTCTTTTCCATATTTTTATTCGATTATATTTCGTTTTTCAGGATTTTCCATAAATTGCACACTGGAAATTATTTATATTTGTTTAATGTATGAAAGTGATTAGGGTTTTCCCTAAAATTGTGCACTGTAAGCGTTTTTAGGTTACGAATTAGGGTTTTCCTAAAATTGTACACTGTATGAAAGTAATGTTTAATGTATGAATTTAATCATTGTATGAAAGTAATCTTTAATGTATGATTTTAATCACTGTAGGAAAGTAATCGTTTTTAGGACTTTTTCTTAACAGTGTGAAATGTAGTGTTTGTCTATAACAGTGTGAAATGTAGTGTTCAGAAATGTAGGAAGTTATTGAGTGTTCACTGTAGGAAGTTATTGTGAAATGTAGTGTTCACTGTAGGAAAGTAATCATTGTATTGTTTGTCTATAACAGTGTGAAATGTAGTGTTCATATGTGAATTTAGGATTAAAATGTGAAATGTAGTGTTCAGAAATGTGAAATGTAGTGTTCATATTTGTATGTAGTGTTCATATGTAGTGTTCATATGTGAAATTAGGGTTCAAATGTGAAATGTAGTGTTCATATCTGTATGTAGTGTTCATATGTAGTGTTCATATGTAGTGTACTACCATTGTCAGTTGCTATTGTATGCTATTATAGGCTATTTTAAGGATATTTGTATTATACAGGAAGTACATGCTTAGGGTCCATTTTAAGGGTAGTTCAGTTGTTGTTGAAGTGGATCCAGACTTTATTAGTCTGCTGGATTTATCCTATACAGTTGAAAGTAACCATTTGGAGGGAGTTTATAAGTACTACTGGATTGATGACTTGAAGAATGGGAAACAGTGGAGCTCCTCACTGATGTTGGGTTGTTGGACATGTTTAGTAAACAACTTCCTGACAAGAATGGAGAGATACACATATTCTTAGAAGAATATGGCAACCCTGCAATTGAAGAGCAACAGCCTACTGAGTTATTAACACCAAGAAAGACTAGAAGGATTAAGAAATTAGCCCACAAACCAGTTAGAAAATATGTCCAGGATCTTAATGAGGAGCAGTTGGGTCCACTACCTATTGACAGTGATTTGGACCTTCATGAGGAGGAGTTGGATCAAATGTCCACAAGGCTCTTAACTGGTGGATTAGATGCAGTTGCTGGAGGGTCTGACCAAGTAGCTCCTACACAGACAGAGGGTTAGGAAGAATATGGCACACAGGCTGAGACACAACTTCATGGAGATGAACCCCAGGGTGAGGAAGACTTTGACACACAGGGTGAGGAAGCAGTAGACAGACAGGGTGAGGAAGGAGTAGAGGTTGAAGAAACAGATGATGAGGAGTATGTACCATCAATTCCAGATGATGAAGTAATGTCAAATAATATTCACATTCCAGAACCAGATGTGGAAGAATGGGGGGAAGAAACAGAGTTCCAAAGGGAAGAGCTGCAGAGAAGAAGAATAGTTGCAATTGATGAACTTGATGATGAAGAAGAATACCAAAGCTGTGACTCAACTGATTCTGAAAAAGCTGGGAATGAATTTGATGACTTGTACACTGATGAGGAGATGGGTGAGGAGGAATACAGAGTTCCTGGGGTGAATGATCTCTACCTAGGCCAGCAGTGGATGAATCCAAGTGAATGCGGAATGTATTTAAGGTCATATACTATAAAGAAGAGGTTTGAAATTAAATATGTGAAGAATGAAGGGGTGAGGATATGGGGTGTGTGTCAAGAGAAAACCTGTCCATGGATGTGCAGGGTGAGGATCTCACCAGATAAGACTACTTGTATACTGAGACAACTTAATGAAGAACACACTTGCAAGCACTCCTCCAAGCTGCAGAACAAGATGGCAAATAGCAAATTCATCTCTCAGGTCTTAGAAGAGGACATTAAGGCACACCACAGTTCATGGAAATCAAAGGATGTTCAGAAGCAGATGTGGGCTAGGTTTACAGTGAAAGTCTCCTATTGGAATGCACACAAGGCCTTATTCAGAGTGAAAGAGATGATGTTTGGGGGTTATGATGAGAGTTACAGAAAAATCCCTGAAGTTGCAAAGCAGGTATTGAGAACCAACCCTGGTAGTGTAGCCTATTGTGGGAATGTACCTGGGACAACAGAGTTTGCTTATTTATGCATAGGGTATGAGGCAAGCTTCACTGGATTCAGAAATGGGTGTAGACCTTTAGTTGGTTTAGATGGGTGTCATTTGAAAGGGAAGTATGGTGGGGTATGTTTATCTGCAACAGCTCTAGATGGCAACAATGGATTATTCCCACTTGCCATTTACCTCTGCACATCAGAAAGTGAAGCTACATGGGTCCATTTTCTTAGTATAATCAAGCAGAAGCTGCTGCAACATCCAGGAGAGATTTCTTTCATCTCTGATAGGCAGAAAGGCCTAGGCAATACAATTGACAAAGAATTCTATGGGCATCCCCACAGGTTTTGCTTTAGACATTTCTACAAAAACTTCAAGTCCCATATCAATGGTAGCCTACAGATGAAACATCTTACATGGGGTGCAGCTAGAGCATATAGAGAAGTAGACAATGCTTAGTGGATTGAAGCAATAGGTCAACAATGTCCAGATGGTCTTCAGTATTTGATGAAAGAGCACTTGGGCAGATGGTGCAGAGCATACTTTGACAAGACAACAAAGTGTGAGCATATCACCAACAATTTTTCTGAGAGCTTCAATAACTGGATAGGAGAAATTAGAGGTCAGCAAATTACAATGATTGTGGAGATGTTTCACTTGATGGTGATAAAATTGATTTATGAAAGGAAGATTACTTCTAGAGCATGGGGTGAGCATGACTTGACTCCAAGGACTATAAAGATCATTCAGCAGAGGTCAAAGCAAGTCAACAAGTATCAGGTCAATGGTGCTGATGATGGGCTGTTTTGTGTCACTAGTGTCTTCTCCATTGAGAACAGATGGACTGTTAAAGTCAATGAAAGAAAATGTGACTGTTGTGTATGGGATTTAACTGGGATCCCCTGTGTGCATGTTGTTGCTGCATTGCTACCTAGCAGGCCTACATGGTCAATGTAAGTATCACATTTCAGAGTTTGTCTAATATCATATTTCAGAGTTTGTCTTACTTATATCATATTTCAGAGTTTGTCTAATATCATATTTCAGAGTTTGTCTTACTTATATCATATTTCAAAGTTTGTCTTACTTATACACTAATCAGAGTTTTTCTTGCTGAAGGTTCACAAGTCCCTACTATCATGCCAAAATCTACATGAAGGCTTATGCTGGAAAGATTGTTCCTTTGCCTGAACAAAGCCTATGGGATTCTGTAAGTTTCTCTTAATTTGAATGTCCCTTATGTAGGCTTCTCTTTACTTTAACTATTCTGTAGGCTATGGGATTCTGTAGGCTTCTGTAGGTTTCTGTAGGCTTCTCCTTATGTAGGCTTCTCTTTACTTTCACTATTCTGCATGTTGCAGCCACCATATGAGGTTGGTCCACCTGGTAGACATAGGCAACCTGGGAGACCAAAGACTGTTAGAAGGAAGGAGGCAGATAAGGCACCAAGACCTGCCAAGAAGCAAATGATTTGTGGGAGGTGCAAGCTACCAGCTCATCATAATGCTAGAGGGTGCCAAGGAGGACCAGTTGGGGGAAACACTAAAAAAACAAGGGCACCATATCCACCAAGACCACAAAAAGAACCAAGACCTGCAAAGCTACCAAGGAGTACCAACCATGTTTACAAGAGACCAAAGGTTTCAAGGGGAATGAGGAAGGCACCACAGCAATCAAGTGTTTCCAATGCAACACAACGAGTTCCAGTGGAAGATTTGATACAACATAATTTAGCCAATTGTCACGACCCGCACCCGGATATACGGGTACGAATACGTGGGCCACGCCCAGCCTACGCCGCGGTATCGGCGGTAGAACGCTGTCAAGTGCACTATACTAACTACAACATCTAAGAATCCATAACTAGAAATGTACTCATGTCACATCACGAAACTAAGGAAGATAAGACAAGAACTAATAACAATATCACTAGAACAACTAGAATCTACAATGATCATAAGACAGGAAGATAATGAAGGAACAACAAGACTAACTAAGGAATAACTATCAGGCAACTCACATAGAGGAACAGTGTGAACCACCTCAGCTAGAATCATCCTGCAGTCCAACAAATGTGGCACAACTACTCCTAAAATTTTGTCAACATATCCAGTCAGGATGGAACGAGCACAAATCTCAAATAACAGTTCTAATTAGACGATATTGAAAATATAGCAGTAAATAGAGAGAATATACAAGAAATCATGAAATGTACATGTGAGTATCATGGCAAGGTATACTGTAATCTAGAGCTAGAACAAGGCAAGTAAAACTGATCATGGCATGTACAAGAATCAAGAATCATCTATCTAAGTGTGTGAGTACTAGTTTCAACATGTGGCCGGCTTGGGTCTTGCACAAGGTCTACTGGCCTGGTTAATCATACGTGAGGTGTATGATTAACACTCATAAGGTCTACAAGAATAACAAGGTGGATAATGACCACACATCTACACTAATACTCCCCGTCCCCGACTAGTATAATGGATCCAACCATGACACATCATGACATACGATTCTCCGAGAGGGTAGCTAGCCTTCGCAGGAATCGTGTCTATACAATGCACAAGAAACAAGAAAGACTTGCACAAGATATACCAAGGAGAGCGAGGTAATATCTCATGACGGGATCCAGAGAAATACCAATCCGTGTGAACAATGTGTCAAGAGAACAAGGGTATCTACACTAAATACAAGAAACATAGACGATATCATAAAACAGAAATATTATCAGAGAATGTACTCGCCTGGAATCTGGTGGAATATGTCAACTGGTCCAAGAACAGTGCCTCGAGGACCTATAGGTGGAAATACTGTATCAATATAAGGGTTTGGAAGTAAAATCAAGTCACACTAAGTCAAACTAGGTCAAGGCAAGTCAAAACAAGTCAAACTAGGTCAATCTAAGTCAAATGTTGACTTACAGTTGACTTCTGGTCAACTGGTCAACTCTGGTCAACCCTAGGTCAACTCGGGTCAAACTAGTCTAACCTAGGTCAAATGTTGACTCTACTTCGACGTTCAGTCAAAGTAGTCAACCAAGGTCAAACTGGATCAAAGCTAGTCTCTACAAACATCTACAAAGTCAACTTATGAATTTCAGTGATTTAGAAATCACTGGAATCGACGGGTCTCTAAAACAACCAAAAAGGGGAAAAATATTATAATAATAGGGTGACACAAAAAGGGGAAAAAATCTACAGATGTTGTCGGATGATAAAATAAATATCACCAATGTGTCCAGAATGGTCAAATCAGCTAGAATAGCCTGTCCAAAAGTCTAATTTGGACACAGGAGCAAAAAAGGTAATTTCGGGCCAAAATGATGTCCGCCGTTGGAGACACTTTGCACCGAAAAACGTGCCAAAATAAAAGTGCACAAAACCTAACAAATTATATGTCCACAAATCCAGAATGACGATACGAACCCAACGGTATATCCAGAATTGGATTCCGTTGACCCGATCTCAAATTGGTCCGTTGACCCGGACACTGAAAACCGATTTGCACGGAAAAGCGTGTTGGAGCCAATGTCCTCGAAACTCAGCAAATTATATGTCAACAAGTCCAGAATGACGATACGAACTCAACGGTATATCCGAAATTGGATTCCGATGAGCCGATCTCAAAGTGACCCGTTGAATCAGAAAGTGGGACCCGCTTTGCACCAAAATACGTGCCAGGGCCCACGTTCTCCAAATCAAACAAACTTTATATGAAAACAAGCCAGAACGACGCCACGAGTCTACTGGTGGTATCAGAAATTGAATCCGGAGTCCCGGGCTCAAAATCGGAATTTTACAAGTGCAACACTAAGAATTCGAACGGCCAACTTTGGCGTCGAATTCGACCGACCTAACAAGCTCAAACTGAAATGAAATCTAAAGGGGCAAGAAGAGGGTTATACCAGCTGTGCACCAGAACTGGTAGCGCGCAAAACAGAGCTGCGACGACGAAGATACGAACCCGCGAAGTTGGCGTCACGAAACTGTGCAAAAATAGTTTAAATTAAAACGTCAACTTGGTGGCCGGTTTTGATGTATCAAACGACGAAATTAACGGGTAAAATTTGACAGGGATGAAGGGGTATATACCGAAATTGAAACAGAGCAAGGAGTTCGCCGATCCAACGGTTGGATTTCTCGAAAAATGTGCACGAAGTTGCTGGTTCGAGCGCGAATTATGTGTTCCGTTCCCGCGCGCGTCACGGCGGGATCTCGTGCAAAACGCACGGATCGTGTTCCTGGCACGTCGGGGAAGGAGCCGCTGCCTCGGGGGTGGTCGCCGGAGCTGCGCGAGGTTGAGGGGAGCCGGCCACGTGGCGGCGGGCGACGGCAGCGCCGTACGACGGCGCGGCGGCGCACGACAGCGGCCCGCTCACGCGCGCACTGCTGCTCACTGCAGCTGCTCGCTGCTGCGCTGCTGTGGCCGTGCGGGGGCGCGGCGGCGGCGAGCGGCGCAGGCTCGACGACGGCGGAGGCACGGTGGGGTGGCCGCGGTTTTGATGAGGGTGGTGGTGGTGATAAATGGTGATGGTGAGGGTGATGAAATGGTGTTGATGATGGTGGTGATGTAGTTGTGGAGGTGGTGGTGGCTGTGCTCTTCCTTTGAAGAAGAAGAAGAAGAAGGCTAAGAAGAAGGAGTTGTGATGGGAGAGGGAGTCGACTGAAGTGGGGGGTGGGGTGTGCGTGTACAGGAGAGAGGTGATGTGGGTGGTGAATGTAAGTAGGGGGTGAGAGTAAGAGAGATATGTGTGTGTGTATATATATAACATATATATATAAAGAGAGAAGGGTGAGAATAAAGAGAGTGAGAGGAAGAGAGATATTAAAGAGAGAGAGGGGGGGCTACCATTCGGCTGTACATGGGGGGGAGAGAGAGAGTGGTATTAATTGTAGAGAGAGGGAGATATAAATATATATATATATATATTATATGTATATATATATATTTGAAATTGAGAGAGAGAAATAGATATTTGTAAGGAGGAGGATATTTTTGAGTGGAAAACAAAATGGAAAATTATCGGTGGGGTGCAGGGGCAGACATGAAGGGGGTCACACCATACTGGGTTGGGTGTTGGGCCAAGTTCGGACAGGGTCGGAACCGAGATTTAATTAAATGAATAAATTAAGCAAATTAAATCATGGATAAAATAGGAGCACAAGGAAACGAGTTCAAGTGGGACATGATATATCAAAATGAAGACGATCTCGTCTACTACAAACTTCAAGAAGGAAGTTTCCAGAGACTGGCATCCCTGATGCTCTAGAATTCCAAGTCACGGTAAAGAGCATTAAATCAAATAATAATCAAATAATAATATTCTAATTAATTGATTATTAAAATTAAAAAAAATAAGCCCTAAATTTAGGGGCATACAATCCTACCCACCTTATAAAAATTTCGTCCTCGAAATTAAGGTTGTAGTAGGGGTAAAACAAGATAGGAAGCTTTAGGCAAAAACTTAGGCACGATCATAGAATGACAAGTCTGCACGATTAAGATAATCAATTCACAATTATTCAGGCACGATGAAAAATTTTCGCACGATAGAATCAAAATATGAACAGAATCATATAGGCACGATTATAGATGAGTTAAGTCATTGGGACACGATTCAGAAAATGAGACTCCGGCATAATCAAGGATAGTATGAAGCCTAATCGTGATTGGAATAGAATTTAGTCATTTGCCAGAATTGAATCGAAAGTTTAAAGCACGAGTGATGATAGCATTGTCCAATCATGATGAAAATAAATAATTTAGTCTCAGCACGATTGAAATTGTTCAAGTTTTGAGTAAATCAGATTTGGGCAAGATAGAGAACAAAATCAACGAAGTTTGGACACGAGCATCTAAGAAGGAAATCATCATGCGATGAGGAAGAGAGAAAAAAAATGATAAACAAGAAATAATAGTAGGAATTATCTTGTTCAATTGGTAAAAGAAGTGAATCAACTTAAGATATGACCTGATAACCATACACGTCTATCCAAAATTATGTTGCCAGAATTTACGCCACGCCAGTAAGCATAGCGGTAATAAACAATGAAGTCCATAACTATGGTATACACCCTATAATCATGTCATCTCGATTCCTTACCACGCCAACCGGTATGGCTGCAAGAGAATCTAAATGACATAACTAGGATAGTATATCCAAATCAGGCTCCATGTCCTTGTCTCGCTAGCTAATATGACTGCGATGAATTCCAAACTCCATAAATAAAGTAGACACTTACCGTTCTCATCGTCCTCATCCAAAATATGTTTATCAGGATATCTTAACTCAATTCTTAAAAGAATTATCCAAAACAAAATCAAAGGTCAACAACGAATATTAAGATTTAAATTTCAACAACAAGTTAATGGTAAGTTAATAGAAACAACGGAAACAACTTCCGAGATAGGGTTCAGAGGAAATCTTAGGGAAAGTCCCGAGGGTACCACCTAGGTCAAGATAGAAAATGGTGGAATATAATCTAAAACAAACCTCGACCCTGATACGAGATTGGTAAATCATATTCTCTCCCCAACCTAGATGATATACAAGTTCAATTTATACCTTCCCTCTGGGGTCCACCAACTCATCCCAACGAATAATAAAGTACGATAACTGAGAGATATCTCAGGAATCAGGACGGATAGAAACGAATAGGAATAGATTCGAAGAGTTTCGAAATAAGATTCCCAGGGGTCATCCCTAGAATCTACCAAGAGTTCCTAATATGTGACTGAGTACCAAAATCCTAAAATATTCTATTACTCAACCTTAATCCTAGGGCAGGCTCGCAGTAGTACAGATAAACTCAAGTACTACCACGACTTCGCATTAACTGCAAAGACTGACCTGCATGGGCCACCACTAAAAATGTGTCACGACCCGTACCCGGATATACGGGTACGAATACGTGGGCCACGCCCAGCCTACGCCGCGGTATCGGCGGTAGAACGCTGTCAAGTGCACTATACTAACTACAACATCTAAGAATCCATAACTAGAAATGTACTCATGTCACATCACGAAACTAAGGAAGATAAGACAAGAACTAATAACAATATCACTAGAACAACTAGAATCTACAATGATCATAAGACAGGAAGATAATGAAGGAACAACAAGACTAACTAAGGAATAACTATCAGGCAACTCACATAGAGGAACAGTGTGAACCACCTCAGCTAGAATCATCCTGCAGTCCAACAAATGTGGCACAACTACTCCTAAAATTTTGTCAACATATCCAGTCAGGATGGAACGGGCACAAATCTCAAATAACAGTTCTAATTAGACGATATTGAAAATGTAGCAGTAAATAGAGAGAATATACAAGAAATCATGAAATGTACATGTGAGTATCATGGCAAGGTATACTATAATCTAGAGCTAGAACAAGGCAAGTAAAACTGATCATGGCATGTACAAGAATCAAGAATCATCTATCTAAGTGTGTGAGTACTCGTTTCAACATGTGGCCGGCTTGGGTCTTGCACAAGGTCTACTGGCCTGGTTAATCATACGTGAGTTGTATGATTAACACTCACAAGGTCTACAAGAATAACAAGGTGGATAATGACCACACATCTACACTAATACTCCCCGTCCCCGACTAGTATAATGGATCCAACCATGACACATCATGACATGCGATTCTCTGAGAGGGTAGCTAGCCTTCACAGGAATCGTGTCTATACAATGCACAAGGAACAAGAAAGACTTGCACAAGATATACCAAGGAGAGCGAGGAATAATATCTCATGACGGGATCCAGGGAAATACCAATCCGTGTGAACAATGTGTCAAGAGAACAAGGGTATCTACACTAAATACAAGAAACATAGACGATATCATAAAACAGAAATATTATCAAAGAATGTACTCGCCTGGGATCTGGTGGAATATGTCAACTGGTCCAAGAACAGTGCCTCGAGGACCTATAGGTGGAAATACTGTATCAATATAAGGGTTTGGAAGTAAAATCAAGTCACACTAAGTCAAACTAGGTCAAGGCAAGTCAAAACAAGTCAAACTAGGTCAATCTAAGTCAAATGTTGACTTACAGTTGACTTCTGGTCAACTGGTCAACTCTGGTCAACCCTAGGTCAACTCGGGTCAAACTAGTCTAACCTAGGTCAAATGTTGACTCTACTTCGACGTTCAGTCAAAGTAGTCAACCAAGGTCAAACTGGATCAAAGCTAGTCTCTACAAACATCTACAAAGCCAACTTATGAATTTCAGTGATTTAGAAATCACTGGAATCGACGGGTCTCTAAAACAACCAAAAGAGGAAAAATATTATAATAATAGGGTGACACAAAAAGGGAAAAAATCTACAGATGTTGTCGGATGATAAAATAAATATCACCAATGTGTCCAGAATGGTCAAATCAGCTAGAATAGCCTGTCCAAAAGTCTAATTTGGACACAGGAGCAAAAAGGGTAATTTCGGGCCAAAATGATGTCCGCCGTTGGACACTTTGCACCGAAAAACGTGCCAAAATAAAAGTGCACAAAACCTAACAAATTATATGTCCACAAATCCAGAATGACGATACGAACCCAACGGTATATCCAGAATTGAATTCCGTTGACCCGATCTCAAATTGGTCCGTTGACCCGGACACTGAAAACCGATTTGCACGGAAAAGCGTATTGGAGCCAATGTCCTCGAAACTCAGCAAATTATATGTCAACAAGTCCAGAATGACGATACGAACTCAACGGTATATCCGAAATTGGATTCCGATGAGCCGATCTCAAAGTGACCCGTTGAATCAGAAAGTGGGACCCGCTTTGCACCGAAATGCGTGCCAGGGCCCACGTTCTCCAAATCTAACAAACTTTATATGAAAACAAGCCAGAACGACGCCACGAGTCTACTGGTGGTGTCAGAAATTGAATCCGGAGTCCCGGGCTCAAAATCGGAATTTTACAAGTGCAACACTAAGAATTCGAACGGCCAACTTTGGCGTCGAATTCGACCGACCTAACAAGCTCAAACTGAAATGAAATCTAAAGGGGCAAGAAGAGGTTATACCAGCGGTGCACCAGAACTGGTAGCGCGCAAAACAGAGCTGCGACGACGAAGATACGAACCCGCGAGGTTGGCGTCACGAAACTGTGCAAAAATAGTTTAAATTAAAACGTCAACTTGGTGGCCGGTTTTGATGTATCAAACGACGAAATTAACGGGTGAAATTTGACAGGGATGAAGGGGTATATACCGAAATTGAAACAGAGCAAGGAGTTCGCCGATCCAACGGTTGGATTTCTCGAAAAATGTGCACGAAGTTGCTGGTTCGAGCGCGAATTCTGTGTTCCGTTCCCGCGCGCGTCACGGCGGGATCTCGTGCAAAACGCACGGATCGTGTTCCTGGCACGTCGGGGAAGGAGCCGCTGCCTCGGGGGTGGTCGCCGGAGCTGCGCGAGGTTGAGGGGAGCCGGCCACGTGGCGGCGGGCGACGGCAGCGCCGTGCGACGGCGCGGCGGCGAACGACAGCGGCCCGCTCACGCGCGCACTGCTGCTCACTGCAGCTGCTGCGCTGCTGTGGCCGTGCGGGGGCGCGGCGGCGGCGAGCGGCGCAGGCTCGACGACGGCGGAGGCACGGTGGGGTGGCCGCGGTTTTGATGAGGGTGGTGGTGGTGATAAATGGTGATGGTGAGGGTGATGAAATGGTGTTGATGATGGTGGTGATGTAGTTGTGGAGGTGGTGGTGGCTGTGCTCTTCCTTTGAAGAAGAAGAAGAAGAAGAAGGCTAAGAAGAAGGAGTTGTGATGGGAGAGGGAGTCGGCTGAAGTGGGGGGTGGGGTGTGCGTGTACAGGAGAGAGGTGATGTGGGTGGTGAATGTAAGGAGGGGGTGAGAGTAAGAGAGATATGTGTGTGTGTATATATATAACATATATATATAAAGAGAGAAGGGTGAGAATAAAGAGAGTGAGAGGAAGAGAGATATTAAAGAGAGAGAGGGGGGGCTACCATTCGGCTGTACATGGGGGGAGAGAGAGAGAGTGGTATTAATTGAAGAGAGAGGGAGATATAAATATATATATATATATATTATATGTATATATATATATTTGAAATTGAGAGAGAGAAATAGATATTTGTAAGGAGGAGGATATTTTTGAGTGGAAAACAAAATGGAAAATTATCGGTGGGGTGCAGGGGCAGACATGAAGGGGGTCACACCATACTGGGTTGGGTGTTGGGCCAAGTTCGGACAGGGTCGAAACCGAGATTTAATTAAATGAATAAATTAAGCAAATTAAATCATGGATGAAATAGGAGCACAAGGGAACGAGTTCAAGTGGGACATGATATATCAAAATGAAGACGATCTCGTCTACTACAAACTTCAAGAAGGAAGTTTCCAGAGACTGGCATCCCTGATGCTCTAGAATTCCAAGTCACGGTAAAGAGCATTAAATCAAATAATAATCAAATAATAATATTCTAATTAATTGTTTATTAAAATTAAAAAAAATAAGCCCTAAATTTAGGGGCATACAATCCTACCCACCTTATAAAAATTTCGTCCTCGAAATTAAGGTTGTAGTAGGGGTAAAACAAGATAGGAAGCTTTAGGCAAAAACTTAGGCACGATCATAGAATGACAAGTCTGCACGATTAAGATAATCAATTCACAATTATTCAGGCACGATAAAAAATTTTCGCACGATAGAATCAAAATATGAACAGAATCATATAGGCACGATTATAGATGAGTTAAGTCATTGGGACACGATTCAGAAAATGAGACTCCGGCATAATCAAGGATAGTATGAAGCCTAATCGTGATTGGAATAGAATTTAGTCATTTGCCAGAATTGAATCGAAAGTTTAAAGCACGAGTGATGATAGCATTGTCCAATCATGATGAAAATAAATAATTTAGTCTCAGCACGATTGAAATTGTTCAAGTTTTGAGTAAATCAGATTTGGGCAAGATAGAGAACAAAATCAACGAAGTTTGGACACGAGCATCTAAGAAGGAAATCATCATGCGATGAGGAAGAGAGAAAAAAAAATGATAAACAAGAAATAATAGTAGGAATTATCTTGTTCAATTGGTAAAAGAAGTGAATCAACTTAAGATATGACCTGATAACCATACACGTCTATCCAAAATCATGTTGCCAGAATTTACGCCACGCCAGTAAGCATAGCGGTAATAAACAATGAAGTCCATAACTATGGTATACACCCTATAATCATGTCATCTCGATTCCTTACCACGCCAACCGGTATGGCTGCAAGAGAATCTAAATGACATAACTAGGATAGTATATCCAAATCAGGCTCCATGTCCTTGTCTCGCTAGCTAATATGACTGCGATGAATTCCAAACTCCATAAATAAAGTAGACACTTACCGTTCTCATCGTCCTCATCCAAAATATGTTTATCAGGATATCTTAACTCAATTCTTAAAAGAATTATCCAAAACAAAATCAAAGGTCAACAACGAATATTAAGATTTAAATTTCAACAACAAGTTAATGGTAAGTTAATAGAAACAACGGAAACAACTTCCGAGATAGGGTTCAGAGGAAATCTTAGGGAAAGTCCCGAGGGTACCACCTAGGTCAAGATAGAAAATGGTGGAATATAATCTAAAACAAACCTCGACCCTGATACGAGATTGGTAAATCATATTCTCTCCCCAACCTAGATGATATACAAGTTCAATTTATACCTTCCCTCTGGGGTCCACCAACTCATCCCAACGAATAATAAAGTACGATAACTGAGAGATATCTCAGGAATCAGGACGGATAGAAACGAATAGGAATAGATTCGAAGAGTTTCGAAATAAGATTCCCAGGGGTCATCCCTAGAATCTACCAAGAGTTCCTAATATGTGACTGAGTACCAAAATCCTAAAATATTCTATTACTCAACCTTAATCCTAGGGCAGGCTCGCAGTAGTACAGATAAACTCAAGTACTACCACGACTTCACATTAACTGCAAAGACTGACCTGCATGGGCCACCACTAAAAACGTGTCACGACCCGTACCCGGATATACGGGTACGAATACGTGGGCCACGCCCAGCCTACGCCGCGGTATCGGCGGTAGAACGCTGTCAAGTGCACTATACTAACTACAACATCTAAGAATCCATAACTAGAAATGTACTCATGTCACATCACGAAACTAAGGAAGATAAGACAAGAACTAATAACAATATCACTAGAACAACTAGAATCTACAATGATCATAAGACAGGAAGATAATGAAGGAACAACAAGACTAACTAAGGAATAACTATCAGGCAACTCACATAGAGGAACAGTGTGAACCACCTCAGCTAGAATCATCCTGCAGTCCAACAAATGTGGCACAACTACTCCTAAAATTTTGTCAACATATCCAGTCAGGATGGAACGAGCACAAATCTCAAATAACAGTTCTAATTAGACGATATTGAAAATATAGCAGTAAATAGAGAGAATATACAAAAAATCATGAAATGTACATGTGAGTATCATGGCAAGGTATACTATAATCTAGAGCTAGAACAAGGCAAGTAAAACTGATCATGGCATGTACAAGAATCAAGAATCATCTATCTAAGTGTGTGAGTACTAGTTTCAACATGTGGCCGGCTTGGGTCTTGCACAAGGTCTACTGGCCTGGTTAATCATACGTGAGTTGTATGATTAACACTCACAAGGTCTACAAGAATAACAAGGTGGATAATGACCACACATCTACACTAATACTCCCCGTCCCCGACTAGTATAATGGATCCAACCATGACACATCATGACATGCGATTCTCTGAGAGGGTAGCTAGCCTTCACAGGAATCGTGTCTATACAATGCACAAGGAACAAGAAAGACTTGCACAAGATATACCAAGGAGAGCGAGGAATAATATCTCATGACGGGATCCAGGGAAATACCAATCCGTGTGAACAATGTGTCAAGAGAACAAGGGTATCTACACTAAATACAAGAAACATAGACGATATCATAAAACAGAAATATTATCAAAGAATGTACTCGCCTGGGATCTGGTGGAATATGTCAACTGGTCCAAGAACAGTGCCTCGAGGACCTATAGGTGGAAATACTGTATCAATATAAGGGTTTGGAAGTAAAATCAAGTCACACTAAGTCAAACTAGGTCAAGGCAAGTCAAAACAAGTCAAACTAGGTCAATCTAAGTCAAGGGTTGACTTACAGTTGACTTCTGGTCAACTGGTCAACTCTGGTCAACCCTAGGTCAACTCGGGTCAAACTAGTCTAACCTAGGTCAAATGTTGACTCTACTTCGACGTTCAGTCAAAGTAGTCAACCAAGGTCAAACTGGATCAAAGTTAGTCTCTACAAATATCTACAAAGTCAACTTATGAATTTCAGTGATTTAGAAATCACTGGAATCGTCGGGTCTCTAAAACAACCAAAAAGGGGAAAAATATTATAATAATAGGGTGACACAAAAAGGGAAAAAAAATCTACAGATATTGTCGGATGATAAAATAAATATCACCAACGTGTCCAGAATGGTCAAATCAGCTAGAATAGCCTGTCCAAAAGTCCAATTTGGACACAGGGGCAAAAAAGGTAATTTCGGGCCAAAATGATGTCCGCCGTTGGACACACTTTGCACCAAAAAATGTGTCAAAATAAAATTGCACAAAACCTAACAAATTATATGTCCACAAATCCAGAATGACGATACGAACCCAACGGTATATCCAGAATTGGATTCCGTTGACCCGATCTCAAATTGGTCCGTTGACCCGGACACTGGAAATCGATTTGCACGGAAAAGCGTGTCGGAGCCAATGTCCTCAAAACTCAGCACATTATATGTCAACGAGTCCAGAATGACGATACGAACTCAACGGTATATCCGGAATTGGATTCCGATGAGCCGATCTCAAGGTGACCCGTTGACTCAGAAAGTGGGACCCATTTTGCACCGAAATGCGTGCCAGGGCCCACGTTCTCCAAATCTAACAAACTTTATATGAAAACAAGCCAGAACGACGCCACGAGTCTACTGGTGGTGTCAAAAATTGAATCCAGAGTCCCGGGCTCAAAATCGGAATTTTACAAGTGCAACACTAAGAATTCGAACGGCCAACTTTGGCGTCGAATTCGACCGACCTAACAAGCTCAAACTGAAATGAAATCTAAAGGGGGCAGGAAGAGGGTTATACCAGCTGTGCACCAGAACTGGTAGCGCGCAAAACGGAGCTGCGACGACGAAGATACGAACCCGCGAAGTTGGAGTCACGAAACTGTGCAAAAATAGTTCAAATTAAAATGTCAACTTGGTGGCCGGTTTTGATGTGTCAAACGACGAAATTAACGGGTAAAATTTGACAGGGATGAAGGGGTATATACCGAGATTGAGACGGAGCAAGGAGTTTGCCGATCCAATGGTCGGATTTCTCGAAAAATGCGCACGAAGTTGCTGGTTCGAGCACGAATTCTGTGTTCCGTTCCCGCGCGCGTCACGGCGGGATCTCGTGCAAAACGCACGGATCGTGTTCCTGGCACGTCGGGGAAGGAGCCGCTGCCTCGGGGGTGGTCGCCGGAGCTGCGCGAGGTTGAGGGGAGCCGGCCACGCGGCGACGGGCGACGGGCGACGGCAAGCGCCGTGCGACGGCGCGGCGGCGCGCGACAGCGGCCCGCGCACGCGCGCACTGCTGCTCGCTGCAGCTGCGCTGCTGTGGCCGCACGGGGGCGCGGCGGCGGCGAGCGGCGCAGGCTCGACGACGACGGAGGCACGGTGGGGTGGCCGCGGTTTTGATGAGGGTGGTGGTGGTGATAAATGGTGATGGTGAGGGTGATGAAATGGTGTTGATGATGGTGGTGATGTAGTTGTGGAGGTGGTGGTGGCTGTGCTCTTCCTTTGAAGAAGAAGAAGAAGAATGCTAAGAGAAGGAGTTGTGATGGGAGAGGAAGTTGGCTGAAGTGGGGGGTGGGGTGTGCGTGTACAGGAGAGAGGTGATGTGGGTGGTGAATGTAAGGAGGGGGTGAGATTAAGAGAGATATGTGTGTGTGTATATATATAACATATATATATAAGAGAGAAGGGTGAGAATAAAGAGAGTGAGAGGAAGAGAGATATTAAAGAGAGAGAGGGGGGGCTACCATTCGGCTATACATGGGGGAGAGAGAGAGTGATATTAATTGAAAAGAGAGGGAGATATAAATATATATATATATATATATATATATATATATATATATATATATATATATATATATATATATATATTTGAAATTGAGAGAGAGAAATAGATATTTGTAAGGAGGAGGATATTTTTGAGTGGAAAACAAAATAGAAAAATATCGGTGGGGTGCAGGGGCAGACATGAAGGGGGTCACACCACACTGGGTTGGGTGTTGGGCCAAGTTCGGACAGGGTCGGAATCGAGATTTAATTAAATGAATAAATTAACCAAATTAAATCATGGATGAAATAGGAGCACAAGGGAACGAGTTCAAGTGGGACATGATATATCAAAATGAAGACGATCTCGTCTACTACAAACTTCAAGAAGGAAGTTTCTAGAGACCGGCATCCCTGATGCTCTAGAATTCCAAGTCACGGTAAAGAGCATTAAATCAAATAATAATCAAATAATAATATTCTAATTAATTGATTATTAAAATTAAAAAAAAAAAGCCCTAAATTCAGGGGCTTACACCAATGTACCTGGATGGGCTGATGGCATTATAGGATGTCTACCACCAAGGGGCTCAAACAACTCAGTTTTCAGACCACCATGGAGAGTCAATAGCAGCAGCAGTAATGTGCAGCAATAGCACATTAATGTGAAGTCAACAGTTTGTGCAGTGAACATTTTGTGTAGTGAACAACTCATCTTTGTGCAGTGAACATTAATGTGAAGTGAACAACTCATCTTTTTAATCTGCAGTAGAAATATGCAGTTAATTAGACCTTATGTTGAACATTTTGTGATCTGCAGTTGAAATATACTGTTAGTGAGCTGCAGTGAATATTTTGTCATCTTTTGTAATCTGGAGTACAAATATCCTGTTAGTGATGTAATGTGCAGTTAACTTGAATATTTTGTGAAGTAAAAATGCAGTTCTTTTGTCTGGAAATACAGTTCTTTTGTTAGATATCTGCAGTTGAATGCAGTTGTTTTGTTAGATATCTACTGTTAGTGAGCTGCAGTTCAAATATACTGTTAATGAAGTAAAATTCAGTTCTTTGTAATCTTTGTTATATTTTTCCTCTTATGCTCTTCAAATGCACTTCTTTCATCTTGTTAGATATTTGTAGGCTTCTTTTGTAACATTTTTCCTCTTATGCACTGAAATATCCTCTTTTGTAATCTGTTCAATACAACATATTGTAATCTTGGTGCATTTGTAATCTTTCAACATGCAAGAATTTCAGATTTAAATACAAGCAACATTTTTCCAAAGTTACTTTCAACAAACAATTCATAGCACCATTTTTTCAGAATTTCTGATTTGCATAGCAACATTACATACCAACATTTTTTCCAAATTTTCTACACAACTCTTCTAAAGTTGTGTTCAATACAATTTGTACAGGAATTTCAGAGTTACTATCACTAGTTGTAGCCTCGTTCAACCATTGGAATGCATTGTTACACTTCATGCATTGCAAGAATCTTCTTCCCTTGCTGTGACTCCTCTTGGACATTAAGATGACTCTCCTTCCTCTATAATTTGGATTAGGGCAAATGGTTTCCCTCCAAGGACAATTTTTTCTCCAATGACCTAACTCACCACATGTGAAACAACCTTCTGAGAAGGGAGAGAACGTTATTCCTAATGTAGGGAAGAAGAAAGGACAATTTAGGTATTTCAAATTTACGTTTTACTCACCTGAACTCACATGGAGCACGTGAGGGCTATTTTGGTCACAAATAACACACAAAATCGGTCAACTGTTAGTCTTCGACGGAAAACGTGTGAAGTGGGGGGTGTTATGCATTCATGTAATCATGTGGGGTGCACCTTAAATATGCGTAACAAATGTGGGGTGCCACTCAAATTTTTCCTAAATCTTACTAATTCTCCTTGGGAGCAATCTAGCTCGAAACGGGTGCTTCATCACATTAGTAAACTCATCCTTCTCCGACAGATCAACTTCCTCTCCCTCCACGAGCTCTCCACTCGAACTCGCTCACCAAATTTGCCACAAGTACTCCAAAATACAGCATTGCCAGCCCGTGCCCGGGACAGATCCTCCGTCCCACTCCGAACGGCATCATTTTGATCTCCCTGCTCCCCGTTATGTCCACCCCTTCTCCGGACCCTCCGCTCAAGAACCTCTCCGGCTTGAACTCCATCGGCTTCTCCCACACCTTCTCGTCCCACCCCATCTCCGCCACCATGAAATTGATCGATGCATCCTTCGGGATCACGTACCCTTCGATCTCCACCTCCTCCGTCACCGCGTGCGGCAGCACGAAATGTGCCGGCGGGTGCCTACGCAGCCCTTCCAGCACCACCGCCTTCAGGTACGGCATCCTCTGCAAATCCTCATCCTTGACCCCCTCCCCCTCTCCGGCCACGTTCTTTATCTCTTCAAACAGCTTCTTCTGTACCTCCTGATTCTGTACTAGCTCCGCCATGATCCACTGCAATGCGGTCGTCGTGGTGTCCGTGCCGGCATTGAGGAACTCGGCGCAGAGGGCTACCAACTCGTCGTCGGTGAGGGTCCTCATGCCTTCTCCTGCAAGCTTGATGTCGAGGAGGGAGTCCGCGTAGGAGTAGACATATCTCTCGTCGGTCTCCTGCTGCCTCCTCCTCATGTGCTCCCTCCTCGCGTTCAGTAAAGGGAGGCAGAGCTCCTTCTGCTTCTGCCGCAGCTGCACTGCAGTATTCCACCGTTTCCGGAAAATGTACTTGGAGATTGGCGGGAAGAACACGAAGACATTGAGTTTCCTAGAGTAGATGAGGGAGGCAGGCGCGGTTGGTGACTTCGATGTCCTCGATGGCCTTCTCGTCGAGCTTCTCTCCGTAGCACATCAAGATGAGGGGGCGAACATGGAGAAGTGGAAGCTCTTCACGGGGACGACAACGCCGTCTTCAGAGTCCACCAACTGGCCGTTCAGGTGTCCGATGAGGAGCTCGAGCACCCAGTCGCGGCTGTGGGCGAAATTCCTGACGCGAGAAGGGTTGAGGATCTCGGACATGAGGTTGCGGCGGAGGAGTCGCCAGAGGGGGCCGTTGGCAGCGGAGTTGACGTTGTGCTGGTTGCAGGAAATGAAGCGGTTGGCGGAGAGTGGGGCAGGACGGTCGGAGAAGACGTTGTCGCGGGAGACGAGGGCGTCGTGGGCGATCCTGCGGTCGGTGACGTAGATGGAGAGGCGGGAGCCGATGCGGAGGGTCACGATGGGGCCGTAGCGGGCATGGAGGTCGCGAAGGAGGGGCTCGATGTCGAAGATGGAGTGGCGGAGCCAGAGGAGGTTGCCGAGGAAGGGGATCGCCGGTGGGCCGGGAGGAAGCCTCTTGTTCTTGTTCCGGGATAGGAGGAGGAAGACGGTAAAGGTAGAGAGGAGAATGGTGATGATGGTGAAAGGGAAGGACTCCTTGTTTGTTTGTTTGTTTTTTTCTACTAGGAAGGGAGATGTTCACGGTGAGCTTATATAAATGATCCATGTTGGACAAGGATAACAATATGTTACCAGAATTTTTTTTTTTGAAACAATATGTTACCAGAATTAGTATGGAGTCTATGGACGGAAAAAGATCGAGTGGAAGCCAGCCGGGTCGGACGTTTGAATCTAGCATAAATTGAATGGCTAAGAAGAGGGAAAAGGGGATTTTTATTTTGTTGTTACAATGTATTAAAGAGGATAAGTACATGCACCTAATGTTGTTGTTGGCATGGATCGAATAGAAGCTTCTAGGGGTGATATGGTTCTGTGTCGAGATCCGACATGAATAAAAGATTAGGTCCGGTTTGGAAAAAAAAAAATAGTTCCTTAACTTTGAAGAATGCAACAAAATATGTTATGGCCACCTAAGATATAAATGTTATGGAATCAGAAAGAATAAGCCGGAAACAACGTGTAAAAGTGGATAGGAAGAGAATAAGAACAAAGCAACCTATAAAAGTGGAAAAATTAGAAGTGGAAAAATTATTCGGTGACATGGATACACCACATGACAATGTATAATTATATAAAGACACATAAAATATCTTACTATTTTTGGTAATTCTATTTTAATTATATTGAACAATTGTTTGATTTTTTTTTTTTAACTTTTGATTACCATGTGAAATTATACTATTGGACATTATACGGGCTCACCATTTATTATTATTTTATTACAATCACACGCACCTATACGCAAGGGCGGAGGCAGGAAAAAATATTAGAGGGGGCTAAAAAAAAAATCATGTGATTGCTTACTTGCTTCAAAAAAAAACTACAAAATTGGCTTCAAAAGAAATTTAAACAACAACCTAAGGATTCGAAACATGGAATACCTGTATAAATAGCTACTAACTCAACCAATTGAGCTATGGTCTACATGTGGCTTTTGCTGGTACCTCCCAGTATTTAATTTTTAAGCCCGGGTTACAGCCCGGAGGAGCCCACCTTATGCTCCGCCCCTGCCTATACGTCCTTACGATTAGGGGATTTGAATCATGTCGACTTTGTCTGATGTTCGTAGCTTTTCTGCTTGTGTTACAAGTGTTGGACCGGACTTGTCACTCCCCAATCCTGGAATACGTATTTTAATACGTAAACCGATAAATTATATTTACCTTGAATTTATACGATATTTATATGCAGTATTTCTTCATGCATTTCCCAAAAATATTCGACAAAATATTATTTCCTAATTTATTTTCTGCCTTTGGGCCTACAGTTTTGGCTCATTTGGGTAACCTATTCTTGGTTCACCAATGGTTCATCTTGAACCCTTTGGTTCATCATGAACCCATGGGTCCAAGATCTTTATATATATAACTCATCTCATTCTCTCTCCTCTCATTTACTTCCTCTCATTTATTTCCTCCACCAACCAAGGCAAGTACCAACTTGCTCAAGAGATGGATCCATAATTTTGTCAATAATTTTTTACAAAACTATTTGCCAAAACATGTTCTTCTCCTCAATCTATACTAGTTTAGAACTTGGAAATTTCCATTTTGAAGCTTTGATTTTGTAGATCTAAGTTTTAATCATTTTCGGATTTCCTTGGTCTTGATCTATTTTCGTTGGGGTCTTGTGGATTTTGATGCTTCCATGTGGAAGAGAATTCCATTTCACCCAAGATGGAACTTTAGAAATCCGAATTTGGAGTTCGGATGGCCAAGTTGTGATGTTTTGAAGCTTTGGGTTCAACCATGGTGTTCTTACTGTTTGGAGAAGACAGTGAGCAGTGTGCAGAGCTGTTTAGCTTACGCACACTGAGCTGCGCGCGCTCTTTAGCGTGCGTACGCAGCCTTGAGTACGCTTCCTGATGGAAGCGTGTCTCCCCTTGAGCCTGCGTGACTTTTCACGCACGCTGCCTTGAGTGAGCCTGCGTGACTTTTCACGCACGCTGCCTTGAGTGAGCCTGCGTGACTTTTCACGCACGCTGCCTTGAGTGAGCCTGTGTGACTTTTCACCTCTTGAGCGTGCGTGCTTTTGTGCGTACGCTTTTGATATTTTATCAGATATTATATGACCATTTTATATCCTTACGTCTTTTGTCCCGAGCATGATATGAGCACTAATGTGACCCCGGAGAACAAAGAGTTCCTACCTGATACATGTACCTGAATGTCCCAGTTCTTGTTCATGCTCGACAAATGACTCGTAACTCCACGTAGCGTATTTGCAATGATGCATTACACTAAGGAGGGTAGCACATGTTGACATACTGATTGACATGGATCCTCTTTGGGGTACTCGTACTAAAGTACGACTTTAGGAGGATAATCATGCAGGCCACAGCATGTGAGTCCAAGATTTCACCTAGGGTTAAACTAGGCAACTAAATATACTAGATGCATGGGGAGGGCAGAATCCGAGATCGTGTTACACCAGCCGCCTTGAGATTGTCTTGACGCGCCGGCTGGTCTCCACGGATACTGTGTCATCTGCAACGAGTGGATGACTGTATCGATTAATTCTGCTATATATATATATGTTTTGGCAAGGTGGCCTTACGAGGGACCTGTGCTCAATAACACCGTCTACGCGAACCCCTGGGGGCTAGCCTTGCTGGAAAGATACGATCTGAGGATTTTCTAATAACATGACGCGAGGATAACCTCGTCCCACTAGAAACTCGTAGACTTGATTGGCCGTGAAAACGACTTGCTTGTATCCTATTACCTTCCGTGAATAACTGAGGGAAGCGGACTGTCATGGTACGTGATCCAACCCATGTTCTTGTTTGATTGTTGGGTTGGTTATCGTACTATGATAGCTGTGGACCGAAGTTATGAACGGAAGATATTCTGGTTGTGAAGTGCTACTTTGTGAATGACTGAGGAACATGGTCTATCATGGTACATGATCCAACCCATGTTCTTGTTTGATTGTTGGGTTGGTTATTGTGCTGCGATAGGCTATCGACCGCGAAGTCACGATCAGGAGATTTTATTGTTTATACCTTTTAACTTATGTGAAGTTATAGAGTACGACACGTCCCGACTCCATGCGGCACCTTTTGTCCTTGTTTGGTTGTAAGGGTGCCATATGGGTTCGAGATGTTGCGCTACCCTATAATAGTAGCATAAGTATTACTATTATCAATCATTCTATTAACTGGGTTTTTAATCTTAACTCTTGTGCCCCTTTGGCGGTACTTGCTATTCGGGGCTGACCCCGCTGGTTTTGTTTGGCCAGATCTCGTAGCAGAGCCGAGGACACGATCTTCCTCCCTGACATCCATGGTGCATACTAGGAGCATGGCGGTTCGGGACTCGAGTGGGTTTCTTCTCCACCACTCCTGCTTATACTTTTGCGGCGTTTAGCCACCGGCACCTGTTAGCCGGATTACTGATATTTTGTGTCAGTACATAATTGTAATTAAACAGACTGCAGCTGTGTATAATTTTGTACTCTGACTCTCTGAGATAGCTAAATTATAAAGCTAGTCTCTCATGACCATTTTGATGAAGCGTCGGGGACGCCTTACTGCTTTATCTTTAATGTTCATTTAATTGCTGATGTGACTTGATTGATTGAGACATAGAACTCTGTGGGACCATAGGAGACTTGATTGTAGCATGTACCCCCTAGTCTCTCGACAGCCACGATCGCCGTATGACGTTACGTACCTCATATGGAGTAGCTGGCCTAGTCCGTCTCCGTATTTCGGTACTGGGGCGTGACAAGGTTTTAGTGGTGGCCCATGCAGGTCTGATTTTCAGACTTGTGGGGTATTGCGAATTATTAGGAGTCTCAATCAAAACTTGTTCCCCTTGAAATTCGTTTCGAATTCTCTGTCCTTGCCTTGATCTCTAACCTGACTTGCATCCTCGAAATCTTCCTCGTTCGGACTTGATAATCTTATATTTCTCTATAGGGGTGCTTCATTCTCAGTAGGGGTGAGGCCCATGAGGAAGAGCAGCAAGAGCATGGCTCGACTGGGCAGCAACAGGGGAGAGAACCTTCCCCAGGGCAGGCACAGCAGAAGTGGAACCAGAGGCAGTGCAGCCGCAGGTTATTGAAACTCCTGCCACCAGCAGCGACGGCGGCAGTACCAGACGCCGTAGCACTCCTGGAGATCATCCGGGGGTTTCTTGTCACTAACCAACAGCAACAGACTCGGCAGCAGGAGCAGAACGTGTTGCTGAACCAAGGGATTCAGTTAGCTCTTGAGAGGAGTGTCGGGGCTGACTCGGGAGCATCAGGAAGGTTTCGTCGCTTGAACCCGAGGTATTTTGATGGCACGGAGGATGCCATCACTGCGGATGCTGGATTCAAGACATCGAAGCCATTCTTGTGGCAGCCAAGGTTCCAGATGATGAGAAGGTTGATCAGGTCAAACTGGTACTTCAGGATCTTGCCCGCGACTGGTGGGCATCAGAAGAAGTTGTGCAAGACGCCCTGTTCGTTGGACCACCTTCAGTGACAGATTCAAGGCCAAGTATTTTGGCGTAGTAGCTCGATATGAGCTCCAGCAGAAGTTTATCAGTCTCAAGCAAGCAAGACCGTAGATGGGTATGCAGCAGAGTTCTGCAGATTGTGCCGTTTCGCACCAGCAATGGTGGCAACGGAGCCAGAAAGCTATGAGGTTCCAGCAGGGACTTCATTTGGAACTATTACAGCTTGTGGAAGGACACGACTACCAGACGTTTGACGCTGTTTGACGGCCGCTCGGAGGCACGAGCTTACCCAGCAGAGGTTGGCATCGAGGACAGGAGGTCAGAAGAGATCTCATTCCCAGGTTGGAGGAGGAGCAATGCAGCGAACATCGGCACCAGCACCCGGTGTACGTATTCATGATGCAGGAGCGCCGCGGAGGACGGCCGTGTCAACTAATACAGCGCCAGTTCGGCATCAGCAGCCGAGGAACCAACAACAGCGTCAGGGAGCACCCCAGGGCTGTACATTCTGTGGGAAGGCAGGGCACACGAGGGAGGTGTGCCGGTCAGCGAATGGCTTATGCTTGAGGTGTGGTAGTTCAGACCACCGTATCTCCACTTGTCCTATGATGCAGAGGCCAGGAGGGCCAGCTCAGCAGTTTCCAGCATTGCCAGCTCCGGTGGCAACCCCGAGTGGAGGGCCAGTATTAGCAGTAAGGCCCCTAGCCCAGCGTCTACCAACGCAGGCACAGATGTTCCGCCAGGCACAGGAAGCCGAAGGCCCTCAGAGGCAGCAACAGCATGGTCGAGGAAGGCCGCAACAAGGGGCTCCGCGGGGCCAGGCTCTCACATCCTTGGGAGAGGCTCTAGCGTCTAGTGACGTGGTGGCAGGTAAAATTCTCGTCACCTCATTTCCCGCTGTAGCATTATTTGATTCAGGCGCTACTCATTCATTCATCTCTGCACAATATGCTACACGGATTGGATTAGAGTTTGAGGCATTGCCGGAGAGGATGGATATACTCACCGGCAATGGGCTCGTAGAAGTTAGCAGAGCGCTTTTCATGTCCGGTGGAGGTGTGTGGGCATTTACTGCCCGCATCATTGATTGAATTCCCTATGGGGAATTTTGATGTTTCTTGGCATGGACTGGTTGAGAGACAGTCATGCGACAATTGATTGTAGAGGAGGTAGGGTCATATTCAGCGTTCCTGGGATGGAGCAGTTCATCTTTACTCGAACCTTGAAGAATCAGGCCGGAGGCGTCATCTCAGCAGCAGTGTCAGAGCCAGGACAGATTCCGAGAGTGGTCGAAGATTTTCTCGACGTCTTCCCTGATGAGCTCCCAGGGATACCCCCAGTCAGAGAGGTAGAATTTAGCATTGAGTTGAACCCTGGAACGAGGCCTATTGCAGACAGAGTTTACAGAATGTCGCCGTCAGAACAGGATAAGTTGTATCAACATGAAGAAGAGTTGAAGTCTAAGGGATTCATCCGAGACAGTAAATCGCCCTGGGCCGCGCCAGTGATTCTAGTTCCCAAGAAGGATGGGTCGACGAGGATGTGCATCGACTACCGCAAGCTGAATGCAGTAACAGTGAAGAATAAGTACCCACTACCAAGGATTGATGACCTGTTTGACCAGTTGAGCAAGGCCAGCATCTTTTCCAAGATCGATCTTCGGTCAGGATACTATCAAGTAAGAGTCCGGGAGCAAGACATACCGAAGACAGCATTCAGATCTAGATATGGGCATTATGAGTTTTTAGTAATGCCCTTTGGACTAACCAACGCCCCCGCAGTATTCATGGATTTAATGAACCGCATCTTTGCCGTATTTGGATAAATTTGTGGTGGTGTTCATAGATGACTTCTTGTCTATTCCAGCAGTGAAGAGGAGCATGAGAAACATCTTAGGACTGTCTTACAGACATTGAGGGAGCATCAACTTTATGCGAAGCTCGACAAGTGTGAATTCTGGTTAGATCACATTTCGTTCCTGGGGCATGTAATTTCTGGGGCAGGAGTGTCAGTGGATCCGAAGAAGATTGAGGCCGTAGAGCATTGGCCAGTCCCGAGAACGGTTGCAGAAGTGAAGTTTCTTAGGATTAGCTGGTTACTACAGAAGGTTCGTGGCGGACTTTGCCAAGATCTCTGCGCCCTTAACGCGTTTGACGCACAAGGACGTAGAGTTTGTTTGGTCAGCTAGCTGTCAGGCATCATTTGAAGAATTGAAGAAGAGATTGATCTCAGCCCCGATCTTGACGCTTCCAGTAGGAGCGGGAGGCTTTACAGTATATTGTGACGCATCTGGGAAGGGTCTTGGATGTGTATTGATGCAGCACGGAAAGGTGATAGCATATGCGTCTCGACAGCTTCGAGACCATGAGAAGAATTACCCGACTCACGATTTGGAGTTAGCAGCTGTGGTTTTCACTCAAGTTGTGGAGGCATTATTTATACGGAGATCGGGTAGAGATCTATACTGATCATAAGAGTTTGAAATACGTATTCACGCAGCGAGATTTGAACATGAGGCAAAGAAGATGGTTAGAACTACTGAAGGATTTTGACTTAGATCTTCAGTATCATCCAGGCAAGGCGAATATAGTTGCAGATGCACTGAGTAGGAGAGACAGTGCCTTTATCTTGACCTCGCAGAAGCATATTTTAGAAGACCTTCAGAGTATGGAATCGAAGTAGTTTTGCCAAGGGATATAGGAAGAATGACCAGTATGCAGATTCAGTCAACCTTAGTAGAGAGGATAAGGGCAGCACAAGCAGGAGATCCACAGATTCAGAAGTTGCGGTCGGAGTGTGAATCAGGCCGTAGGAAGGAGTTAGTGATTCATGAAGATGGTACGCTCAGGTTTGGAAACAGACTCTGTGTACCGAGTGGAGACCTTCGGCAAGAAGTTATGTCCGAAGCTCATAGTTCTATTTACTCCATTCATCCAGGAGGAACGAAGATGTATCGAGATATCAGGCAGTACTTTTGGTGGAATGGCATGAAAAGAGAGATAGCGAGATTTGTATCCAAGTGTCTGGTATGTCAGCAGGTGAAAGCCGAGCAGCAGAGACCAGCAGGGTTGCTACAGCCGCTTCCTATCCCAGAATGGAAATGGGAGCACATCACGATGGATTTTGTGACCGGTTTACCTAGATCCCCGCTGGTAAGAATGCAGTCTGGGTAATAGTAGATCGACTCACGAAGGTCGCTCATTTTTCCCTTCCGAGTTGGACAGACTACTGAGCAGTTAGCAGAAATGTACATGAAGCAGATAGTAAGGCAGCACGGTGTTCCAGTTAGTATAGTATCAGATCGGGATACGCGGTTTACTTCCATTTTTGGCGGAGCTTACACCAAAGTTTGGGAACCAAGTTAAGATTCAGTACTGCTTATCATCCACAAACGACGGGCAATCAGAAAGAACCATCAGACGTTAGAAGATATGCTACGGGCGTGTACCTTGGATTTTGGCGGATCTTGGGAGGATCACCTTCATCTAGTGGAGTTCTCCTATAACAACAGCTATCAGGCTAGCATTCAGATGGCCCCGTTCGAAGCATTGTACGGAAGGAAGTGCAGGTCCCCTTTGGCATGGGACGACGTCGGAGAACGGAAGTTGTTGGGACCAGAGATGATCACGCAGACTGTGGAGATAGTTAAGTTGGTCAGAGACGCCTTCGAGTTGCACAGGACCGACATCGTCATTGGGCAGATCAGCATCGTAGGCCTCTAGAGTTCAGAGTTGGCGACCAAGTGTTTCTGCGGATTTCGCCTACTCGGGGTATCATCAGATTTGGAACCCGAGGAAAGCTTAGTCCAAGATACGTTGGTCCTTTTAAGATTCTCGCTCGGGTAGGCGATGTGGCTTATCGACTTGCCCTTCCGCCTTCGTTAACTGGCATACATGATGTGTTTCATGTGTCCCAATTACGTGGGTATGTCCCGGATCCGAGTCATGTCCTCGATCATTCTGAGTTAGTCGTTGGTACCGACCTAACTTACGAGGAACAACCCGTATCTATTTTAGACCGCGAGAGAAGGTACTCAAGAATCGGACGATAAGCCTTGTCCGTTTTCTTGGAACCATCACTCTTCGGGAGAGTCAACCTGGGAGCGCGAGGACGAGATCAGATCTCGGTATCCGCATTTGTTTGACTAATAAGGTATATTTTGCACCTTATTGACACGATTCCATGCTTATCTACCTGCTTGTTTTGCACTTTGTGATGTATGATAATAACTGCTATGATAGTTAACTTGTATGATTGTGCCTTGCTTGCCCTGATTTCACTATCCTGTCTTGGCTGGAATTCCGAGGACGAATTTTTCTAAGAAGGGTAGAGATGTCACTCCCCAATCCTGGAATACGTATTTTAATACGTAAACCGATAAATTATATTTACCTTGATTTATACGATATTTATTATGCAGTATTTCTTCATGCATTTCCCAAAAATATTCGACAAAATATTATTTCCTAATTTATTTTCTGCATTTGGGCCTACAGTTTTGGCTCATTTGGGTAACCTATTCTTGGTTCACCAATGGTTCATCATGAACCCTTTGGTTCATCATGAACCCATGGGTCCAAGATCTTTATATATATAACTCATCTCATTCTCTCTCCTCTCATTACTTCCTCTCATTTATTTCCTCCACCAACCAAGGCAAGTACCAACTTGCTCAAGAGATGGATCCATAATTTTGTCAATGATTTCTTACAAAACTATTTGCCAAAACATGTTCTTCTCCTCAATCTATACTAGTTTAGAACTTGGAAATTTCTATTTTGAAGCTTTGATTTTTGTAGATCTAAGTTTTAATTATTTTCGGATTTCCTTGGTTGATCTATTTTCGTTGGGGTTTGTGGGTTTTGATGCTTCCATGTGGAAGAGAATTCCATTTCACCCAAGATGGAACTTTGGAAATCCGGATTTGGAGTTCGGATGGCCAAGTTGTGATGTTTTGAAGCTTTGGGTTCAACCATGGTGTTCTTGCTGTTTGGAGAAGACAGTGAGCAGTGTGCAGAGATGTTTAGCTTACGCACACTGAGCTTGCGCGCTCTTTAGCGTGCGTACGCAGCCTTGAGTACGCTTCCTGATGGAAGCGTGTCTCCCTGAGCCTGCGTGACTTTTCACGCACGCTGCCTTGAGTGAGCCTGCGTGACTTTTCACGCACGCTGCCTTGAGAGCCTGCGTGACTTTTCACGCACGCTGCCTTGAGTGAGCCTACGTGACTTTTCACGCACGCTGCCTTGAGTGAGCCTGCGTGACTTTTCACGCACGCTGCCTTGAGTGAGCCTGCGTGACTTTTCACCCCTTGAGCGTGCGTGCTTTTGTGCGTACGCTTTTGATATTTTATCAGATATTATATGACCATTTTATATCCTTACGCCTTTTGTCCCGAGCATGATATGAGCACTAATGTGACCCCGAAGAACAAAGAGTTCCTACCTGATACATGTACCTGAATGTCCCAGTTCTTGTTCATGCTCGACAAATGACTCGCAACTCCACGTGACGTATTTGCAATGATGCATTACACTAAGGAGGGTAGCACATGTTGACATACTGATTGACATGGATCCTCTTTGGGGTACTCGTACTAAAGTACGACTTTACGAGGATAATCATGCAGGCCACAGCATGTGAGTCCAAGATTTCACCTAGGGTTAAACTAGGCAACTAAATATACTAGATGCATGGAGAGGGCAGAATCCCGAGATCGTGTTACACCAGCCGCCTTGAGATATTGTCTTGACGTGCCGGCTGGTCTCCACGGATACTGTGTCATCTGCAACGAGAGTGGATGACTGTATCCGATTAATTCCTGCTATATAATATATGTTTTGGCAAGGTGGCCTTACGAGGGACCTGTGCTCAATAACACCTGTCTACGCGAACCCCTGGGGGGCTAGCCTTGCTGGAAAGATAGATCTGAGGATTTTCTAATAACATGACGCGAGGATAACCTCGTCCCACTAGAAACTCGTAGACTTGATTGGCCGTGAAAACGACTTGCTTGTATCCTATTAACTGAGGGAAGCGGACTGTCATGGTACGTGATCCAACCCATGTTCTTGTTTGATTGTTGGGTTGGTTATCGTACTATGATAGGCTGTGGACCGAAGTTATGAACGGAAGACATTTCTGGTTGTGAAGTACTATTTCTGTGAATGACTGAGGAACATGGTCTATCATGATGCATGATCCAACCCATGTTCTTGTTTGATTGTTGGGTTGGTTATTGTGCTGCGATAGGCTATCGACCGAAGTCACGATCAGGAGATTTTATTGTTTATACCTTTTAACTTATGTGAATTTATAGAGTACGACACGTCCCGACTCCATGCGGCACCTTTTGTCCTTGTTTGGTTTTAAGGGTGCCATATGGGTTCGAAGATGTTGCGCTACCCTATAATAGTAGCATAAGTATTACTATTATCAATCATTCTATTAACTGGGTTTTTAATCTTAACTCTTGTGCCCCTTTGGCGGTACTTGCTATTCGGGGCTGACCCCGTGGTTTTGTTTGGCCAGATCTCGTAGCAGAGCCGGAGGACACGATCTTCCTCCCTGACATCCATGGTGCATACTAGGAGCATGGCGGTTCGGGGACTCGAGTGGGTTTTTTTTCCACCACTCCTGCTTATACTTTTGCGACGTTTAGCCACCTGCACCTGTTAGCCGGATTACTCGATATTTTGGTGTCAGTACATAATTGTAATTAAACAGACTGCAGCTGTGTATAATTTTGTACTTCTGACTCTCTGAGATAGCTAAATTATAAAGCTAGTCTCTCATGACCATTTGATGAAGCGTCGGGAACGCCTTACTGCTTTATCTTTAATGTTCATTAATTGCTGATGTGACTTTATGATTGAGACATAGAACTCTGTGGGACCAAGGAGACTTGATTGTAGCATGTACCCCCTAGTCTCTCGACAGCCCGATCCGCCGATGACGTTATGTACCTCTTATGGAGTAGCTGCCTAGTCCGTCTCCGTCTATCGGTACTGGGGCGTGACAGGACTCGACATTTATTATTATCACATGGTGAGCCCATCTGAATAATTTTGTATAAAGCGAAACACACATCTGAATGACCATCTAAGCAGAATATCAACTTATTTGAGACCCAATATTATTTTTGTTATTGTTTATTGTTTGTGTTATTCTTTTTGTTTTGTTTTTATTATTTATGTTTGTTATTTATATTATTTATATTTTATTATTTAACTTTAGTTTTAGTTTATTATTTTTTATTTTTTATATCTTCACTTCTAATTTTAAAATTATACTATAACTTATAACTTATAAATTTTAAATTATAAATTATAAATTATATATTATAAATTATAAATTATTATTATAGTTGTAAAATTTATTTTAATCTATTTATTATTATTTTTTAGTTCCTAATTTTTATTTTTATTTTTTAATTTCTACTTTTAATTTTTATTTTATAATCTTCAAGTTTTAATTTTAAAATTAAATTTAAATTTAAATTTTAAATTTTAAATTTTAAATTTTAAATTTTAAATTTTAAATTTAAATTTTAAATTTTAAATTTAAATTTTTAGTTTTAAGTTTTAGTTTTTTTTTTTAATTTTAGTTTTTAGCTTTTAATTTTTAGTTTTTAGTTTTTAATTGTAATTTATTTTAATTTCTAATTTTTTAAATTAATTTTTAATTTAGTTTTTTATTTTTTAATTTAATTTTTATTTATACTTTGATTTTTGATTTTTTATATTTTTATCCTTTGTTTTTTTTTTCTATTTTTTACTTTTTATTTTGATTTCTATTTTTGATTTTTTTCTCTTTTTACTTTTTTCCTTTTTTTCTTTTTTTTCATTTTTTTCATTTCCTTTTTTATTTTTATATTTATATTTTATTTTTCAGTTATTTTTAATTTTATTTTTTATTTGTTTTTTTAATTTCTACTTTTTACTTTTTATTTTTTACTTTTATTTTTAATTTGTATTTTCTACTTTTTTCTATTTACTATTTATTATTTCTATTTTTTATTTTCTAATTTATTTTTAACTTTTCTATTTTTTATTATTTTATGTTTTTTTATTATGTTTATTTTCCTATTTTATTTTTTTGTATTTATTTTATTTTATTATTTTATGAATTTTATCTTTATTTAGTTATCATTTTTTAATTTCTATTAATTTTTTGGTTCTTCTTTTATTTTTTAATTATTATTTAATTATTTAATTATTGTTAATTGTATAATTTATAATTTTTTGTTTTTTTTTTTATTCATTATTTTATTATTTTAGTATTTATTATTTTATTATTATTTATTCATCTCTTTTTTTTGTTTTTTTTTACTTCTTGTTTCTTATTTCTTACTGATTTTATTTTTTTTTTTTATTTTTTATTTTTTATTTTTAATGTTATTTTTTAATTTTTAACTTTTAATTTTTAGTTTTTAGTTTTTAATTTTGAATTTTGAATTTTTTTTTTTACTTTTAAATTTTAGAATGAAGAAAGATTAGAAATCCTTATTTGTTAGGCCTCTCTGTTTTGAGTGAACCCACAACCATAATGTGACTTTTAAGGAACTCACTCAATATGATATAGAATACTAAAAGTCCCAATAGACGAGCCAACTCTCGAGGCAGACTTCATATATCGTATCGAGCATTTAAAAGCCTTGTAAGGTTAGAAGGTAAACATAGAGGCAAGTTTGTCTCTATTCGCTTGGAAAGCTTATGGAGAATATACATCTTACAAATACCTCGGCAAATGGAAGAGATCGTAACCTTGTGGATATTACTCCAAACCTTTACCTATTGTACATTTTTCATGAAATAGAGACAGTACTGAAACCGTTTTAATTATCGATAGTTGTCGTAGTTCTTTTTATAATTACTAATGTTTTTCTTCTGTAAAAAAAACAGATCATGGCCATAAAATAAGTTGTCAAAACTGGAGGAGTTATGGAACGAATCGAGACACAATTTTTGAGCACTATTTTGACTTTGTGTTGAACCTGGCTTGGATCAAACACGTTTTTTTATTTTTTATTTTTATTTCTTCACTCTTCATTCTTAATTTTAGTTTTTAGTTTTTAATTTTTAAATTATAAATCATAAATTATAAATTATAAATTATAAATTATTTTTAAATTTTTATTTTATTTTATTTTATTTTAATTTATTATTTTTTTAGTTCCTAATTTTTAATTTTTAATTTTTAGTTTTAGTTTTAGTTTTTAGTTTTTAGTTTAGTTTTTAGTTCCTAATTTTTAATTTTAATTTTTAATTTTAATAATAATGATTTATGGTGAATTTTAATTAATTTAAAATTATTTAAATGGTGTATTATAATTTGGTTATTTTTTATATTTTAATATTTTGAGAATTTTTATATTTAATATTAATTTTATGGAATTTGTTAAGTCGGTTCGATTTTTCATCTCGTTCCGACTTGTGTTAGTGACCCAGGCAGCTTAGACTCTAGACGGAACCTCAAATATTAATTATGGCCCACAAATCCCACTAATTAAGTTAGTAAGTTTAGACTAATTCCACTTGTTAGATTTGTTAAGTTAGAGGCTTAAACTTAATCCTTTTGATCCCAAACTTGAACCTAACTTAAAATTAACCAAGGGAGATTAGTAGGAGCCTTATTGGGCTTTCTCCTAAGGCCCAAATAGGACAATGATGGCAGCCACTATAATAGGTTAGCCTCCTTCCTTTCATTCATTCCATCTTGCCTCTTTTCCTTCACAAAGTGTTCTTCCCAAATTAGAGAGCTTCCCTCTTTGGTTGATCTCCAAATCTTACATCACTTCATCAAAACTTTCATCCAACCTTCTCATACTACCAAGGGAGGGTGCTAGCAAAGATTTGGAGCAAAGTGCAAGGAGGAGTGTCCATTTTGGAAGGATCTTCGTATCGGAGCCGGTCCTTGAGAGTATCGTTGAGATTCCCTTACAATAGGTAAAACCAACCCTCTAATTATTTTCCTATGCATATTAGTTAGTTTTGAATCCATAGGATCCACCCCTATGCATGTACCCCTTTAGATTCAAGTTTGAGGCCATTTGGAGCTCTCTAAAGTAAGTTAGAATTGTGTCTTGTGTACTACTTATTAGATCTCAAATTAAGACACCTCATGTTTTTGTTTAATGTCTAATAGGTTTAATTGTTTTAATTTCAGTTTTAGACATGTTAGAGGACAGTTGATAGAGTTAGGATGGTTAGAATGAGTTTTATTTGGATACCCATGGTTAGATCTAAGTGACTTAGTCTACATGTCATATTTTTAGCCTCAAATTGTCATTTTAGTGTCTCTTTTATAATGGACTGTTTTGTATATATATATATATATATATATATATATTATATATATATATATATATATAATAGATATGTTAGATATATTTCATATATTTAGATGTGTGTGGATATGTTGTTAGTGCTGTGCTTGTGTTAGAGGAGAGGGGAGTGTGGTTTGATGGTGTCTTGGTGGTGTGGAGAGTGAGTGTGTTTCTTTTGTCCAAACAACCCAAATTCGTCATAATATTCATCCAGTTTTAGTAGCCATAGCAACTTAGAAATGTCATAACTTTTAGCTTAGAACTCCGAATCTCTCGTTTTTTTGAAAGAACCGTACCGAAGTTAGCTTTCCAAATATATATATATATATATATAATATATATATATATGTCAAATACATTCTAGAACTTTTTGTAGAACTGGTTGAGTGTCAGTTGTACGAAATACGAACGCGTTTCGGTATTTTCGCGATTCCGGGAGCTTCCGGACACGAAAATGCGATCCATTTGAAGTTTCGAAAAGCTAATATGAAGTACTACAACATACTTTAATCCTAAAATTTAGTGAAGGCCCAATTGGTACATTATTGATTTTAAGTAGAAGAGTGACTATACGACATAGGCATTTTGTGTAATATGAGCCTATGTAGTATGGATATTAAGTGAATGTAGGTATCATAGATGTCGAGTATATATATATATATATATATATATATATATATATATATATATATATATATATATTATATATATATATATTTTTAAGTAATATTTGTTAGTACGAGTATTAATTAGATAGTAGAGGTTAGTATTTTGTTAGATTTGATATGTTGTTTAGATAGTTGATGTTAGATATCTAGTATGTTAGATATTGATATGTTAGTAGGTTATGTAGTTCTAGATATTGTATGTTAGCAAGTTAGTCTCTATAGGTTATATGTTAGATATTAGTTAAGACGTTATGTTAGTACATTAGATAGTTAGTTAATTAGATATTGAGAGGTATCTTGGTATCTCATGATACCAAGTTAGTATCTTAAGGTAAATATGAATTACCTTTACCTTCAAGGTAAATGCTTAATTTACCTTATGACCAAGGTATGGTATCAAGGTACCAAGGTAATGTATCAAGATATCAAGGTAAGGTATAAGTTTACCAAAGTTAAGGTATGGATTCCAACCAAGGTATTGGTATTAGGATGCCAATATGACCAAGATTGATATGGTATCCTAGTGTTAGTGGATTAGTGTCTAAGTGTTGAGTTTGAGTAGATGATGTTAGATTGTGGAAGGATTATATAGATAGGTATATATTTTGGGTTATAGTATCTATCTATATTATGATAGTATATAGATATAGGTTATGTTCAAAGTGAAGATATGTATATACTTGATATATGATATCTATATGTATGTGTTAGGGTGGTACTATAGGGTAAGGATATATGTGGTATAATATATATTATATATCCTAGGTATCATAGATGTTGACCACTAATCTAAGTTTGACTAAAATCCTAGAAGCTTAACCTTGACTCCTAGTTTGACCCAAGGTGGACCAGAGTTGACTTAGAGTTGACCATGAGTTGACTTTGATATCTTGATACTGCGGTATTCGTTAAAATTCTGGCCAAAGACAGAAATTTTCTGTAGTAAAAATCGGTATTCCATCGGTATACTTCGAAATTCCATCGGAATTTCATTTTTCTAGGCAGCACAAAAACTTAAAAAATGACAAAACTTGTTTCGGTCATAAAATCTTATTTTAAATCGAAATTCGGATTTTCAAAAGTCAAAATTGCATAGAATTGAATTTCCTACAACAAGAAAGTATTAATTTTCATAAATTAAAATATTTGATAGGTCAATACCTCAAAATACTCGAAAATTATCTAAAAACTCAGATCTACGCAATACTACAGATCAAAACCAAAAGTGCTATATAAACATGTTAACAATTCAAAGAAGCATATTATAGGCCAATAAAACTTTAGTTTCTATGGAAAACCAAAATGAAGCATGGTCATGTCATGTTTGAGCAAGATGTACTTGCCTAGGTTAAGCTCCAAACCTAATCTTCCACTCCACCACCGAGAGGGCCACGAAAGCACACTCTAGGCCTCAAGGCCAAGCTTTCCTAAGCTTGAGGAAGAGTGAAGAAAGTGAAGAGGAAATGGAGAAGGAAGGAAAAGAGAGAGTAGAGAGAACTCAATGGATATATATGGGGTGAATTAATCGTGATCGTCCGATCGCGATCCGCGACTCATTCTAAGTCAATCTTGGCCATCCAAAGAAAACCAAGTATCCATGGATACTAGGGTGCATCTGCACTATTCATGAAAATATCTAAACACTATTTATCAAAATATTTAAAATACTATTCATGAAAATATTGGAAATACTATTCACGAAAATATCTGAAAAAAAATATCTAGAATGTGAAAAATCTGTTCGGGCGGTATGCCGTTGGTATACACTGGTACACCGTCGGTATACCGGTCAAGGAAAAAATCTATAATTTAGAAAAAAAATTAAACGTTCCGAAAACCAAGAAAATACGAAATACAATACAAAATACGTATCCGTATATAAATATTGATACTGTGAGACGAGTCTCACAGGTACGTATGGTAAGTTGCGCATGTTATTCTCATGCGACATTTGACATCGATAATACGAGATAGGCTTTAAATCATATGCCATGAAACTGATCCTAAGGCAAATTTAGTAAGACAATAACTAATAGATGGTGCAAAAGTAAAATGAACGTGTTGGTAATGATAGCGAGTGGGCGAGCTAGCCTACCCATCAATGCATAACAATGTATTGATAACCCATAGTTTGGTCGCAGGGTGCGTGAGAACCTCGTCGAGTGCGGAGACTTTTCTTAAGCGTGCTAAGGCGCGGAGCTAACTCTAGTGCCTTAGAGCGTTGCAGAGGAACTGAAGCACCATATACAGGACATAATGTATTGGAACATCGCCATGTATCATCCCATGTTGTAAGCCACTTGGCACGCCTTATGTTTCGAGAGAGAACTTGAGCGAATTGTAATCTCGGCCTAGCGTCGCTTGTACTACTTCTTGAATATCAATAACTTGAAATTGTCTTTCAACTTGTGTTAATTTACTTTTCGTTGCAATGGGGAACACTCTGTGCGACTCTGTGACCTAGCTTCAATCGGCCATTTCTGGACTTGGCCTTGCACGAGCGTAATCCTAGGCTCATATGGCATCATGCCTTAGCGAGGACGATAACTCCTCCGGGAGCGGGACGTGACATCCGTTGCCCATCTTTAATACTCCACAATCGCCTGTCGTGTATGTGATAAATAGTGACCTATTGGGAGATACGTGCGCTGAAGCACCCGAGTCCAACAGCCAAGAATTGTCATCGCAGGCGAGGTTCATGACAAACTTGTCACCTACGACGATCACATCACCTCCATATGCCAAAATCGTCACTATAGTGTTCTCACTTTGCTTCCCCTTATCGTCCTTCTTCTCTCTCTTCCAAGCGAAACAGTTCGCTTGATGTGGTCCTTTTTACCACAATGGTAACACTCTGAGTCCTCGTACTGACCCTTGGACTTGCCAATGCTCTTTTCTCTGCCACCACCTGGATCTATGCTTTTGGCCCATCTGCGGCTCTCTGAAACTAGCGCCTCTCAATAGGATGTGGATGAAGTGCCCTGAGAAGTCTTCGTATCTCTTCATTCAATATCCCGCTCTTGGCAAACTTCATCTGACCATGCCTTCCGGAACAGAAGTGATCATAGATACTCGTACGGTCTCTCACGAGTCTGACAATGTACATTGTCACGACCCGCACCCTAGAGTAAGGGCACGAGATGTGGGTACGTCCAGCCTATGCCGCAGTCGTCGGCGGTAGAACGCTGTCCTAGGTCACAACATCTAACAGTTTAAGGTAATAACAGTTATACTCCCCGAATGGGGGTGACATAACAGATTATATCTCAATCACATCTAAGGTAGAATACGATAAGATAGAATGATATAAAAGATGCAAGATCCAAATCCACAGGAAATACAAATAGAGAGAAAGCTAAGTGTCTAGATAAACTCCACTGACAACCAGAAATAATACAGATCCAAAAAACAACTCAAATCTCCAATACGATGAAATAAGATAAAGATATCTATGGAGCAACAGTCTCTACAGCTAAGGAAATCCGACTGGAAGTCCGGATCGCAAGCGTCCTCTAAGGCTGTCCCATAGAAAGTATCTAAGCAGGCCTCCTCCTCGTCCTCTGTAAAATTTTCAATAGGTCCAATCAGGACGGAAACGAGCACATATCTCTCAAAACAGTTCATAACAGGTTAGGAGTATAAAGCATGCAATAGAGTAAAATACAGGAAATGCTGAAAAGGAAGAACGGGAAAACATAGATATTTTGTAACTGAAAGTAAGTACATGATAAGTAAAGACTGTAAGTGGCTAAGTGATTTAGAGTACAATATGGTTATGTAAACGGCTTAGGGGCACATGAATACAACTAAGAGGCACATGAATACCTACTGGGGATAATGATCACATAACCAATTCTACTCACCCCGCCCCAATCAATACACAAGGATCCATTCAAGTTACGTTATTGGCACATGAATACAGCTAAAGATACGTGAACTCATGTAATGAGTAGTACATGAGGCACATGATAGTACATGAAGGCACATGAGAACATATGAATACATGAACTTAGTACGAGTACAAGGAATACCTGATGCACATGATAAAGTACATGAACATGAAATACCTGATGCACCCGTAGAGGGATAACATCTCAGGAAAGGATCCAAATTGTACTAATCCGTGAAGATACGTATCAGCATCAAGTAAAGTAATCTAGAGCAAGAATATAGTCCAGACAGGTATGAAAGGATCAGAGAATGTACTCGCCTGCTATCTGAATGTCCAAGATGAAAGTACTGTCCGAGGAGTGGTGTCTGGCTCCAATTTAGAACAGTACAAGTCACAACAATTCAGAATGGTAATAAGATGCACTACAATGCATTCTACATGAATCTAGGTCAATCTAGACCAAAGTCAACTCTTGGTCAACTCTGATCAACCCTAGAAGTCAACTAGGTCAACCAAGTCAAACCTAAGTTAAAGAAGTCTATACTAGTCTAACTAGTCTATTCTAGGTCTAACAAGGCTATACAAATCCAATCTAGACTCATTAGTCAAGCAGACACACCCATGGGCCATAGGCTATTCCATGCTTATAAACCAAACCATAAAACACATCTACACAATGTCAATTCATATATCTAATATAATACACATATTGATATATTTATAATATAACATAGAAATACTCATTAGCATATAGGTTACCTATAGTATATCACACATATATAGGATACCTTAAAATGTGAATCTCACATACTCATAAACATAGTGAAATAGAAAATGAAATGTGTATGTGTTCAAGTGTGGGTGTGAGTGCCACATAGAGAAAAATAGTGTGTAGAATCCTGAATACAGGAAATAGTGAGCATATTAGGCAAAATTAGTGAGTACATGGGGTATAATACCCTGAATTCAGAACAGTGTAGGCAATGTGAATAGATACTTTGTGTACATGTGTCAAATGGAAATCAGTGGAATGGTACACACTTGTGTGATAGGAAATAGGGAATCACTCTCATTTGTCTCGGCAAATGGAAAAACAGTTCAGGTTATTAAGAGAATTCATTCTCAGGTTTTAGGAAAATTAGTCCAGGTTAAGGGAAGAATAGTTCAGGATATTAAGAATTGAAATTAAAACTTTCATTTACAGTTCATATATAGAACTGAAACCCAACAACCAATGTATCAGCTATCCCACTCTCAAACAAAACCAATTTCGAATGTAAATTGAACCAATCTCAGTTATCAGTTCACAGGGAACAAATCTCAGGTTAGAAATGTATAACAGTTGACAGGAACATTGAATCAAAACAGGGCTAATTACCCAACCCTGTGACAGTTTAATCATGAATAAACATTCATTAAATCTCAGTTTTACAAGGAAACAAATAGTGAAATGTTAAAGGAAAGAACAGTGGCTAATCCTAGGTTCACATGACAGTTAACATTGAGAACAATTTCAGTTCTTCCTATACCATTTGACAGTGAGCTTCCCAAGCATTTAATCAACCCAACAACCCAACACAAGTATTTAATCATATGGCTAACTTCAAATCAGTAAAAGAAGAACCAATAATCACTAAGGAAAGGAAAGGGATAAAAATTAGTTCAATATCATTCGAAACCAACACATTATCAAAAATCCCATTCTCAAACAAAAGCCCAAATTCAAATTGTAACATTGTATTAACATGGACTAACAAACATGTGAGAGTAATTATCAGTGGAAATCATCAATAAAATAAGAATTTAAATGTTTAAGAAATACTGAAATGTAATGTATCAGAACAATATCAGTTAACATGCCATAATCGAATCCAATTTCCACACTACAAAACCTAAACTAACATGTAAACTAATTTAACATAGATAATTAGACATGTTAGGATCTAATTTAGCAAATAAAAACATGTATTTAAACATTAATCAACTGAATGAACACAGAGAACAGTTATTACACTGATACACGCACAGTGCAGTATGGACAGCCTCGTACACGTGGTTCCAGTGCTCGTGCACACGACACGACACGACACAGATCTCGTGATCGTGTCCCAGTGTCGAGGGGGACTAGGGATAGGTCGGGAACACCCTGATACGTGTCCACGACACGCGTGTGTGCGATACGACACAGTATCAGTGTCGAAAATCGACTGTAGCCGATACAGTACAAAACCAGTACACGGCTTCGTGGGTGTCCGACACGACACGAGAGGCCCTAAAACTTGACACACGTGGTGTCAGTCAATACCCAATCGTGTGTCAAGTATCACGTGTCCTAGTGGCGTGTCCACTGCGCAAATGACCCCGAGCAGCGGGGAAGCAACCTGCTCACGCGCGCGTGTACAACCGCGTATTCCCGTGTCCGTGGCGATACGACACGTCACCAAAAATGACTCAAAACACCAGAAATCCATAAACAACACTAAACCCTAATTTCCTATTCAAAAATATTCCTAAAATCCAATCGAAATGTCCTTTGGGGCATTTCATCAAACACCTATATACATGGACTGATACGTGTCCGATACGAATACGCATCCTAGGTTTAGCTATACCTACAGCTAGGGTAGGCCTAGGGCTTCCTGAATATGCAATAAAAACAATATTCTATGGTGTAGATTTGAATTTACCTATGGGTTTGCAAAGGCTCAAAAAGCCCCAAAATGAGTGGATCCTCAAGCTTCCAAAACTCTCCCAAATTGTTTCTCCCCTGAAATTTCTCAATACCAACAACAAGTAGAATAAATTTAGGATCTATTACAATTGGTTTGGGTGGAAAAGGAATTGAAATAGAATTTCTAGGAATTAATGAATTGGAGACTTACCTCTTTCTCAAACTTGCAAATATTTCTAAGGGAGGCTAGCCCTAACTTTGAGGAGCATTAAATAGGGGGGAATACCAAGGCTAGTGTGGCCGGCCTTGGGCTGTTGGGCTAGGGTTAGGGTTCCACTAGTGTTGGTTGGGCCTCTATGGGCTTAAGTCATAAATCATGACTTGTGAAACCACAAGCTATTCTCTATTCAATTTAATTCCTATTTCCTCCTAATAAATTCTAATGAGTAGGATATCTCTAACTTAGGTCAAGCTAGGGTTACACACTCTAACCAAGTAGTCATGACCTAGGTTAGCTTCTAGGACAGTCTCCTAAGTCAACACTAGTCAAAGTCTAGAATAGCACCAAATCAATTACACTAAAAATCACTTAAAAATTCTAATAATTCTAGTTAATACTAACTAACACTAACCATGGTTAGCTAAGACTAGCTATGACTAATCTAGGTTAGGTCCAAACCAAGTTAGACTAATCACAATACATGGTAATCAATTAAATAATATTAAAATCACACCATTCTTAATAATACATTAAATTCCACATAATTATATTAAATTCAATTAAATTCAAAATGACAAAAATACCCTCGAACTGGAAATGATAAATGAAACACCTAATCACATGGCTAGGCTCTAGGTCAAGCTGTCTCTAGTGTTACACTAGCAAAACACTAAAATCATAAGTCGTGATTTAAAATAGTTTTAAAATGATTTAAAAATTTCCAAAATCATATCATAATTAAAATATTATTATTAAAGACTAAAATTATAAAATTTTAAAATTATCCTCATTTGGAAAACTGGGTGTTACAATCCTACCCACCTTAGAAAAATTTTGTCCTCGAAATTAAGATGATCGTACCCCTTCTAGGTCAAACCCCAACAATCAAGGTCAAAAGAGAACTTATCTAAATCATGCAATTGAAAGGATAACATATAGGATTTTGGTAAGTGGTATCAGTTTGAGGTCTCATCTAGCCATTCTAGTCATATTAGATCAAAAGCAATCATAAGGTATCAAAACATACAACAATATGGTAGGGTACATCAATTATCAAAGACTGGCTAAGATATAGGTCAAGGACTCACCTCCAACTAGGTCTGGTGGCTGGAACTCCCTCCCGAAGGCAGAGTCTTGGCTGGGATAAGTGCAGCAGGACAGTCTCGCAGCATGTGTGCAGCTGACCCACATAACAGGCACACCCCTCTTCTCTTCCTACAGTAGTCCCATACATGTACAGACTTCTTACAGAAGGTGCAGGTAGGCACTCTCTTAGCTGGCCTCTGCTGAACAGGAGTCTGGACTGGGTAGGCTGGTCTAGGCTGATAGTCTGGGTGCTCACGGGGCTCTGGGTATACACTGCTCCTCGTCCTCTTAGAACTAGGCTCTCCTCCTGAATGTACCAAATCCCACATCAGTTGGATCCCGCGGCCCTGCTCTTTCAGGATCTCAGCCTGAACTCTCTGTGCCTCCAACACATCCCGAAGAAGTCTGGATATCTGAGCTCCTTCAGGAACAAACATACCGAGGGTATGGTATGGTATGGGGTACCGCTCTTGGAGGCAGAGGAGGAGGGGGGAAGGACTCTTGGTCTCAGATGAGACTGCAGCTCTCTCTGAATAACAGGTGGTGGAGAGAAACTCTCTGGTGAGGTTGCTAACACCTCCTCGATGGCGGGAGGTGCCACTACCCTTGGGTCAACCTGAAGGGTCACTACCTCCTGAGCAATAGGAGGTGGGAGCACGCTCCTAGTCATATCCGGAGCTGCAGCGGCTCTCAGACGATGGGCTCGGGTCATGGGTGCCATACTAAAAAAAGGAAAAAGAGTAAATCAATCATCAAGGCTGTAAGGCAGTCTATCATTCCATATAAAAACTGATAAATATAAACAAAAGAGAACCAGCTATAAGAGTCACTATTTTAAAGCCATGCTATACTATCATCCCTAAGATAAGGGCCTAAACACAAGTCATCAAATCATCATACTAAGAAAGAACTACATATGAATAAGCTCTATAAAGCTAAAATATCCCTACTCCTAAATTATTTGATGGTGAAAAACAATTTATAATAACAGAAGGGTACAATAGAGATGATATGTTTAAAATCTCCATAAGATACAGTCTGATAATCATATGCGTCTGTCCAAAATCATGTTACTCAGAGTCCTCGCCACGCCAGTAAGCAAGGCTGCGATAAACGATAGATTCCATAACTGGGGCATGCACCTCTATAATCATGTCGTATGAAATTCTCGCTATGCCGACTAGTATAGCTGTGAGAAATTCCAAATCTCATAACCAAGATACGTACATCCGAAGTCAGGTCTCTATGTTTCCGCCACGCTAGCTAATATGGATGCGATAAACTACAGGTTCCATAATCAAGTAGACGTTTTACCATCCCTGTTATTCCCGTCAACATATGTTATCAGAAAATATCGTAACTCAGGCCATAAAATTCATCTCGATAGGAAAATCAAAATCAACAACGATCCATCAAAATCAAATTCAATAATCAAGGAGTGAGAGCGAACAAAACAAGGGAAAGGACTTCAAATTGAAGTTTAAATAAGATTTTCAAGGATCGTCCCAGGAATCTCTCAAGGAGTCCTAACTGTGATTGAATACCTTCAAAAAAATATATATCCTAATCCTACTGCAGGCTGTAGTGATACTCTAGTTCGAATACCACTACATAAACTCGACCTGCATGGGCCACCACTAAAACGTATCCTGACCCGCACCCTATAGTAAGGGCACGAGACGTGGGTACGTCCAGCCTACGCCGTAGTGTCGGCGGTAGAACGCTGTCCTAGGTCACAACATCTAACAGTTTAAGGTAATAACAGTTATACTCCCTGAATGGGGGTGACATAACAGATTATATCTCAATCACATCTAAGGTACAATACGATAAGATAGAATGATATAAAAGATGCAAGATCCAAATCCACAGGAAATACAAATAGAGAGAAAGCTAAGTGTCTAGATAAACTCCACTGATGTCACGACCCGCTCCCGAATAACCGGATACGAGTCGGACACGCCCAGCCTTTGTTAGACACAACAAAGTAAGCTGTACCAATCTAGGGAAACTAACCAGATAATATGAACATGAATGAAATCACAGCATCTATATAAATGTGTCCCAACCAGAGTAAAGTACAATATCTGAATTATTACATTTCAAACTAAATGAAAGAGTCTACTAGTCTCAATACATGGAAAGATAATAGGAAAGTACTAAAGAAGCTCTAGGCTTCTGCAGCCTCTAGGTCACAAGCAGCTCCGGCTGGCTCAACAGGGAAAGCAATATCCTGTCCATAGTAGGTGTCACACAAGGCCTCCATCTCACCTGCAAATATCCTATTCAGGAGCAGAGCAAGTACAATTCTAGGTAATGAACAAGACATCATGATATGAAAGTACAATGAAACATGGAAAGTACAGGAAGAATAGGTGAATAAGTACATGAAGAACAGTGTAAAGTACATGAAAGAACATGAATGTAAGAACATGATATGTAAGCACCTGAAAGAACATGATATCATGGAATCACAGGAAATAAGTACAAGCTAATCTCCTGAACATGTGTATACTATATTTGAAATATAACTAAATATGTGACCGGCTAGGGTAAGCACCTGAAAGCACCTGAAAGCACATGAATGGGCGGCTTAGGACCCGCGTGCACGATGCGGGGTCTAAGCTAAACACACCTGAGTTGTTACTTGGGATTGGTCACATAGATAGTATATTTCCCCACCCCAGATACAAGTGATAAGAACAAGAGAACATGAGCACCAGAAAGTACATGACGTGTTGCAATTGTGTCAATCAAGGAAGCACAGGATATAATGAAAAGCATAAAATCGTAGAGTGTACTTGCCTTGCTCCAGGAAAGTACAAGTAGACAATAGAGCTAGGTATCCTCCTGTATGAAATAATGATGTGTACAAGTTGGTTAATAAACAGCTAATTCTAAATTGGTTTATCAAAGATTCCATAAACCTTAATTTCTATGGTTTCCTATAGGGTATCAATATTACTCCCTATCCTATACTAGCAAGAACTTTAAATAAAACTAAACACATGATGATATGGTATTTACAAAGCTTAATAGTAAGACTAATACATTAGTTAGGAGTTGATTCCATTAATACTATTTAAACCTTCACATACTTAAGTAAAAAGTAGAGTAATTAACCTCAACTTAAATGAATGAAATTTCCTAAAATTGAACTTGTTTGGAACCCAATAACATATTAGGATCCTAAAATAAAACAGGAACCTTGACATGTGGCATGGTTCCCCACCCAGTCCTGTTCAGGATAGAACTTCAGTCCAGGTTCCCTTTTTACCAAGTTTCAAACTTCTAAACTAAGTGTAATAGGTTAAGGGAAGAGCAACACAGGGGAGTGTAGAATACTGAAATTGTATTCATGCCTCTCAGTCCAAACAGGACAGTTAGCTCCTCAAACAAAATACCCCCTGTCACAGGTTGCAAATTTCCTGGACTTCTCAGGAATACACTTCCTGGGTTTACACTGGATGTCACTCTTGGTTATCATAGGAGGACACCAAGTGTCTCAGTTTACACTGAGTTACTCAGGAAGTTCCTGAGACCCTCCAGATTACTGAGAGTGAAGTTCTCAGGTTTCTGTCTCATTGAGACTCTCAAAAATCTCTGAGAAGGACTCTCCAGTTCAGGTTACCTATACTTCAACCATTCCTGTCAGTCCCTCAAACCAAAGTATTTGAATACAACCCTCAGTTTACTGCAAATATAGTCTTAAACAAGATAATTCATCCTAACTACACCTACAGATATAAAGACCCCTCTTGTTAAGGAAGATATGAACTACCAAATCATAGTGATACAGGAAACAGGACAACAATGTGATAGAGCAGCACTGTGTATATTAGTCCCCTCATTCTTGTCCTGAAAGTAGACCAAACTCAAACCCCTCAACTGTTGACTGCCCCAAGATGAGTAAAGTTCTATAGGAATATGGCATCAGCTATATCAAACAGGTATTCCAGATTATTAAAACATTAGAGTCCCATCCTCAAGACAGAAAATAAACTCTGACCTCAAAAGATCATTACAAATACATGAATTCAGGCATGGTCAAGTTAAGAGTTTAACATTAGCAGGAAAGTTTAATCTATAACTGAATTGATCCCACATCCTTCAAAAATTCGAATGAAGGATATAGGTTCAGAACTTAAGAAGAATTGAACTCCCAACAGATGTGAAAACTAACCCAGACTAAAACATAACTCAACTCCATTTCCCTACCACAGGCACTTGATCCCTAGTGATAGGATTCCTGGAAAAATCCTAACTAATGTACACTGATGATTTAGTTCAGGATATGGGACTGATACAAGTATTTTCATAAATAGGATTGAAACATGGCTGATACCATTCAATCCAGTCCAGGTTAATCAACTAATACCAGTCCCAGATTGAACTCACACATCAATTCGACATAGCTATGAATGAACCCAATTTTAGGAAGAACTGACTCGTTATCAGTGACACTGAAATAACATCATATCAGTGAGATTGATAACGTATTAGTTTACTTCCTGAAAAACTGCTATCCATACAAAATCTCACATGATTCAACCACACAAATCTATAGCAAAATTACTCTACTGCTCATAGTATAAATTAAGGTTAAAAGTTGGATAGCTAAAAAGAAGTACCTCCAATTTCAGACAAGAAATTCCTCGACACCAACTCAGGCTTAAAATCCGAATTCTAGGAAGTTGAAAAGATCTATAAGGAAAATAATCAAACAATGAGGATGCATCTAATCTTAGGAATACATAATTGTTCTCCTGATCTAGATCAGGTTTGATCGAGACCATCAGCCCACAAACTCACAACCAGATCTGATCAGAGGAACAATAAAGATAATGAGGAAAAATCAATACTCACACACGACTGATGGTTGTTCAAGGAGTATCAAATCGATCATCAAAGCTTCGATCCAGTTGAAACAAGGAAGGACAGCCTTGATCGTTCAATCCTTCAAAATGAACAAAAGCTAAAGAACAAAATCCTGATCAAAAATGGATCAAATCGGGATCGCACTCGAAAACACCAAGAACAGATCAAATTCTGGTTCGATCGTCGAAGCACACTCTCGATCGCTGGCTAGGGCTTCCAAGAATCACTCCTTCTCCTTCCTTACGCATCTACCATGATCTCCTTCTTGAACTCAGCTGCAGGGACTAGATGGAAAGTTTGGTGAAGATTCCTGAAGGGAAGATGGGATTAAATAGAAGAGGTAGCGTGAGGAGTAGGTCACAAATGGCGGGAAACTCCCATTCTCTCTCTGGCAGTTGGTTGGCACATGGCCTCTGCCATGGCCGTTAGAACTCCAAGTTTGAAAGGCTGGGGTCGAGATTCAAAAGTTTAGCTAAGAGAACAGATCTGATTCTATATGATTTATATAAGGTTTTGGGCTTCCAGTAAAAGCCCAACCCAAAGGATGGCTATTAAAACAAAATTAAGCCCAAGGCTAAATATAATCTTACATATTCTAAAACAAAATCACTTCCCAAATTATTTAATATAAAATAAATTTAAAACTTTCACTATTTAGAAAGGTGGAGTTACAAATCTCTCCCCCTTAAAAATTTCGTCCTCGAAATTCAAATGACCAACACAAACTCTCCAAATCTTAAAAGATCCAAACCCCAGTTATTTATTGAAATATAATTTCAAGAGATAGAGTACAATCAAATCAATCAAACAGGTTGGGATAGCGCTCCCGCATCTCGTCCTCGCGCTCCCATGTGGACTCTCCCGGAGAGTGGTGTCTCCACATGACACGAACAAGAGGAATAGTCTGGTTCCGCAAGCGCTTCTCCCTCCAATCGAGGATCTCTACTGGCTGCTCCTCGTAAGTCAATCTCGGGCCCACCTCCAGCTCAGAATAGTCCACCATGGCTCGGGTCTGGAATGTATCGCCGAAGCTGAGATACGTGGAAGACATCGTGCACTCCCTCCAATCTAGCTGGAAGCGCTAGTCGATATGCTACCTCGCCAACCCGCGCTGTCACATCGAAGGGTCCGATGAATCTCGGACTGAGCTTCCTGCCTCTGCCAAACGAATGGTGCCTCTGGTCGGCGAGATTCTTCAGGAACACTCTGCTTCCAACTGCGAACCCCAGTGGTCGTCTGCTGTTGTCCGCCCAGTGCTTCTGCCGATCCTGTGCAACTCTGCGACGCCTTGAGCCTTGAGACCAAGTACTATAATCATACACAAGAAGTTGGAATAACACGATCTAACAATGTTTAAGAATCAAATAGGCACGAGATAGAATGAAGTTCATTTACAACTTAGAGGAGCAAATTTATGACAATACAACTATTAAGTATGATCAAAAGTGGACTAGGACAAAATAGGAAATCATGGTCAGATGGACATGACTTAAGATCGAAGTTTAGACTAATCATAAATGAAGTACGGAATCACAATATGGTAATATACAATTTGAGGAATGTTAGAAAGGAAATTTAGCAGGGGTTGATTTAGGAGACGTACGCAATACTCAGGAGATACAGTATCAAATCAGGATGAACGTGCAAGGATCTGTGATTCTCGAAAATCAATAATCATATAAAAAGGGATATAGTTTCCATGGTGTCCGGAAACATAGTTATTTAAAATCACTTTGCCTAGAATCCCTACCCCGCCAGTATATATCTGACTGCAGTGGACTTTCGGCTCCGTGACTCAATAACAATTTGTCACCGAATAATCTGTCAACCTTATCTATTTTCCAACAATCATCGACGAAGCAATCTAAGAGATCAAGGTATGAAGAATATGACAAGTCTCGACAGTACTCGAAAACCTATGATTGTCTGAAATCACTTCAACTTAAAGTTCTTGCCTCGCCAGTGCGCTACTGGCTGCAGTGAACCTTCAGTCTCCATAATCCAGCTAATGGCTGCAGTGCGCAACTGTCATGCCATGGTAGGTCATCGAATAGCCTTTCGACTTTATCCCTAAGAATTTCAAAAGAGTTTCAAGGAGTTCAAAATGAGTTTCAGTAGTCCAAGTCACGAAAATGGTGAAGTTACCTAATTGTTAGAATACAAGGATTTATTAGGTACTAAAAAATGACAATGGATCCAATCAGTGAGTACAAAAGGGCAGCCAGAGAGATTTAAAATTTCAGACAGGACGAAGTTTCAAATTATAACAAAATTTCAACTGATATCTGGAATGGTAACAAGATTCCATATATAGGACATTATCCCGAAGGGATAACAGAGTCTCGAGGGATGAACAGTAGCAAGGCATCAATATAAGACAATGTCGCAAAATAAGAATTAAATCGCGCATTGGAAACGAAGTTCAACAAAACCTCAAGAAACGACAAAATTTCGAACAGATCCCGAATGGGAAATAAAATCTCCAATAGTATACAAAGTCTCATTAGAACTAAATTATCAACAAAATTGCAGATAGAAAGTAATTCTCGAACAAGAAGCAAGGTCATGACTAGTGAGGAGAAATAGGGTATTAAGCAGAGAATAGGGAACAAGCATTGAATGGTGAGTATGAAACAAGCAAATCTCAAATAGGAAACGAGGTCAAATAAGGTCGTGAACAAAACAAATTCTTGAATAGGAGGCAAATCTCGAAGGAAAGCAAGGTTCCGAATAGGAAACAGGATCTCAAAATCACGATTAGAAAACCAAATTTCAATAAAGCCTCGAATAGAAAACTGAAACGAGTAGGAAGCAAGATCGAAACAAGTGGTGGACAACAACTCTCAAATCAAAAATCATGAATGGAAAACAAGTCTTTATAGAGAACAAATCATAATCCCAAAATAGGAAAAGAAATCTTCAAACCTTCAAAGGAATCCTCCACAATATCCTGAATAGGACGAAGCTTAAACAAGTTTCGAATGAGGAACAGGATTTCAAAATAAAATCTCGAGAAACGGTTAATTATCAATTAACACAAAGTTTGATAAATGAACAAAATTTGCAAATAGGAGCCATTACTTGGAAATAAGGTCAGGAATGAATGTACAAACGGTATCGAATAATGGATTTCAAACAAATATCGAATTATGGGTCTGAAACGAGTTTGTCGAATATGAAACAATATCTTGAAATAAGTTTCGAACATCAATCAAGGTTCCAAAATAGAAACAAGAAGTTTCAAGAAATGATCAATGTGTTAGGAGGAATTTAAGGGAAGACTGGATTATTAATCAAGATACATGGTTTTCCCAACCATGCAAAAGAAATCTTATGTCTTCAGTATTTCCTCCGGGACTGGAATCACTTCAATCTTCTTCACTGTCCTGACGTAGACTGGTCCATGCGGTAATGCTCCATATAGCTGCTGAATCTGGAGAGGCGGGTCCTTCTGCTGCGGTCCTGGTGCTCCTCGTGCTTGTTCTCGGGCAATGCGATCAACGGTCTCCGGACAATCTTTGACTTGGTGAGTAGGTGATCCGCAGTACTAGCGTAGTCTCCGTCTTTTGTGGCACTCTTCGTAGTGTCCTGAGCTGCGACAGAAATACAAATGGTCGCCTGCTGAATCTGAATCTGGATCTCCTGTTGAGGCTGAAGTGCAGGGCTCTGACAGGAATATATGGCTACCGAGATATTGATGCTCCTCGATCATTTATGATCTGCAACTTGCTATCAATCCTTCATTCAGTGAATGTAGTACTAAATCTGCCTCTGATGATGTGGCTGAAGAAGCGTCGACTGAATGTTGCGATGCTTTGCAGGTCCAGGATAGTTGATATTTCCATCATAAGTCTTCATGTCTTTCATGAGCTTCAGCTTCCGGCTTCGTTCCATTGTCTGTGCTACATTCTGGATCTCCTGGCTGGTGGCTCTAATCTTCAGAGAAGTTGGATCCTCACATGCTGAGATGATCTTCAGTGGCGGCTTCAGGTTCTCGATCTGCTCTTTGGTGCAAGATATGCGCTCGGTGTCGGAAAAATCCAAGTGCCTGAGAGTCTGGAAATCAGAAGTCCTTCCTGGCTCGGAGAGTGTATCCACAAGTCTGACTTGGAAAGGGTGGCCTGCTTCCTCTGGTTGTCAAGGGACTCTTCAGACGTCTTCGTCAACTACGTACTACCCATGGGGATAGCAGAGTGATAGAAGGTAGTGGAAGCTCGGAAACGTCAAGTGCAGGTGAATTGACAGTTCTGGTGTCGCATGCTTTTAAACTATCTGCAAAACAGAAAACTGTTAAATAACCTAGACCTACATACAACAAGTGTTTATAGAATATCAAAATACCTGATACACCTGATATACCTGATATACCCTTATTTTCGATTTTCCTATGCTGTGATCAAGTTTCCCTAGTGTAATCAAGTCTCCCAATAGTACGCTAAGTCCTAGGTACCATTAGGATGGACCTGCATGGGCCACCACTAAAAACATGTCACGACCCGCTCCCGAATAACCGGATACGAGTCGGACACGCCCAGCCTTTGTTAGACACAACAAAGTAAGCTGTACCAATCTAGGGAAACTAACCAGATAATATGAACATGAATGAAATCACAGCATCTATATAAATGTGTCCCAACCAGAGTAAAGTACAATATCTGAATTATTACATTTCAAACTAAATGAAAGAGTCTGCTAGTCTCAATACATGGAAAGATAATAGGAAAGTACTAAAGAAGCTCTAGGCTTCTGCAGCCTCTAGGTCACAAGCAGCTCCAGCTGGCTCAACAGGGAAAGTAATATCCTGTCCATAGTAGGTGTCACATAAGGCCTCCATCTCACCTGCAACATATCCTATTCAGGAGCGGAGCAAGTACAATTCTAGGTAATGAACACGACATCATGATATGAAAGTACAAGGAAACATGGAAAGTACAGGAAGAACAGGTGAATAAGTACATGAAGAACAGTGTAAAGTACATGAAAGAACATGAATGTAAGAACATGATATGTAAGCACCTGAAAGAACCTGGAAGCATATGAATGGGCGGCTTAGGACCCGCGTGCACGATACGGGGTCTAAGCTAAACACACCTGAGTTGTTACTTGGGATTGGTCACATAGATAGTATATTTCCCCACCCCAGATACAAGTAATAAGAACAAGAGAACATGAGCACCAGAAAGTACATGACGTGTTGCAATTGTGTCAATCAAGGAAGCACAGGATATATAATGAAAAGCACAAAATCGTAGAGTGTACTTGCCTTGCTCCAGGAAAGTACAAGTAGACAATAGAGCTAGGTATCCTCCTGTATGAAATAATGATGTGTACAAGTTGGTTAATAAACAGCTAATTCTAAATTGGTTTATCAAAGATTCCATAAACCTTAATTTATATGGTTTCCTATAGGGTATCAATATTACTCCCTATCCTATACTAGCAAGAACTTTAAATAAAACTAAACACATGATGATATGGTATTTACAAAGCTTAATAGTAAGACTAATACATTAGTTAGGAGTTGATTCCATTAATACTATTTAAACCTTCACATACTTAAGTAAAAAGTAGAGTAATTAACCTCAACTTAAATAAATGAAATTTCCTAAAATTGAACTTGTTTGGAACCCAATAACATATTAGGATCCTAAAATAAAACAGGAACCTTGACATGTGGCTTGGTTCCCCACCCAGTCCTGTTCAGGATAGAACTTCAGTCCAGGTTCCCTTTTTACCAAGTTTCAAACTTCTAAACTAAGTGTAATAGGTTAAGGGAAGAGCAACACAGGGGAGTGTAGAATACTGAAATTGTATTCATGCCTCTCAGTCCAAACAGGACAGTTAGCTCCTCAAACAAAATACCCCCTGTCACAGGTTGCAAATTTCCTGGACTTCTCAGGAATACACTTCCTGGGTTTACACTGGATGTCACTCTTGGTTATCATAGGAGGACACCAAGTGTCTCAGTTTACACTGAGTTACTCAGGAAGTTCCTGAGACCCTCCACATTACTGAGAGTGAAGTTCTCAGGTTTCTGTCTCATTGAGACTCTCAAAAATCTCTGAGAAGGACTCTCCAGTTCAGGTTACCTATACTTCAACCATTCCTGTCAGTCCCTCAAACCAAAGTATTTGAATACAACCCTCAGTTTACTGCAAATATAGTCTTAAACAAGATAATTCATCCTAACTACACCTACAGATATAAAGACCCCTCTTGTTAAGGAAGATATGAACTACCAAATCATAGTGATACAGGAAACAGGACAACAATGTGATAGAGCAACACTGTGTGTATTAGTCCCCTCATTCTTGTCCTGAAAGTAGACCAAACTCAAACCCCTCAACTGTTGACTGCCCCAAGATGAGTAAAGTTCTATAGGAACATGGCATCAGCTATATCAAACAGGTATTCCAGATTATTAAAACATTAGAGTCCCATCCTCAAGACAGGGAATAAACTCTGACCTCAAAAGATCATCACAAATACATGAATTCAGGCATGGTCAAGTTAAGAGTTTAACATTAGCAGGAAAGTTTAACCTATAACTGAATTGACCCCACATCCTTCAAAAATTCGAATGAAGGATATAGGTTCAGAACTTAAGAAGAATTGAACTCCCAACAGATGTGAAAACTAACCCAGACTAAAACATAACTCAACTCCATTTCCCTACCACAGGCACTTGATCCCTAGTGATAGGATTCCTGGAAAAATCCTAACTAATGTACACTGATGATTTAGTTCAGGATATGGGACTGATACAAGTATTTTCATAAATAGGATTGAAACATGGCTGATACCATTCAATCCAGTCCAGGTTAATCAACCAATACCAGTCCCAGATTGAACTCACACATCAATTCGACATAGCTATGAATGAACCCAATTTCAGGAAGAACTGACTCGTTATCAGTGACACTAAAATAACATATCAGTGAGATTGATAACGTATTAGTTTACTTCCTAAAAAACTGCTATCCATACAAAATCTCACATGATTCAACCACACAAATCTATAACAAAATTACTCTACTGCTCATAGTATCAATTAAGGTTAAAAGTTGGATAGCTAAAAAGAAGTACCTCCAATTTCAGACAAGAAATTCCTCGACACCAACTCAGGCTTAAAATCCGAATTCTAGGAAGTTGAAAAGATCTATAAGGAAAATAATCAAACAGTGAGGATGCATCTAATCTTAGGAATACATAATTGTTCTCCTGATCTAGATCAGGTTTGATCGAGACCATCAGCCCACATACTCACAACCAGATCTGATCAGAGGAACAATAAAGATGATGAGGAAAAATCAATACTCACACACGACTGATGGTTGTTCAATGAGTATCAAATCGATCATCAAAGCTTCGATCCAGTTGAAACAAGGAAGGACAGCCTTGATCGTTCAATCCTTCAATGAACAAAAGCTAAAGAACAAAATCCTGATCAAGAATGGATCAAATCGGGATCGCACTCGAAATACTCACCAAGAACAGATCAAATTCTGGTTCGATCGTCGAAGCACACTCTCGATCGCTGGCTAGGGCTTCCAACAATCACTCCTTCTCCTTCCTTACGCATCTACCATGATCTCTTTCTTGAACTCAGCTGCAGGGACTAGATGGAAAGTTTGGTGAAGATTCCTGAAGGGAAGATGGGATTAAATAGAAGAGGTAGCGTGAGGAGTAGGTCACAAATGGCGGAAAACTCCCATTCTCTCCCTGGCAGTTGGTTGGCACATAGCCTCTGCCATGGCCGTTAGAACTCCAAGTTTGAAAGGGGGGTCGAGATTCAAAGTTTAGCTAAGAGAACAGATCTGATTCTATAGGATTTATATAAGGTTTTGGGCTTCCAGTAAAAGCCCAACCCAAAGGATTGCTACTAAAACAAAATTAAGCCCAAGGCTAAATATAATCTTACATATTCTAAAACAAAATCACTTCCCAAATTATTTAATATAAAAAAAATTTAAAACTTTCACTATTTAGAAAGATGGAGTTACAACTGACAACCAAATAATACAGATCCAAATAAATAACTCAAATCTCCAATACGATGAAATAAGATAAAGATATCTATAGAGCAACAGTCTCTACAGTTAAGGGAATCCGACTGGAAGTCCGGATCGCAAGTGTCCTCTAAGGCTGTCCCATAGAAAGTATCTAAGCAGGCCTCCTCCTCGTCATCTATAAAATTTTCAACAGGTCCAATCAGGACGGGAACGAGCACATATCTCTCAAAACAGTTCATAACAGGTTAGGAGTATAAAGCATGCAATAGAGTAAAATACAGGAAATACTGAAAAAGAAGTATGGGAAAATAGGAGATATTTTGTAACTGAAAGTAAGTACATGATAAGTAAAGACTGTAAGTGGCTAAGTGATTTAGAGTACAATATGGTTATGTAAACGGATTAGGGGCACATGAATACAACTAAGAGGCACATGAATAACTACTAGGGATAATGATCACATAACCAATTCTACTCACCCCGCCCCAATCAATACACAAGGATCCATTCAAGTTACGTTATTGGCACATGAATACAGCTAAAGATACGTGAACTCATGTAATGAATAGTACATGAGGTACATGATAGTACATGAAGGCACATAAGAACATGTGAATACATGAACTTAGTACGAGTACAAGGAGTACCTGATGCACATGATAAAGTACATGAACAAAATACCCGATGCACCCGTAGAGGGATAACATCTCAGGAAAGGATCCATATAGTACTAATCCGTGAAAATACGTGTCAGCATCAAGTAAAGTAATCTAGAGCAAGAATATAGTCCAAACAGGTATGAAAGGATCAGAGAATGTACTCGCTGCTATCTGAATGTCCAAGATGAAAGTACTATCCGAGGAGTGGTGTCTGGCTCCTATTTAGAACAGTACAAGTCACAACAAGTCCATAATGGTAATAAGATGCACTGTAATGCATTCTACATGAATCTAGGTCAATCTAGACCAAAGTCAACTCTTGGTCAACTCTGGTCAACCCTAGAAGTCAACTAGGTCAACCAAGTCAAACATAAGTCAAAGAAGTCTATACTAGTCTAACTAGTCTATTGTAGGTCTAACAAGGCAATACAATCCAATCTAGACTCACTAGTCAAGCAGACACACCCATGGGCCATAGGCTATTCCATGCCTATAAACCAAACCATAAAACACATCTACACAATGTCAATTCATATACTAATATAATACACATATTGATATATATAATATAACATAGAAATACTCATTAGCATATAGGTTACCTATAGTATATCACACATATATAGGATACCTTAAAATGTGAATCTCACATACTCATAAACATAGTGAAATAGGAAATGAAATGTGTATGTGTTCAAGTGTGGGTGTGAGTGCCACATAGAGGAAAACAGTGTGTAGAATACTGAATACAGGAAACAGTGAGCATATTAGGCAAAATCAGTGAGTACATGGGGTATAATACCCTGAATTCAGAACAGTGTAGGCAATGTGAATAGATACTTTGTGTACATGTGTCAAATGGAAATCAGTGGAATGGTACACACTTGTGTGATAGGAAAACAGGGAATCACTCTCATGTGTGTAGGCAAATGGAAAAACAGTTCAGGTTATTAAGAGAATTCATTCTCAGGTTTTAGGAAAATTAGTCCAGGTTAAGGGAAGAATAGTTCAGGATATTAAGAATTGAAATTAAAACTTTCATTTACAGTTCATATATAGAACTGAAACCCAACCACCAATGTATCGGCTATCCCACTCTCAAACAAAACCAATTTTGAATGTAAATTGAACCAATCTCAGTTATCAGTTCACAGGGAACAAATCTCAGGTTAGGAATGTATAACAGTTGACAGGAACATTGAATCAAAACAGGGCTAATTATCCAACCCTGTGACAGTTTAATCATGAATAAATATTCATTAAATCTCAGTTTACAGGGAAACAAATAGTGAAATGTTAAAGGAAAGAACATTGGCTAATCCTAGGTTCACATGACAGTTAACGTTGAGAACAATTTCAGTTCTTCCTATACCATTTGACAGTGAACTTCCGAAGCATTTAATCAACCCAACAACCCAACACATGTATTTATCATATGGCTAACTTCAAATCAGTAAAAGAAGAACCAATAATCACTAAGGAAAGGAAAGGGAATCAAAATCAGTTCAATATCATTCGAAACCAACACATTATCAAAAATCCCATTCTCAAACGAAAGCCCAAATTCAAATTGTAACATTGTATTGACATGGACTAACAAACATGTGAGAGTAATTATCAGTGGAAATCATCAATAAATAGGAATTTAAATGTTTAAGAAATACTGAAATGCAATGTATCAGAACAATATCAGTTAACATGCCATAATCGAATCCAATTTCCACACTACAAAACCTAAACTAACATGTAAACTAATTTAACATAGATAATTAGACATGTTAGGATCAAATTTAGCAAATAAAAACATGTATTTAAACATTAATCAACTGAATGAACACAGAGAACAATTATTACACAGATACACGCACAGTGCAGTGGACAGCCTCGTGCACGTGGTTCCAGTGCTCGTGCACACGATACGACACGACACAGATCTCGTGATCGTGTCCTAGTGTCGAGGGGGACTAGGGCTAGGTCAGGAGCACCCTGATACGTGTCCACGACACGTGTGTGTGCGATACGACACATGTATCAGTGCCAAAAATCGACTGTAGCCGATACAGTGCACGGCTTCGTGCGTGTCCGACACGACACGAGAGGCCCTAAAACTTGACACACGTGGTGTGTCAATACCCATCGTGTGTATCAAGTATCACGTGTCCTAGTGGCGTGTCCACTGCACAAATGACCCCGAGCAGCAGGGGAAGTAACCTGCTCACGCGTGCGTGTGCAACCGTATGTTCCCGTGTCCGTGGCGACACGACACGACACCAAAAATGACTCAGAACACCAGAAATCCATAAACAACACTAAACCCTAATTTCTATTCAAAAATATTCCTGAAATCCAATCGAAATGCCATTTGGGGTATTTCATCAAACACCTATATACATGGACTGATACGTGTCCGATACGGACACGTATCGGACACGAATCCTAGGGTTAGCTATACCTACAGCTAGGATAGGCCTAGGGCTTCCTGAATATGCAATAAAAACAATATTCTATGGTGTAGATTTGAATTTACCTATGGGTTTGTAAAGGCTCAAAAAGCCCAAAAATGAGTGGATCCTCAAACTTCCAAAACTCTCCCAAATTATTTCTCCCCTAAAATTTCTCAATACCAACAACAAGTAGAATAATTTAGGACCTATTGCAATTGGTTTGGGTGGAAAAGGAATTGAAATGGAATTTTTAGGAATTAATGAAGATGGAGACTTATCTCTTTCTCAAACTTACAAATATTTCTAAGGGAGGCTAGCCCCAACTTTGAGGAGCATTAAATAGGGGGAGGGGAATACCAAGGCTAGTGTGGCCGACCATGGGCTGTTGGGCTAGGGTTAGGGTTCCACTAGTGTTGGGTTGGGCCTCTATGGGCTTAAGTCATAAATTATGACTTGTGAAACCACAAGCCATTCTCTATTCAAATTAATTCCTATTTCCTCCTAATAAATTCTAATGAGTAGGATATCTCTAACTTAGGTCAAGCTAGGGTTACACACTCTAACCAAGTAGTCATGACCTAGGTTAGCTTCTAGGACAGTCTCCTAAGTCAACACTAGTCAAAGTCTAGAATAGCACCAAATCAATTACACTAAAAATCACTTAAAAATTCTAATAATTTTAGTTAATACTAACTAACACTAACCATGGTTAGCTAAGACTAGCTATGACTAATCTAGGTTAGGTCCAAACCAAGTTAGACTAATCACAATACATGACAATCAATTAAATAATATTAAAATCATACCATTCTTAATAATACATTAAATTCCAAATAATATATATTAAATTCAATTAAATTCAAAATGACAAAATACCCTCGAACTGGAAATGATAAATGAAACACCCTAATCACATGGCTAGGCTCTAGGTCAAGCTGTCTCTAGTGTTACACTAGCAAAACATCAAAATCATAAGTCGTGATTTAAATAGTTTTAAAATGATTTAAAAATTTCCAAAATCATATCATGATTTAAATATCATTATTAAAAGACTAAAATTACAAAATTTCAAAATTATCCTCATTTGGAAAACTGGGTGTTACATACATAGCAACCAAATTAAGTCCCTGAACCTCGTCGTCGAACTTGGCTCCCATCTAGGATAGCTGGTCAACCACACCCTAGAACTCATCAAGTGATCCGTAATGGACGCACTATCTTTGTACCGCAGACCCATCATAATCCGGACACTACAAGAAAAATCTCCTTTTACAACGTTCCATCTACAACACTTCCTAAAAATGTTGTAAAAAAAGGGGGTCTTCTACAACCTTTATTATAAAACCATTGTAAAATACATGTGCAAACAACGTTTACATTCAAACGTTAAGGCTTCTACAATGGTCATTCACAAAAGTTGTGTATTATTGTTTTTAACAACGTTTATTAACATTGTAACATTTATTAATTTTGACAACGGTTATTTATTGTTGCCAAAGTTACTAATTTTAACAATGTACTTAAAATATTGTAAAAATGTCATGTTCAACAACGTTTAACAATAGTTGTACATTGTTTATATTGCACAATGTTTGTTTGATGTTGTAAAATTAATTTTATTTTACCACATTATGTAAACGTTGTATATGTAATATCATTTTGCAATGTTTATGAAACATTATAAAAGGGTTATATTTAACAACTTTTATAAAATATTGTAAATATGTGTTTTTTACAATAATAGACAACGTTGTAAATATAACTTTAAAATATTTCTAGGAATATTATTCGAAAAGTTGGTCTTATTAGGTCAATACCTCACTTGGTAGCAGTTCATGGTTAAATGGATCTGTCACATCTTGAACCATCCCTTCCACGGCTTCGAAAGACAGACCTAATATATACTTCTTGCATCAATCATTTCCCCCGCTTCTTGCTTGTTATAATATTCTTTCTTGTAAAATCAGCTCTCCTCCACCTCTAGTTTACTATTTAAAATGCTGCTTTAGCTTAGGGTGTGTCATATATTCAATTAATGAATTAAAAATATCTAACAAATATTAGAACTTTTAAAGCGTAATCATCGAGATAACTAAGTTTTTTTTATTTACATGTTTTTACAACTTACTTTGCTTTTACACCCTTGATTGTTAGTCTTTTTTGTTCAATTATCTTTGATAATTGTTTAATGTTTTTATATTATTCTTGTTGGTCCCAATCTTGATTTTCTCATGTTGGTTCAAGAATTATGTTTTGGTATTGGCATATGTATAACTTACTATGCAAATATCTTACTCCACATAAAGTGTATACAAGGATTGGAGATTTCAGTTCTATCAGTTTGCTCAATTTACTTTTTGGTTCCCTTTAAGATCTTATAAGTGCATCAACTAAATAATATTATGAATTTGTTTAGAAATTTGTTTGAAAACAACTCAAAATTTTGAAATGTGGTAGTTACCGTAGCCGGAGCGGGTGCCTCAGGCCCAAAATTTTAGAATATCTAAATGTCATATATTATATTATCAAAAGACAAATCAGTTAGTCAGAATGAAGAAAAAAAAATTCGTGCAATCGCTGTCAAAATTAAATCATCTCCCCTTCTGTTGTTGATCTAACATTATGATGCTCCAAATCTTATACCCTTTAGTCGCTGCCAATCCCCTTTTTTCCTTACCGTCGTTGTCAACATCCCCCCCTCTCTCTCTCTCTCCTCTCTCTCTCTCTCTCTCGCTGTCCTGTTGGATTTAATTGAACAATAGAACAAGTTACAATTTTTTATTTTTTATTATTTTCATAAGAATTATTTGAAACATTAGTTATTTATTTGTTTAGAACATCAATTTTTTTGCTTGGAATATCTTCAACTTTATTTGTATTTCATTTAAAATATATTATTTTGGATATATATTTGTTAATTATTTTTTCTTAAATTTTGTGTTGATAATACTATTTTATTGTTGTCCAAAAAAAATTGTATGAGCATTAAGCTTTGAGGGCACAACTTTTAGGGGCGTTTGGTATGTGGAATATATAGCCGAGAATTCTATATTTCCGGGAATCAAATTCCAAGAAATTAAATTTCCTGGAAAATTATATTCCCATGTTTGGGTTTGGTGACTATAAACATTTCGGAAAAAAAATAAAAATGATAAAAAAATAAAAAATAAAAAAATGCAGAATAAAAAACCAAAAACGAAAAAACGTCAAAAAAGGAAAGGAAAAAAAAGTAAAAAAGAAAAAAACGATTAAAACGAAAAAAAAAAAAAAACCCGACCAAAATATAAAAAAAGAAAAAGTCAAGAAGGCCAAAAAAAGACTAAAACGAAAATAAAAAAAAAAACCAAAAATCCAAAAAACAACAAAAAAATGATAAAAAAGACCAAAAAAGAACGAAAGCGACAAAAATGACATAAAACAACAAAAACGATAAAAAGACCAAAAAATGACAAAAACAAAAAAATATAGAAAAATAAAAAAAACTACAAAAAGAACAAAAGACAACAAAAACGACAAAAAGGACAACTTTTTTTTACAAAAAACGATAAAAAAACTACTACAAAAACGACAAAAAAGCAACAAAAAAAAAAACGACAAAAATGTCAAAAAACTACTAAATAACAACAAAAACGACAAAAGACAACAAAAACGACAAAAGACTAGTAAAAAACGACAAAAAAGATAAAAAGAGACGAAAAAAACAAAAAAAAAAGAGAAAAAAATGACAAAAAGCAACAAAACGACAAAAAAATGACAAAAAACGACTTAAAAAGACAAAAAAGAGACAAAATCGACCAAAAAAATTAAAAAAATGACCAAAACATCAAAAAACGACAAAAAACAAAAAAAAGACAAAAAACAACAAAACGACAAAAAGGACAAAAACCGTAAAAAGAGAAAAAAATAATAAAAAACGACAAAAGATAACAAAAAATATAACAAATGGCAAAAAAAAAAAAACAAAAAAAAAAAAACAAAAACTACTAAAAATGACAAAAACGAAAAAATGGTAAAAATGAAAAATAGTGACGAAAAGAGAAAAAACGACAAAAAATATCAAAAAAAGGACAAAAATGACAAAAAGCAAAAAAAATCGATAAAAACTGACAAAAATGACCAAAAAGCGAAAAAAACGACAAAAAACAACAAAAAAGGGCAAAAAAAAGAAAAAATGTTCAAAAATGATCAAAAAAGTAGAAAAAAGTTCAAACAAATTTTTTTTTTGCCCGGGCAAAAGAAAAATACCCACCTATTCTTAAGGGATAGGATTCCCGATTCCCATGTTTTATGGATAAACTATTTACCCAGTATTTTTAACTCCCGGGAATAAATTTTTCATAGCCCAAACAAACATGGTAATAGATTCCCACCCTAAATTTTTCCGGGAATAAAAAAAAAATACTGCGTACCAAACATGGTATTAGAGTTTGTCTCAGGCTCAAAATTTAAAGTCCGACATTGGTAGCTACCTCTTGTAATTTCAACAAATGACAGCTGCCAATTCAGCATCTTTCCCTCTTATACAATTAAAACCATATTGGCTTTGAAGCAACTAAAACATATGAGTACACATACATTATGTTAGTAAAGGCTATCATTGTTCTTCATGCGATATTCTGTATAAACTCCAGCAAGAGCTGAAAGGTAGGAAAAATATCATACTGTAATTTTGTCAGATATGATCTCTTTTCTAGCAAAACAATAACTTACCTAAAGTATAAAAAAAAGACTCACACTAATATAGTTTAGGTACATTGCAAGTATAAAAATAATCTATGATATTATTTTATAAAATAGATAAAGATTTAATTTGTATTATAATATTCTAAATATAATTTAAATATATTTTAATTATGATTTATTATAAATATACTGTTTGAATCTTTGGTACGTGCTTAATTAGATAATACGATGCAATTAGTTTAAATATAATTTTAATGTTGAACATATTATTATATTTCATGTTATTTTTAAATTTTTTTCAACAACTACATAAGAAGAAAACATATACAATAGTTATTTTTTAAAATTTTATGTATTAATAAGTGAAATATATATACTATTTGGAAAACACATTTTTAACCATTCTAAGCCGTATTTAATATAGAGAACGATCATGTATGTATTAATTCTAATGAATCCGAATCCGAACCCGAATCTAGAAACCGAATACAACTAGTATGTATTCTCTCTCACGTTTTTTTCTTTTTCTATTCTCTGTCTCAATTAGAGGTTACTCATGCCTTCATTTCTTTATTTTATTTAGGGTTTATAGTGATTCCAAATTTATGAGAAATTATTTAGAATTTTTGATCATTAAATAAAAAACGCACTAAATATTTTAGTTGCTTTGAGATAAATATTTGGTACTCCTTTTTCCGTCACTAATAATAAAATATTTTTATACTTAATAAATTTAATAAAATAATAATAATTTAATAAGTATAAATATTTGTTGGACTTGGTCAGCGGAAATAGAAAGTAGGTATAATTTTTTTTCTGTTGTGCGCCACTTTTTCCTCTCCAAATATTTTTTCCCCTTCTAAAATATTTCCCCCTTCTAAACTTTTCCTATAGCTCTCTCCCTCATCTCCTCCTCTTTCCTCCTACCACTCCTACCACAGCCACCGGACCTGAAAAATCATCTGCCTCTCCCTCATCTCCTATCGCGTCACCAAAACCTACTCCTCCTAAATTCTCCACCAAAACTTACTAATCCAAACCTAGCTAAACGCTAAACCTAACCCCCAATCTCTCGCTCCGCCTACCTCCTACCGCACCCTCGCCGCCATGATCGACTCCTACGGCGGCGAAACCTCCTCAACTTCGTCCGGTGGTCCCGTCGATTTCGGGCGTCATCGAGGCGATGGTGAGGTGCTGCGTCTCGCCGCTCTTCAAGGATTATGCAGAATAGGTTAGGGTTCGATTGGGTGCCGCCTCTCGTCGCTCCTTCAAAATCCATTTCGACGTCAACAATCCTGCCTCCAGTCCCGACGATGCGTCTCCGACTCCGGCGACCACAAGCATCCTCCTCACAGAAAGTCCCTCCGGTGAACTCCTACTCTAAACCCCTAATTTCCCCCTAATTTTAATTTAGGATTTAAAAAATATCCTAATTTGTTCCTAATAGATAATTTTTTTCTTGAATATATCGAATATGTGCCACTGTTAATGGTTTTGAGTTGGTTGCTTTCCAAACTATCTCTGTGGTCTGTGCTCATATTTCTTGCATGGCCCCTCTCAACTGACTATAGACATATTGTATAAATAATAGAAAGAAAAATAAGCAGTAAAGAAAGCATAAGCATGTGTGAAGAAGTAACATAATCCTTTCACTCAAAAACTTTCTCATGCCTTTTGATTGAATTCAGTTGAAGAAAGCCACAAGTAAACAAGCTTACTCATATATATACGCGACATCATTTGTTTGTTATTTGATTCATTGATCTTCAAATAGCTATGCTTTCTTGCATGGCCAAGCTTGGATTACAAATTTAGTAATTAATTCTTTAATACTTTCTGATTTTCAATATTTATTGTCTTTTTCTGCTTGATTTGTTAGAGAGTGAGGAGAAGGGGGATGGAGGATACAACTTGCCAGTGTTCCATGAGTACTCCTTGTGCAGCTGATCCTAGACAGTTCTTGGTAAATCCTTTTTGACTCATAATTCTTATTATTTGGTTAAAAGTTGTCGAATTAGATTGCAACAAGGTTACAGAACTCTTTCGGACATTTCCAAGAGTATGAGTTTTGACAGTTTTCGGGATTTCTAGCGGTTTTGGATTGATCCTTTTCCATTTCATTTTAATTTTCATTTTATATATAATTTCAAGGGGTCGGGATATCTAGTGATGTTTCATGTTTTCGGGATATAACTGACAATTCTCTCCATCTCCAATACAAAGTCCCTAGGAATGTCCCCTACCGACTTGCTTGGGAGGACCATGGTAGAACGTCCATGCTTCCAACTCTGCCTTCTTGATATATCACATACATCGACTATAAATACAAAAAATGATATATATATATATATATATATATATATATATATATATATATATATAGGTACCATTTTGAGCTCCAAGCAGGCATAGTGACTGATATGTTTGACAAGTTGCCTAACTTTGGAATATAGTTTCATTTTGATTTGGAATATCACATACATCGACTATAAATACAAAAAATAATATATATATATATAATTATATAGATATATTATATATATATATATTATATTATATATATATATATATATATATACCATTTTGAGCAAGCAGGCATAGTGACTGATATGTTTGACAAGTTGCCTAACTTTGGAATATAGTTTCATTTTGATTTGGTGGAGACTAATCCAAAACCATGTGAGATATAAGCCTAGAATAATATGTCAAAACTTTAAGGGTGCAAATGTTAATTTAGAAATTGTAAATGTAAAGTATGTACTAAAATCTTGTCTCCTTATTATATACTAAACTTGTACCTCCATATTATTAAGCTTGGAATCTTGTCTCTTTATTGGGTAACACTTATTTGTATCATGTTGTGTCCTTACATGTATCTATATCCATGCAACACAGCTAGCAAGGGTCCCCAAGGATTACATTGAGTATTTTATTCTTAGCAGTATATTGAGTATTTTGTATGGATACGTTTGAACTTGTTGTTTGGAGTAGTATATTGAGTATTTGCTTGGATAGTGTATATTGAGAATTTTGCTTGGATTCATTTTCACTCGTTGTTTAGTTATGATTCTTTAAATCCTACATTCTTGAGCTACTAAAGCATGATGATGCCATGGATTCATTTTTTCTCTATTGTATACTTTTGTCCCTTATATCTATGAACTTATGCTTATCATTTCGTTTTCTCAGCCTTGCATACTCGATGCGAAAAATGATGGCAGACAAGGCCCCTGGCATGTATCATTTAGTAATATAATTATGTTTCTTTCTAATAGAAGAAATACTGATGACAATAAAGCGTTGCCTCAGGTGCGAAGGCTTTCTGCTTGTGAAACTATGGGATCAGCAACAACAATCTGCAGTGATAAGACTGGAACACTGACTTTGAATCAGGTATCTAACATGAAATATCTTAAAGGTCCGTTTACTATAATAGTTTGAAATAGGTGATTTTTTTTCCAACATTTACAGAGCAGATTTATTTTATCACACTATATGACTATTCCAGATATACAAATTTATTTGCCAAAAATTGACTTTTAACTAATGTTATAGATGACAGTTGTGGAGGCTTGTGCTGGTGGAAAGAAGATGAATCCTCCTGACAATGCTAAATAGTTTTCTTCGACTATATCCTCTTTAATACTTGAAGAATTGCACAGAATACTACTGGAGATGTCTTTGAACCAGAGGTAACTATTTCATCAGGTGTATTGTGTTTTCTTTCTAGGAAGCTTGTTATATATCTCAGTACACCATTACGTGGTTAAATACATCATTGTGATGTTATCATAAATGCAATCAAAAGGAGTATGTCTACTTCACTAGTTTTTCAATCCTTTTGCGGACAGGTTCTTGAGTAAGTTGTCATTTTGGTTTGTTGATGTCCACAGAATCTTTATTGCTTTAGGGCCTCACTTTCTGAAGTCCTGCATGTTCATGATAATCTTGGACCTCTATGTGTCAGCAATCTAGCACTAGATCAGGATGAGAACTGCAATCGTCAGGAGTGTAAGCCCCCTGAATTTCAGGGCTGTTTTAAATTTTTCTAAATGAATTATTATCGATAAATATTTATTTATTTAATTGTTTTCATCATTTATGTACCTTTTCGTAACTTTGACTTCTGGAGCGTCAGGGATGCCAATCTCTGTAAACTCTATTCATAGGTTTTGAAGTAGGCAAGATTATCTTTCTGATATATCGTGTCCCACTTGAACTCGTTCCCTTGTGCTTTTTTGTATCGCGCAAGTTCGGGTCAACTTAGACCAATTAATCATTGAATATTATTCCCACTTTTATTTTTGATCATCGTTTGCACGTTACCGTTGCTTTTAATTTAGGAGCACCAGATCAGCCATTTTCTCGGAACCAACTTCTCATGAATGATCTACTTGAGACGTTCTTCCCATGACCTTCGTGTCCCACTCAGACACTTCATTTTGTGCTTCATTTTCTTCGCACAACTTCCGGGTCAATTTAGGCCGATTTATTTTCTACCGTGAAACCTGATTTATTTTTCCAATTTAATTTCGGGACCCGACATCGACCCAACCTAGTCAACCCAAAGTATGGACGTGGCCCATATGAAGCCTACTACCAACATGAACTTGTATCCCATTTATTGGAGTCTCCGCATATTATTTATTTTCCCGTGATCATAAATACCCATTTTAAATTCAATTATTGCACTGGTCCGATTTTGACCCGATCCGGCTCAACCGAACCCGAACCCAAGCTCCCTAGTGTACTCCCATGGCTACACAAATATCCCATACAATATTTCTCTTCCCTATTTTAAATATCTTTTTTTCTATAAATATCTTTCCTTTTCTTTATAATATATATAATATATTATATATATTATATGTATACACATATCGCTCTTTCTCTCTCTTCACAATGTACACCTCACCCCCCCCCATAACAGCACCCTCTCCTTATGGCCGACCTCCCTCTCTCTCTCATCTCATACAACTCTCTCTCTTAAATATCTACTCTCACACACTCTCTTTATATAACACACACTCAAATTTCTTTCTCTCTCTCTCTCAACAAACACACACACCCCTACCACCACCACAGCCACCCTCACGTACACCACCACCACCACCATGAGCAACACCAGCCAACTCCTCCTTCTCCTCCTCTCCATCAATATCATCACCATCTCCACCACACACCACCTCACCAACACCATCTTCATCACCATCATCAAGCAATCCCACCACCACCATCACCCAAGCCACCACCACACGACCACCCACGGCCCCGCCGCCGTCGTCGTTGCCCGACTAGGCCGGCCCCGCCACCGTGCCACATGCAGCAGCTGCTGCAAACGCAGCAGTGCGCAGCGCTGCAGCAGCAGCCGCGAGCGCGCGCGTGCGCCGCGCGGCCAGCAGCCACCGCCGGCGAGGTCCCCGGCCGCGCCCCGCTGCGTGGCTGGCCCCCGACCCTCTGGGCGCACCCAGGTGCACCACCCCGTGGCGGCCACCGTCCACCAGGATGCGCCGCCTAGGCGTTTCGCGCATTTTCCACGTAATTCCGTCGTGACGCGCTCGGGAACGAAGCTGAAACTGTGTTCCATTGCAGCGACTTCGCGTACGTTTTTCTGGAGATCCGACCGTTGGATCGGCGATTTCTTCGCTCCGTCGTAATCTCGGTATATCCATATTCACCCCTGTCAAATTTCACCGTTAATTTCGTCGTTTGATACCTCAAAACTGGCCACCAAGTTGACACTTTAAATTGAACTATTTTGGACAGTTTCGTGGAGCCGACTTCGTCAGCTCGTAACTTTGCCGTTGCAGCTCCGTTTTGTGCACCGTCAGTTCCGGTGCAGCTGGTATAACCATCTTCCTGTCTCCTTTTATTTCGTTTCATTTTAAGCACGTTTGGTTGGTTGAATTCGACGCCAAAGTTGGCCGTCCGAATTCTTTAAATCGCACTTGTTAAATTCCATTTTTGAACCGGGACTCCGGATTCAATTTCTGACACCACCAGTAGACTCGAGGCGTCGTTCTGGCATGTTTTCATAAAGTTTGCTTAATTTGGAGAACGTGGGCCCTGGCACGCATTTTGGTGCAAAGTGGGTCCCACTTTTCGGGTCAACGGGTCACTTTGAGATCGGCTCATCGGAATCCAATTCCGGATATACCGTTGAGTTCGTATCGTCATTCTGGACTCGTTGACATATAATTTGCTGAGTTTTGAAGACATTTGCTCCGGCACGCATTTCCGTGCAAACCGGATACCAAGTGTCGCGTCAACGTATCATTTGAGATCGGCACATCGGAATCCAATTTCGGATATACCGTTGGGTTCGTATCATCATTCTGGATTCGTGGACATATAATTTTCTAGGTTTTGTAGACTTCTATCCCGACACGCTTTTCGGTGCAAAGTGTGTCCAACGGCGGACATCATTTTGACCCGAAATTACCGTTTGCCCCTGTGTCCAAATTGGACTTATGGGTAGGCTATCCGAGCTGATTTGACCATTCTGGACACGTTGGAGATATTTATTTTATCATCCGACAACATCTGTAGATTTTGATTATGTATTATCCTTAATTTATAATTAATTATTTTTCTAGATATTGTTACTTTCTGGTTTGAATTTTTATATATATTTTAATTATTGTAAAAATCTTGGAAAAATGGTATTTAAATATTATGTTAATTTAGCTAATTTATTATAATTTTTCTAGCATTTATTAAGTGCTTTTGGTTTTTATAAAATAGGAAAACAGAACTCATTTTTAGTTATTATGTTTGCTGATTTTAATAATATTATGAGGGTTTATAAATCCCAAAAAAAATTAGTATAAATTTCTATAATTAACAAGGATCATTTTGGTACTTTATTTTATATATATTGAGCTTTTTGTCTATCTCAAAATTGTTGGAACATAGTGTACAGTAGATTTAATTATTGAATAATTGCGACTTGCAACTTTTGTGTTGTTTGTGTTTTAGTCGTATTGGACCTCACCCTACACTAGTATAAAGACTCTAGAAAATTAGTTTGGATATAGTGGCATCCACATTAGACTTTATGCTAGGTCCCCACTTAGCTAATATCCAGTTAGGAGTCGTGTCACACCACTAGTGTAATATTGAACATAGCTTAGAACTGAGTTTGTATATCATTATTGACAGGACATCGAACATATATCTTCGTACTAGTATTCTTGCTTTGCTCGAGGCAAGTACATCTACACACTCATTTACTGTCTTTTAATGCTAGAACATGTATTAACCCTGTTAAAATACTGCTTTCTGAATAACTGCAAGTTAAATCTTCACATGTTACATTAAATTGGTCCCTACCATGCTTAGGACAGTTATCATATCTTCACATGTTCCTTACTGGTTCTCAGTACATATTTTACTATGCTTATACTACTCGGAGTATTCACATTTCATATGTTCCCAGTACGGCTATGCTTATATTACTTCCAGTATCTCTCACATGTTTTTACTGGTTCTCGTATCTCTCACATGATAGAATATGGGTTATGGGGAAACTGATAGTAGTGTACGTGATCTTGACCCCCTACAGTAGCGAGCGAGGTCGCATTTTATATACATACCTTGCCGCGGGCCATTACCCGCATATCTGTACGGATGTACACCTATGCTTGTTAACTTGTACGTATGTACATTTCATTATGTGCCCCAGCACATTGTACATCTATTGACCGATCACGTACCTGCTACAGTTTTAAACATTACATATACATCTGTCTATGACATATGTATCCTTGCCATGATAGATATGAGATATACCATGATTCCAGATATGCCATGTTCCCTATGTTACTATGATATTGTGATCCCAGTTGTACCATGAGGCCGTTTCTAGTATTTCTTGTTTATAGACTTATCACACCATGTTTCTTGTTGTATATCTCTTTCATTATATGTTCAGTACTTTAGTTGTAGGGTTGTACTTGCTCCCGTCCTGACAGGATAACGTTGTAGGTTTACTTTTCGAGAAGGAAACGCTGTGTGTTACATGTTATGGTACTGCATGAGGAGGCCTTAGCTCCAGTAGAGCCCCAGCGGGGAACCTTGCTTGATATCTTCTCGTGTTTGGGACTTAGACTTTGGTATGTACTTATATTTGGATACTGGACTTTGTCTCCAGTTAGATACTTTGGTTATGTATTATTAAGTCTGTACTTGTTTACCTTCGCTTATAGATGCTGTGTTGTGATGAACCTTTAATTATGATTTTAGAACTGTTAGCTGCTTATATACTTTATTATCTATTCTTAGAACAGCTTACTACGCTTTAACCAAGCGTAGGCTGGACATGGCTCGCCGGCCCAACAATTTGGGTATCGAGTCGTGACATGTTTTTTTGGCGGCCCATGCAGGTCTCAACTTAGTTGTTTGGTTACGTTATTGTACCAAGCATGCCTGCAACTAGTATCTAGGACAACTTGATAACACTAGGAATAACATTTAGAACACCTAGAGGATCTAGGATTGTAACATAGGAGAACTCATCACAGCATAGGACCGTTAGCTATAATTAGCCTATTATTGTATTTCAGTGGGTCAATTTAGACCAAGTTTGTACCCTTGGGATGACCCCTGAGGATCTCACTCTAATCTCACTCTAATCTTATCTAGAAATCAGTTTCCACTTATTTCCATTTGCTCTTCTTTATATTGTTTGAATTAATTTCTGATTTTCGTTGTTAACTTTGATCTTGCATCGTGATAAATTTTGTGGATTGAATTATGATATATCCTGATAAGGTAAACGTCTGCTTTAGTTATGGAGTTTAGAATTTATCGCAGCTATATTAGCTGGTATGACAAAAACGTAGAGCCTGATTTTGGATATACTATCCTATTCATAGAATTTAGATTTTCTCGCAGCCATATACCGGTTGGCGTGGCGAGGATTCTAGATAACATGATTTTAGGGAGTATACCTTAGTTATGACTCTATCGTTTATTGCATCTAAGCTTACTAGTAGGGCAAAAATTCTGGCAACATGATTCAGGAAGTCGTATATGGTTATCAGATCATATCTCAGCTTGGTTCACTTCGTTATGACCGAATGAGCAAGAATAAATTCTTATTATCATTCTTCCCCGTTGATTAACTCTGTTCTATCTACATTTACAACTAGGATTATAGGTTCTCTAGGACTCTCCAATAGGATTGCTATCATGTTATCTTTTGGACATAATTATTTTGTATTCCATCTTTCCTATGACTTGACTAAACTCTTCTTCGTTAACCTCTTTGGTAGTTCTTCCCGTTATGCATCCCATTGTCTCCGTACCATTCTTGGAGATTTTCCGATAAACTTTTCTGTCTTGTTTGACCCTTTAACTTGTTTGGATACTGTTATGGATTACTTGACCCAGCCTTAGGCCTTGTTACCTTCTATTTGATAGATGACCGAAATAGCCAAACCTTGTTGACTGATCCTATAGTATAACTATAATATATGGTGTGATTATGATAAGTACTTTTCCTAGGGATTGGTTAGATTAAGCTTATAGGACAAGTATGGGTGACTGACCATAGTAGACTTGGAAACATTAAGAACGATTGTATTGATAGTATGACTTGATGAGGGTATCTAAGATGGAATTATAAGATATTATTGTTGTGACTATGGATTGAGGATTAGAATCTTGTGCTAAGCAAATTGAGGATTTAGCATTTGTAGAATTTTGGTTGGTTACCTATAGCTGATTACAGGTGATTAAAGGGTAGATCGATATGTGGATTGATATAGAATGAGTTATCGTATTGCATACGAGATCGGAAAGATATCAGTTAAAAGGACAAGGAACAAGACAAAGACATATGTACATTGTAATTAATAAATCGGGAGTTTGAAATCGAGAATTTATATTCGGAGGACTTGTGAGTAAAATGAAGAAGGCTCTACGCCAAGGATAAGAATTGAACGTATATTTTAAGAAGAAATTGTAGGAAAGGATTGACGACAAATGATGCTAAGGAACTGTGGATTGATAGAATATGGATACTTATGATACGATAAGAAAAAATCAAGTAGTTACAGTTGAGGTTGGAAATATGGTTGATGATTAAGAATATAGGCTTATAGACATACCCGGAGAATGACCTATAGTTTAGGGTATACATGAATGTTTCATGTTAGTATGGAAGATTCTAAAGGATGTATGACGAAGTTTATGATAGAAGGACCATTGTTGAACCTGAACCAAAAAGATTGTAAAGAGAAACAGAAGAGATGATTACAAGGATAGCAGATTGAGTATCGTAGAAAGTGCAGCTACATGATAGTTTGACCGGTTGAATGATTTTTAATTTCGAGGACGAAATTTTTGTAAGGTGGGTAGGATGTAAGTCCCCTGAATTTCAGGACTGTTTTAAATTTTTCTAAATGAATTATTATCGATAAATATTTTATTATTTAATTGTTTTCATCATTTATGTACCTTTCGTAACTTTGACTTCTGGAGCGTCAGGGATGCCAATCTCTGTAACTCTTCATAGGTTTTGAAGTAGGCAAGATTATCTTCCTATTGATATATCGTATCCCACTTGAACTCGTTCCCTTGTGCTTCTTTTGTATCGCGCAAGTTCGGGTCAACTTAGACCAATTAACCATTGAATATTATTCCCACTTTTATTTTTGATCATCGTTTGCACGTTACCGTTGCTTTTAATTTAGGAGCACCAGATCAGCCATTTTCTCGGAACCAACTTCTCATGAATGATCTACTCGAGACGTTCTTCACCCATGACCTTCGTGTCCCACTCAGACACTTCATTTTGTGCTTCATTTTCTTCGCACAACTTCCGGGTCAATTTAGGCCGATTTATTTTCTACCGTGAAACCTGATTTATTTTTCCAATTAATTTCGGGACCCGACATCGCCCAACCTAGTCAACCCAAAGTATGGACGTGGCCCATATGAAGCCTACTACCCACATGAAACTTGTGTCCCATTATTGGAGTCCCCGCATATTATTTATTTTCCCGTGATCATAAATACCCATTTTATTCAATTATTGCACTCTGGTCCGATTTTGACCCGATCCGGCACAACCGAACCCGAACCCAAGCTCCCTAGTGTACTCCCATGGCTACACAAATATCCCATACATATTTCTCTTCCCTATTTTAAATATCTCTTTCTTTTCTAAATATCTTTCCTTTTTTTATAATATATATAATATACTATATATTATATGTATACACATATCTCTCTTTCTCTCTCTTCACAATGTACACCTCCCCCCCCCATAACAGCACCCTCTCCTTATGGCCGACTCCCTCTCTCTCATCTCATACATCCTCTCTCTTTTAAATATCTACTCTCACACTCTCTTTATATACATACACACACTCAAATTTCTTTCTCTCACTCTCTCAACAAACACACACACCTACCACCACCATAGCCACCCTCACGTACACCACCACCACCACCATGAGCACACCAGCCACTCCTCCTTCTCCTCCTCCTCCATTAATATCATCACCATCTCCCCACACACCACCCTCACCAACACCATCTTCATCACCACATCAAGCAATCCCACCACCACCATCACCAAGCCACCACCACACGACCACCCACGGCCCCGCCGCCGTCGCCGTGCCCGGCCAGGCCGGCCCCGCCACCGTGCCGCATGCAGCAGCAGCTGCAAATGCAGCAGTGCGCAGCGCTGCAGCAGCAGCCGCGCTGCGCGCGTGCGCCGCCGCGGCCAGCAGCCGCCGCCGGCGAGGTCCCCGGCCGCGCCCCGCGCGTGGCTGGCCCCCGACCCTCTGGATGCACCCAGGCGCACCACCCCGTGGCGGCCACCGTCCACCAGGACGCGCCGCCTAGGCGTTTCGCGCATTTTTCACGTAATTTCGTCGTGACGCGTCGGGAACGAAGCTGAAATTGTGTTCC